>VZTH01016869.1:71162-96589 GCA_013397815.1 Aleadryas rufinucha
AAAAATTTTTTTTTCCTGGAGGGTATTTCTTCTAGCCATTGTCCCAGTGGGGGAGTGTTGCCAGTTTAATGATGAACTGTGCTCTGAGTCACCTGTCAGTGGGCCCAAACAGACATGAAGGAAATTTACTACATACTTTTGTTAAAGCTGAAACACTGGTTTCCTGCATTTCATGATTGCAGTTGGCAGCCCCTAGGGTCTCTGGAATTAGGTGTAGATACCTTCACACCTTTGGTATAGTAGCATTTACTCTTTTTCTAATTAATCTGTAAGCAGTTTGTACTACTTCAGTGTAATGTATTTTTCTGCCAGGGCCTACATATCTAATCTTAAAAGCTTTCTTTTAATATTGACATTGAAAATGTGTCATTGTAGTCGTAATTCTTATACAATTGGCTACAATTTTTCTGCTCCTATTTATGCTCCAATGCATGTCTGTATTACACAGTTTTTAAATGTGGTTCTGTAATTTTTGTCTCGATTCCAGAAGCCATCAAAAGTGAAAGATACATGCAGTGAATTAGATATCAGACTTTAAAACATAAACTTCAAAAAATGCCTGATCTGTTAATGTTTGGATGTGAATGTCAAGGCTAAAAAAACCCAACAGAGCAGTATTGTTTCCCTCTTAAGAATAACTCAGCTCTTGCACTGAGAGTCATGAGATGGCTATGAATTTCCCCGCCTATTTTATCTATCGGGCCTGAAACAAAGGAGGACAGGAAGGTCCTTGGTTCATTCTTCCACAGCTAGAGACGTCACTAGGAATACAGGGGACAAATAATGGAATGCCACAGGTGCTTCAGGGGACATAAGGATTGAGTCATGTTTTTCACTATAGTGCCCTTAATTCCAATTTCATGGTTGGCATTCTCTCAGCCTCTGTTACTGAAACTATTGCAGGTCACATGAAAAAAATTGCATATTTATTTTCAGAGTGAAAATTGAATGGGTGCTTTGGTAGTAAGGGTATTGAGATGCTTATTCAGTAATGAAGGAGACATTGCTTTCTGTTCTCTGTTTCAGGTAATTTTAAATCTTTTTATAGAAAACATAGAGAAAACAGTTGGACGGATCTCGATCTCCTGGCAGTCTGCAGCCATGTGACTGGGCTTGAATGTTGGAGAAATAACCCATCATGAAAGAGAAAGATTTGAAAGTAACTCAGAACTGTGGAAATTGCTTTAGCCACTAGGGCATTATTCCAAAGAACAACCCACACCAATCAAACTGGTTTGTATATCTTGAGTGATGACACTTGTCTTAACTGATGTCTTTGATGTTAAAAATACTCAGTACATGCATAAAATATTTTGTTAATAAACAGAGCTGATAGCCATAAGGAAACATAGTCCTTAACTAATTTTAGTTTAGTGCGAAATTCTGTTTCCTGAGCTAGTAAATAGCGATTAAACCATGCATCCTCTTTTCCTCCTTCCTCCATTTTATTGAGAAAATTTTGAGCTGGACAAACAGCTTTATGGAGACACTAATGGCTGAACGTAGAGAGCAGCCTCATCCAGGCACACGAGTCTGCAGGAAAAGATAGGATGAGTTCCAGACACTGAAGCTCTTAAAAGTGTCAGACTCTTGACAAGTGATTTCAGTGCCTGATCCTGCTGCATGTGAAGTGATGCTTTAATTTGCAATTGAATGACAAAGTCCTCAAATCATCCTTATCTCCTGAGTAATTGAAGAAAGACTCTGCAGTGTTAAAACTCATTATGATTCTTCTGTGTCATTTTGCACCTTTTGAAAGGAATTTGTTATCATTACATCGCTCTCTGGCATATTTTTATTAGCACTGAGCTGGAAAATATGAGATGCACACCTAGATTATGTGCTTGTATTTACAGATGAAATGGAAGATTAAAAAGAGAATTCATATTGCATCTGTGCTAATTCCACAGAGCCTCTCTGCCATTGATCTTTACACTTTATAATAGTTTCTTTCAAGCTCTGATGAGAAAATAAAATATGATCATTCTTTGTGTTGTTTGTTGCTGTCCATACCAGAGGAAGAGATTACTTTATAGTCATTTTACAAATGGAGATTAATCTAATGAAGTAATTAGACTAAGTTAAGATAAAATCTTAGATGAGAATCTTTGAAATGGGAGAGAGAATATTTTTTATTGTCTGGTGTGCATGTCTGCATTTCCTGGAGCTGGAGAATGCTAATTTTTGAACACTTTCTTCCATGTTAGAATTTAAAAGCAGAGCTGGAAGCCTTTCTAGAGAATGATTTCTTTCTTTTAGAAATTGAGAAAGGGGCACTGGTAACTGAGACTTTTGTTTGTAGAAAATAGATTGGGAATTAGCTGGCAGCTCTTACAGAATTATCTGCATATGCAGTGGGCTAGATCCATTGATAGGCTATGAGCACTTTGTGCCATTTTGGCTAAGCAAAGGAGCATTCATGACTGCTTTACTTTTTTTTTGTGAGAGTATGTGAGAGAAAGTAAAACATACCAGCATATTCTCTGCATTATTTGTGCTATAATTTTACAAGTTACCATAGGAATACAGCACGCACAGAAATGAAACCCATAAGGATGAGGAAAATAGTGAGAAAGCATCAGGGTCTGAAGGGATCTGAGGTCTTTCTTCTGGAAGAGAATTATAATGGTGAAGCTCCATGGCCTGTTGTACCTCAAGTCTCAACCTGTGGTTGGATGCATCAAAGGATGAATTTAAAGGAGAATGTGTTAGCAGTGGAAGCGTAGGAATCCCTTTGTGATTCTCTGGATCATGACCTGGAACAGGTCCCAGGCTGAGTTGTGTAGCTTTGGGGCAGAACACAAACATATATTGGCTCTAAGTTATTTTAGTCTCTTATTTTTTATCTCTATTTTTTATCTCTTTCTAACTGTTATCCTGTCTCTGCACGAAATGTTTGCACTGATCTCAGCCCCTAGACTGTCGAACTCCAAATAGGTTCTGGATGAGTCCTGTTTTCCTTTACTGTCATTCTTCCTTGGAGATAAAGCACTAATAGGTCTTTATTTTAGTTTATAATGATAAATTGTGTACAGAAATGAGTGCCCCCCCACTTTTTCTGCTGCTTTTAACAATTAACTATGATAAATTTACACCACTTTATGTTACTTTGTGATCATAAGGAATGCTTCTCTGCATTCCTTAGGGAATTTGGTCTACAAGTCATCCCTGTTCTGGAAGTCCATGTGTAAAAGAAGTTTTGGTTGTTTTAAGAGTGGAATTTTCTTCTTCACAGGAACTTCTTCTTGGGACAGCATTATTTCTATGTCTGTGCTCATTGGTCTATTTACACTGGAACATAAAAGAATGAATCAAAAGTTAAAAATGTTGCAAGGTAGTTATTGGTTTGGGTCTTAAGGGTTTTACTTTTTAAAATTCATGACTATGAAGAGCCAGGCTGTGAGCATGCAGCATCTCCAAAATATTGCTCGGCACAGAGGGGAAGCATGGAAAGGGAACAGGAACAACTTTGTGATCCTAGTGATGTTTATATCCTTTATATTCCAGATGTTACGAGGCATGGGAATAAAGTTTCTCTGTCAGTGAGTGAGACCTCTGTTCCCCCAGACTGAGGAAATTCTGCTTGGAAATACCCTGAAGCATGGCCAGTTCAGGATCCTACCTTTGGAAATGAATGCCTTTTCAAAATGCCTTGTATGTACATTAGCTGGGGATTTGGTTTTAACTTATCTAGTGCTAGAAAAGGTTTAGTATTTGGGGATTTGATAATCCAGTTGAGAACTGCACCTTTTGACTTGCTGTTTGAATTTCGGTTAATTTTCTTTTCATGCTATATAATCAGTTTTATTGATTGGGGGTAGCAGGTTTAGCTGTACCTTAAATCTGAAAATAATGCAGACTAAATGAGATCAAATTAATTTCTCAATTCTTTTTTGTTTTTCTGGAGGCAAGGAGTATGATATTTGCCTCATGGGAGTGATAGGTCTCTGCACAACTGCCACAACACATAGTCTTTTTGGTAAATATGGATGGTTGGAAAGGGAAATAAACTTCAGCTTATTGTTGAGCATGGACAAATAATCTTTTAGAATTAATGGTTTCTGAAACTTGAATGATGGGGACTTTGGAAAACTTCCATTGTTTAACCCCAGCTGGAAACTCAGCCTCACACAGCCACCTGCTCACTCCTTCCCAATTGGTTGAGGGAGAGAATTAGAATAATAAATAAAAGGAAACTCCTGGGTTAAGGTAAAAATAGGTAGAGCTGAAACCATGCACACAAGCAAAGCAGAGAAAGGAATTAATTCCCCACTTCCCATGGGCAGGCGCGTGTTCAGTCATTCCCAGGAAAGCAGGGCTCCATCACCTGTAACAGTAGCTTGGGAAGACAAACACCATCACTCCAAATGTCCCTCCTTCCTTCTTCTTTCCCCAGCTATACATGCTGAGCATGATGCCATATGGTATGGAATGTTCCTTGGGTCAGCTGGGGTCAGCTGTCCCTGCTGTGTCGTCTCCCACTCTCTTGAGCCTCCTCGCTGGTGGGGTGGAGAAGAGAGACAAAAGGTCTTGACTCTGTTTAAGGAGTCCTTACTGCTCAGCAGTAAGGAAAACATCTTTGAATTATCAACAGCATTTCCGGCACAAATACTAAACATGCTCCCATACCAGCTACTGGGAAGAAAATTAACTCTACCCAGCACAAAACCAAATGACTCATGCAACTGCACCATTAAATGGAGAAAGTGCTGCACATATCTTTGTCTTATCAGTATAGAGCAGATATATGCCATCACCTTCAAACGATGGAGTCTTGAGAGGAATTGATTAAAAAGTTGCCACTGTTATAATGTTTTGTTCCCAAGGTAAGTGGGACAGGAGACACAGTCTCTCCCCTCTGCCACAGTGATAATGTGAGAAGGATGATAAGTAGCCCTCAGTTCAGCTCTTCTGGGGCAAGATCACATTCCCTGTGACTATCCTGTGTTGTGCTTTCCACCCCACTTCAGGGAAACATGGGGGAAATGGTCATTCTGACCTGGGTTCATGCGTTGCTGACAAAGTTAATAAAGCAGATGAAGTAATAATAATCTTGTTATTAGTTTGTCTTTGAACAGTCTTTGCCTCTCAGATGCACTGTGATCTGGGTTGAAGCTAAAGAAGTTGGGCCAAATTAATGAATAAAATTCAAGAATCTGGCCTAATTACACAGCTGTCCTCAATCTGGATGCTCTGCTAGAGTGTTCTTGCAAGTGATTAGCTGGGCAACTGTATCTCTGTGCAAGGCCCCCATGTTACATGCCTTACATTGAATGATGTGACCACCTCTGCAAATGTGCTATAAGGTCTGTTGAGTATAACTGGAGATAGATATATCCTGCATGGGTGAAAAAGATATTTATTTCTATTTTTTTAAGCTCTTAATCCATCTTTTCATAGTTCTCTGAGACTGTGAGTTGCATCATGCCTAAGAGCTGCTGTGGTACAATAAATAGTAAGGGACAGTTGCTGCTGAAAGGTGACAAAATTGTTATTATTCCTGAGAAGCTGTGGTTTTGTAAAATCAAAGGCCAGTGGAGATATATAGATATTGATCATTTAATTCATTTATATGAACTTTGTTTCAGTCAGAGAGAGTGACTTGAAAACTGCAAAACTGGTGAAATAGCTGTGTCTTGCTGCATTTCCAGATTTGTTTGTATATGAGGAGCATTGATTTATACTGAGAATTTCAGCCAGCCTCAGCCATGTTGTAGACTCTTCTTGTCACTCAGTAATGACTTTCTTATCACAGAGGACCAGAAGAGCCCTTGTCAGTATTTTCAGATAACAGTAGCCTCTGGTATGGTGGGTCACCAGCCAGCACTGCCTCTTCTGGGTGGTTCTGCTGTCAGCTTGGTTCTTCTGGAGTGTTTCTCATCCAAGCAGGTTGCAGATGCCTAAATCAATCAGGGAGTTCTCATGGGCCCACACTCTGGTTATGGGCAGAGATCTTAGTGTCACTGATAGCCTCAATGCACTTAATTTTTTTCCTCAGTGTTGCCATTTAAAGATATCTTACTAAAATTTGGTCCCTGATGCAGCTGATAATGGGCAGTGATGTTCCTCTCATGCTCTTTGCCACTGGAGCAGGACTGACAAGTTTCAGATCTGTTCACTTGTGTTGTCAAAATCTAGGTCACTCAGACGTGACAGGTCTGGCCAGCAGAACAGCTGTGGAGAGAATGTTAAGGAATTAATTTTCAGTGTGATTCTCTGTATAGGGCAGTAACATACACAAAGATACATAAATGAGATATAAATAGAAATTATTTTGCTTTATGTGTGACAGGGTATTCAGAAACCCATCTCTATTTAATGCATCAACATTTAATGTGCCCAGTTATATTTTAAGGGAATTTTTCAAGGGTTGTTCAGCACTATGTGCTGTTGCACACCTGCCTGGTTTGGCAATGGAGCTGAGCAAAGCAGGCATCTCCTTCGTTGACCGCTGGCCTCCAAATGATTTTCTGCACAGCAGAACATCTACTATCCAATCTACAGGAGAAGTCCAGGCTATTTCTTGAGTAGGAGAGGATGATATAAAGAACATAGAGAGAAAAATAATAGTGTTTTCAAAAGGACCAAGATTTAATCTCGGTGAACTTAATGTCCATGTCTGAGGTTTCTCCTCTCAGGAAGACTTCTCGGCCCTCACTTACCATATTATATATTCATCGGATGCTCACTAGCTTGACCTTAAGTTCAGGCTGTAGCAACATGGTTTTGTTGAACTACTTGAGTATTTGGCCAGCTTGTCCAATATGCAGCAAATATTATAAAATAGATTCATAACATCATGGAATTATAATTATGTAACCCAAGATGCGAATATGAGACTCTGCTCTGGATTAAGCGCTTGATTCCCTTTTTTGCTATCAGTACAACTATTCATCACATTAGATCTTCCGTGTGGGTCAAGAGGTTCAGTAGCAGCTTGATTCTAAGGTTGTCCTCATATTTGCAGTCAGTTGTCATGACTCTTGTCAAGTCCAAGGAACAGAGATTTAGGCTTAGACATGGGAGTTCTCAGTTTTATTTCTGTCCTTGGCAGTGCCTTGGAAACTGAAATTATGAAACTAACCTTCTGTCTCTCTGGTTTCCCTTCCCTCCCATCTTTATGTGCTTTGCAAGTTACCTGTGGCTTTGTACTCTTTGCAGTGGCCATTTCTGACTGGCATAGGAGGTTCCCCCAGGGAAGGACCTCTGGATGTGATGCTGTGAGATGCCACGGCTCAGGTGAAAGGCTTGTGGGGTGTGGCAGGAATGGCTCCCCTCCCAGCATGGGGCTTGTGCTGCAGCTCTCACCATATGTTACATGCACGCAGTGTTTAATGGAGATCTGATCCTGGCTGCTCTCACCTCCAAGGCACTAAGGTAACGTAAACAACAGTCACAGGGTCTTTTCCTCTGAGAGCTTAAAAATGTGTTGCTTTAACACTGCAGAAGCTGACAAGAGTGTCTGTATCTTTTTTCTTGTGGCTTTTGTGTGTTGGATGAGGTTTACCCCCGGGACAGAAAAGATGATTGACAAAAGCTCTTTTAAGGAGTTAGCTTCATAGGATTATTTTAATGACAATGTAGCTTTTAAAGTACACTGGTTGTATTTAGTATTTTGAATTATGTTTAATGATTTCTGTTTTCCTCCTGTGCATACTTATTTTTATCATGAGTTTTGCTCTGTATTTAAAGTGCCTGGGGTGTTTTCACAGACAGGTGCTGCATAAATAAAGTATATTATTATTTTAATAAGCTGCAGCAGGGCAGCAATTAGAAAATTCCGTATGTTCATATTATCTTCTTAATTGTTCATATTGCCAGGATTTACCATTCAGGAGGAAGGGTAGAGTAGAAAGTAACTCTATGTAACATCCATATGGGAAAGAGAACCTGCCACTCTCTTCCATATGCATACTGAAGAAATATTTCCCTGAAGATATTAAAATAGATGCAGTATTATATCTATATCTATCTATATCTGTGTGTATCTCCAGTCTTTCTCTTCCTGTCTCTTGCAATGTTGTGGAAAGGGTAAAGAGCAACAGCTAAATGTTTGGCTGATATGGGAGGCTTCAGGACTCTTGTGAGACCAGTTTAGTGATGGCAATACAGCCATGCAGGAAAACATTTTGAGCTGTGATCAAAATGTTTGTCATGAGTGTACTGGCGGGAGTGTTTCCATTGTGCCTTGCATTAAACATCTGAATCAAACAATTCTGAAGGGTCAGAAATATTCTGTTAGCTGATATTCTTCTGGTTATTTGTTATTGCTGCAAACCTCTGTACTTCCAAAAGCAAGCTGATCTTGAAAGAAAAAATATGAAAACAAGAGGGAGTTGGAACTAAATGATCCTTAAGGTCCCTTGCAACCCAAATCATTCTGTGATTCTATGAATACTTAAAAGATGAGAAAAAAAACAACTCATGAAGTCCTATTTCCAGCTGGAATGCCAGAAATCTCTTGAAAAATTCTGGCTTTTTGTTACTTCCAGTGATAAGCAGAAAGTTGTAGTGGTACAAAGCTGCAGGTGTCAGACTGCAGCAGCAGTCATTTAGCCAGAACCTCAGCTAAATGTCCTGGGGTTGACTCTCAGCTCCGCAGCGTCTGGCAGGGCTGGCGCACCTCCAGCAACCACTTCAGTGCTGCTCTCTCTTTTTCTTCTTGGACCAGAGACTGATTCTGAGTGCATATTTTTGTGAGTGTATAATAGAAAGTAGTCAAGAACTAAACTGATGTCTCACCTCAACCAGAATTCAAATAATCACTTGGATATTTAACTGTTGTAGACAATTAACATAAATATGTTTTCTGGAGACAATCTATGATTCCTATTTTGACTTTCTGAGTTGGTCTGGGGTTTTTTTTTGACTTATACTGCTATGTCCAGACCAGATCCTGGTACTTTGGACACAGTACTTCTATTTTGCACATTGTGAAAGTAAAAAGCCAAATAGACCTACTTAAATTTTATCAAAATCTAAGTAGTGGAGATCATAATTTGAAAACCAGTCAGCTTTTTACATAAAGCTTCTAGGGTAGTAAAGCATGCAAATAGGCACGCCTACACAGCAATTCTGTTCTACAGGAGAATGTATTTTATTTCCACTGGAGCTCTTTCCTTGCAGCCTTACTTTTAGGCTTTCTTCTCTTTTCTTTTTTTCAGTCATCAGAATTTTTGCATTAACTCTGTAATATTTACAATGTAAAAGGTGCCTAAGGCATTTTGTTGTTTTTGCAAACTGAGATATGTATTTTCGCCAGAGAACAAGATTTCTTTTACTTGCTGGAAGATAGACTCCTGCTTTAGTCTAGACATTAGTCTCCTGCAGAAGGAGGTCAGCACTGTCTGCCTGTTGATGACAGTCTGGCTGACCACAAAGGAAGAAAATGTATTGGTCTGTTAATTTAGGGACAAGCAATGATATATCATAACTGTCTCCCAGCACTGGGGCCTGGTTTCCTTAATGAAATTCACCTTAATATCTCACAAATGTGGGAGAAAGATAGGAAATACAGGGTCCCACAGTAGTATGTCATATGGCTGGGACCTGGGCCAGTTTTCTGTAAAATTTGCAAGTAGCCTGAATGAAGGGTATAATTCAGAATTTGAGTAGCACAGTCTCATACTACAAAATTTGGTTTGTGAAATACAGGATTTTGGTAGTTGTTTAAAACACTGGGTTAAGTTATGTTGATTGCTTTGTTTTGCTTAAGTTTAGAAAATATAGGAAAACTGAATATTTCTTGTCACTATTATAAACCATTTTTTTAGAGATACAAAACTTGTTTTAACTCTACATCTTTGGAACTAATTGCTTGCATTACATATTTCTGCCTAGATGCATTTTAAATAAATAATGTTTTAACTCTATCTATTGTTGTCCCAACAAGCTGGATATGATACACCTCACATACCAAAATATCGTGTCTCTGCAGCATCTTACTGTTGGCTGGAGATGTTGTCCAAATGCAGAATGAGAATAAAAAATGGTGATCACCCCGAGATTGCATTTGAGTGTAAGGTACAACTGGCAGATGCAGGCAGATGGGAAATGCAAGTGACAGTGTTAGTTAAGGTGATAGTCAGGACCCTCAGCACAGAAGAAGTAGGACTGTCATTGTGTTATACAGGCATTGGGAAAGGCAGTGCTCTAAGGAGATTTGGAAAACTGCAATAAAACAGGTTGCAGATGTTTCTGAGATGCTAGAAAGGGGAATGCAATGGAGCACAAAGGTGATTGTTTTAAAATTGAAGGAGAGTTCAATGGGGGCTGGCAGGAGTTCAGTACTGCCCAGCCATCCTATTCATTTTTGATGATGCAGAATGGGAGAAATTTGTTATCCAAAGGACCACTTGCTATGCTTTGTCCTTCTGCAGCATCCAGATGCTGTCTAAATTTTGTCACTTTATGACAAACATCTGTAGGACATATAGAATACCCAGAGTAGAAGTAGAAATATAGAGAAAAAAGACAGTAAAGGCAAATTAGCCAAAGAAACACACTGTATCATCTTCACAATTTTGGAGGGGACAGAGGTGGAGAAGGTAGAGGTGAAGAAGCAGAAATAAAAAGGAAAGTTGTTGTTACACACTTATGTTGTATCTAGCTAAGTAAGCTTAATTAATGTAATTTGTTTCCTGCACTTCCTAGGGCTCCCCTGACTGCATTTTATGGAAAATGGCTGTTTTGCAGCAGCATAGCATCTTATGGATCATTCCAGTACTGTCCTCTCTGACACGAAAGTTTAGCTGTGGCCCAGCTTTCTATTTTTTTTTCTCTTTTTGCTCTTTATCAAAATTAAAAGTCATTTGCTTAGAAAGGATGCACTTATTTTTGCAAGTTGAAAAACAATGCTATATGTTATAGCTTTCCTTAGGCACTTGTACACACAAGGCTCATCTGGCAGTGGTACCTTATTCAGCACATCCCAGGGATGAACAGTTACCTCCAGATGACAACCTGCTGTGCTCTTAGACAAATGGTATTTTGTCACGGAAGTTTTGGAAGCCAAATTTAGCAGCATTCCAGGCAATGTTTTACACTGTGTAACTATAGCAAGCTAGATCTTCATCTCCAGATGATTAAAAAAATCTTTGTTTTAAGAGAGATCAAAAAACCCGTACAACATCTTCCCTCCTCGGTTCCACACCTACACATACTGCACACTGTATCACCTGCTCGCTGGCTACCTGCATTATTAGATATCTAATTGTTGGGGCGCATTGGGCCACTAGAGGCCTGCCCTCGGCTCCTAATGCCCTGCCCATCAAATGGGAGGACGAATCGGAGAGTGAAGGATCATCAGAGGGCGAGACCCAGGTCTGAAGCCGCCACCTCTCTCTCTAGAAAGTTCTGTTAAGTTTTGTTTCCCATTGGATGTTGTATGTTAACCCCTCCTCTGTTGGTCTTCCATTGGTTGCATGTGCTTCGGATCCTCCCATTGCTTGCTTGCCTATTGGACAGTTGTTCGGTTCCACCTCCCTTTAAAAGACCATGTTACCCTGGACCCTCCGGCCATTTCCCCTACCTCGTCTTTCTGAGCAATAAACTCGGGAAGTGTTTGGAAGTGGCTCTCTCCCTCTTCTCTTTCGCCTCCGGGATCCTGGGAGACCTGAACAACAGGGTCACCTATCTCAGGGCGTGCCCTGCCTCCGCTGAGCCAGTGCAGCCCGAACACGCGGCCGTCGAGACACAGCACGTACACTGCGTGTCTGCGGGAAGGACACTGCTGCCTCGCCTGGGACCGTTGCCCAGCTAGGCTGACCCCTTCCAGGGCAGTGTCATCTAATTTTTCTTTTTTTTTTAACTATGAAAGGCAAATATGTGCAGCTACCTTAAAAAAAGTTTTGGGCGTTTTCATAATAATTTTGCCTCACCAGCATTATCTGTGTCCCTGCAGTTGTTGTTCGGGTTGCAGCCACTTTTAACTCCTATTTCCCGGGTGCCACACGGTGGTGCTCCTGACTCCGCATTGCTCGGACGCCTGAGCTAGCTGAGAGCAGTTTCAGATGCTGTGTACCTACCAAAGCTGATTTGGGAGGGAGGGCTGCATACAGCTCTGCAACGAGGTGAACCATGCCATGGGATGGGGGAAGTACTTTTCTCCCAGGACTCAGCTACCAAATTGGATATGGGAAGAAAGAGCTGAACAATGTCAGCTGATAAAAATTCAGTACTGTGCAAGTATGCACATATAAACATATACTCAACCTCTTTTACACTTGATTACTATGTGAATTTGACATGCTGGCTTTGTTTTGGTAGTTCCACGCCTTCCTATTTTCTGTCTGCTCAATAGAAGGCTCCTGCAGGTTCACAGCTCAGTATCCTCCTGGCAGCAAGAATGACATCCTTTTCTCCAGATCTATGATAAAAATGCAGAGAAGCAAGGCAGAGAGAGGGGAGATATGACTCCTTCTCCATCTAAGGAGGGACCAGAATCAGGAGCTGCCTTGGTGGCCCCAGGCACGATCCCCAAACTGGAAGGAGGCCAGCAGTGGTGCTGGCCTTCTTTCAATTGAAAGATCCCTTTTTCTCACAAGAAAATCTCCATATCTAGGTGGACATTCTCATCTGTATCAAGCCTACAGCTCACTAAAATCGACAGGAATTATTTCACTGACTTGCATACACTTTGAATCTCGTCCTGTAAACCACAGTGATCTGTCAGCTAGAGTTTAGCTCTGTGTTTTTAGGTGTTAACCTCCCACTGAGAATTTCTGATAGCTTTACTAAAACTTGGATCAGGCACTTAGATATTTATGTGAATCTCACTTTTAAATTGTGTGAAGTCATCTTTTTGATTAATACTTATAAAAACAATTGAATATGTGACCTACAAGGATAATTACTTGTGTTCGCCTCTGATTAATTTGTAAAGGTTTCATTAGATTTGTATAGTGTACTGCACTAGTAGGTGATCCAAAAGAGGAGTTCTAATAATCTCTATGTACATCCTACATTATGAACTTTTTGGCACTGGCAGTCATGGCATCTATATAAACAATCTATTCTGTAATGTAGTATTATTAGCATAAATTTTTTAAAGTTTATCTTTTCTGTCTTTGCATGTCTTTGGATTATTTATATAATATATGTATCTCTTCCATAAAGCCAAAATCCAGCTATTTAAAAAGTACCTTAAGTTAGTCTTCAGTTTATGGGCAAATTCAGTAGCCTTATGTGATGGGATCCCCTGAATCTGAGGAAACATGATTAGTTTCTGACATTACCATTTCCATAGTTATCTATTGTGTGTGGTCTCTATAAAGATCTAATGCTAAAGAGAATTCTTTGCTCTTATTAAATATAATTGTGAAAGATTCTCCAAACATCAGTAAGTGAAGGTTGCAGATGGCAGCTGTCCTTTGCTAAAAACTGAGACATGACTAGACATCCCCAGGAGGCACCACTCTGTGTTACATAAACCGACACAGAGACCAAGGCAGGCAGCATTAACCCTGTCCATGTCGACCAGTGGCAGTTTTGCACTTCTAGTGCAGCCTTACATACAAGACAAACATTGAAATAATAAAATGCCATTAATATGGAAACTACATTTTGATATTTTGAGTGAGTTCATTATGTGAAGGAAGAAATAACCAGGGTTGCATTTGCAATGAATGGTGTCTCTGATGGGTGGTTGGGTATAGACAGGAGAAAAGCCTCAACTGAGGTAAAAGCCTGAAGTAAGTTCAGCTATGCAGCGTGCAGGTGCCTATAGAACAAAGCCACTTGTTTTCTAACAGGCTTGAAAATTATCCTGCCACTTAGCCTTGTTTCTTATCTTTGTTAACTGAACAACCCATACAGAAAGAGATGACATTAAAATAGTTATAAAAAAGGGACATATTATGATATTTAACCAGTTATTTCATTGCATCATTTTCCAAGTGGAAGTGCAAGCTGATGTGTCAAAACAAAGCCAGCTACTTGCATCCTCACAGGCTGATAATTTGCTATTGATGATATTTTGTGAAATGCTGAATTGAATTTGTTCTCACTGGCAAGAAATCCTGAGTGAAATTTTCTCCTTGAGATGACATGAAATGGAATCACCCAGACCAATCTAGAGACTTCTTTGTTGTCTTTATTCAGTAATGACATAAACTTCACTACAAAGTCAGATCCTAATGAATAAATTAAAACATAAAAGCTTGGTGCCAAGGAAAGATGTAATATGTACATAGGTTTCTATATATGTAGACCTGTAGAGACTTGGAGGATTTATTTCCCTTGTTTCTCTCCTCAGAATGGATTAAAAGATTAGTATTTTACTGATCCTATATCAGAAAATACTGTGGAGGATCCAGATAAACTGCAATTATTGAACTAGTCCCCAAAAGATGAATTCTAGAAGTCATTAAAAATGCATATCTATGTAAGTGCAGCACAACTTCCCAAAAAAACCTAAACCCACTCCTGCCAACATGTCCTGATGCTATCAATACTGTTTTCTGCGCTGGCTCACAGCTGACTTTCACTCTTTCTTTTTAAGAGCTCAGTGAAAATTCTTATCCAGATCTTTTGTGTCTTCCTCTCTTAAGCCAGAACTACATGTTCATACATGCCTGAGTGCACTCCTAAGAAGCACCAAGACCAACACTTCCCCCTTATAGCCTAGCAGGGGTACCCTTAGCTCATCCTGGAGCACAGCTCAGTCTCTTTGCCCATAGCACTTTGTGCTCATCCCCTGTTGCCAAGGGGACAGCACATCCAAAAGTTTGCTGATTTCACCACATCTGCAGGCAAGAGGCAGCTTGAACAATAAAACATACAGATTGTTTTGCTTATATGAAGATAAAGGGTTGAAAACAAAAGGTTACAAATAAAACATTTAGTGGTTTTTTTTTTAATTTTTTTTTTTTTTTTTTTTATTTTTCTCTATGCCTTTTCAGTTGTTCTGACATATTTCACTGGGATTGCAGTTCTTGGGGTTAGCAGTTGGAGTTCTGGCCATCCAGGTCTCTCGCATATATTCTGTTCTCTGAGTACTGAATAACTTTCTCTCTTTTCCTCCTAGATATACTACACTCAGCTTCACCTTGATTCACTGTAAATGGAGTATTGCAGGCTGGGAAAGAGGGGAGGGCAGAAGGGTAATGGTCAGAAGGAGATACATTCTGGCTGTTTTCACTCTACTCTCTTGATACACCTGCCTCACTGGATGTCTTTGTGCTTTAACTTATAATGATTTCTTTCATGCCTAGATGTTCTTGTGTACTTTCTTCCACTGTACACTTTTCCTTTTTTTTTTTTGTAAGGTATTAAAAGAATACAGGTGGAAAACACCTGCTCTCCATAACATCTGTCAGGTTGATGGTCTCCCATGCCATTTTCTAAAGAGAAAGCAAAGGTGGTATAATGAACCTATTTTGAACAGACAGAGAACATTGAATTAATTTGCTAGTAAAAGCCACATATCTTTGTCTTGTATTTATTTGTGGGGTTTGTGGCCTAAATCAATATTCTTTCCTTGGGTCCCTTGTTCTTATTTTCCATACAGGGAATATTTAGATGTAATAATATTTATATACCTATACACTAGATTGGATGATATTTGCAAAAATTGAGGAGCTTGTGTGTGTGTGTGACAATAGCTTTAAAAATGTGACAATATGAGAAGGAACAGAATTCCTTCTGCGTGGAATGAAGTATTGTCAGACACTTGACAGATGACATAGAATTGTCACACAGCTAAACTTTGACTGTCACACCCTCTCTCCCTGCATTTCAGAGAAAATATTAACTACATTCATATAATGTACTTAAAACAGAAGCATACACAAAATATAACTATAAATATTCTGGTCAGTTTGAGCATCCAGAAGTTTCCTCTGTTCTGTTGTCCAGATGTTTTCTGGATTCTGTATATGGCTCCCAGGATCATACATAGGCAGTAGGCAGACAATTTCATTTGAACTGTGCATGCTGACTTAGAAGGCGATTCACGTCAATGGCAACAAAATTGCAAACGAGGAGAGCTGAGAGTTCGGTGGGTAGAGGTTCCTACCTTTGAGGCACCCATGTGGGCGAAGAAGTCACCATGAGGTGAACCATTAATCATAGGACATACAGCATGAGATGTTTATTGTAAGATCTGGAAAGTATGAATTACTCCTTCTATTGTTGCAGCAGTAGTAGCACTAACAACTTAGGAAGTGTTTTTTTTTCCACAAAAATGTAGTTTGAAAGGAAGCTAACCATGCACACCTAACCTCTGGGAAAGTGTGGAAACTGAATGACTAAACTGGGACTTTGAAGGCACACAAATGTACTTAGCTATCGTCATTTGGGATCTCCAGGATTTTAATGTTTAGCCTATGTGACTACTGTATGAGCCAGATAAGTGCAGCATCAAGGGAAGTAAATAATGCAATCTGTCCCCAAACTACAATACTAAGCAACTTCAGCTACAAGAACATACTTACTGTTTTCAGTGATAGGATTAGTGTATGTGCTCCTTGCAAAGCAGTTATGTATTGACAAACACTTTAAAATCTGGTGATTCTGCAGTAAGCTGAACACATTTTTAAATGTTTCATCCTCATATATGCACATGTATATGTGCATTATAGATATGTCTTTCTCTATGAAAAAATGGAAAAAAATCTCTATGTGTGTGTGTTTATATATGTAACTATATATACAGGGGCACAGATCCATGCAAAGGGACATTTAAATGTTTTGGTCAGTGAAATGCATTTTCGCATTCTTCTTGATGACTATTGGTCTTGGGACTAATAGTTATGTTTTAGGTTTGAAGTGCCTTAAATGTATTCTTTTCAGATGGAGGAGTTTATTACTCCATAAGAAGGTTGTGCCTCTAGCTCTCAAATATCTTGATAGCTTCAGTTTGTGAGGGGATGTCATTCACAATCATATTGTCTTTTCTGGTATGAAGTTCAGCATTACTGTTTGCTCATGTGTAAACAAAGCTTGAAGTTTTATCTTCCATTAATGAAGTTGAAATGAGTTAATATAAAGCAGAATGAGAAAGCCAGCACCTGCCAATATTAATTCTTTTTTTATTGCTTCTGAAGTTGGAAAGAATGAAAATACCCATTATCATCAATTTGTTTTGATACCCTTACTTTCCCCAGGAATGGTTAATTTTTAATCCAATAATTTGTTTAACATTGAAAATATCTATAGTTAGTATTAAAATACATGAAGAGGTGGTCAGGTTTAGGAGATTATAAGCATAATGTGTTATTTTGTTTCCAAACAAAATGCAAAGTCACCTAGTAGGTCAAGAAGACTACATTAGTATGATGGTGGTTAACATTCCCGGGTTCAAAACAAACACTAGTTTCTGCAGGTTTAATGGTAAATGTTGGTTGGCATTTAATATTCATGGCAGTTTATAAGAATGCTTGAAATAAATTGAGGCCATTAATGATAGGACATAAGTCAGTCTGGCTTCTGGTGTGAGGATTTTGTTAAAAAGATTATCTTGAGCTCTTTGTTTATCTCAGTACCAGCCTTAAACGATGCACAGCTCTTTTTTCTCTGCAAGTTCAACAACAGCCTCAAGTACCCCCTTGAGAGCATCCTTCACTAGCACATTGTAGCAGGCTGGTCTGTCCAAAACACCTGGGCTTGGGGGAGGAATTCGAGTGCTGTTGTGCTGCTGCTTTTGCAAAATGCCTGCAAGGTAGTGTCCTGCTCCTTCAGTGACAGGACACCCATTCCATCACACACAGGTTCAATTAACGCCCGGTGTCAAGGCTCATTGCAATCCAGATGCTTGCAAATAACTGAACTGTGAAAGTTTTTCACTCCATCCATTTTAAGTGAAGTGAAATTGCTGCAATTCGATGTAGGAAGCTAGGTTTGTATTTTGCAAAGCTCTTTCGGTTCAGGTAAGGTTTTAGCAAAAAAAAATGAATAGGATCTTGTCTTCATTTTTATTCAAGCACAGAGGTCCAGAGAGGAATAAGAGAAGGAAGGAAAATCAAATAAAAGTGTTAGTCTTTGGACTTAGTCGGAGTTATAGCTCTTATGAAATTCAATTTTAATAATTTGCTATGGCAAGATTAAAAATAATATTATTCTGTGAGAATTTTAGAGAAAATGCACATCCTAGAGAAGTTTTTAATCTCCCTGCATCTCTCCCTCCTTGATAATACCATAACCTTTTACTCTTTTCATTGGCATCCGTATTTTACAAATAACTTTTTTAACTCATTCTTATTCTTATGGTGGTCAGCTCAGTGTCAGTCTTTGGAGTCCCCAGCGTGAATCGTGACCAGCTTCTTACCTATCCTGTTAATTCTGCTGTTTTGGGGATCACAGGAGCATAATTTTTTTTTTAATAAATAAATTATTGTTTCTTGCTGTATAACTTCCATGCAAATTGAGCGACCTCGCAAAAAACCTGAGTAGTGAGTGGAGAATTCCAAAATATTTGAGGTGAATATCTCTGAAATGAATGCCTTGCCTAATGGGAGAATGATATATATGGGATGGAGTAGCTAGTTTTATGTGAATGCAGGAGAATAAATGATGTGCTTATATCAGTGGTATCTTTCTGGCAGGAACATATGTCATACCTAGTTTATAGAAACGCACCTCCAATGTGTTTCACTCAAGGCTTGTTTGTGTCAGACAGCAGTAGTCAGAAAGCCAGGCTTTAGAGGAGCATATGAAGAGCTGCCTGCTAGGCTGAGAGTTTTTAGAGATATGAAAGCTGACAGATATGGCACAAGTACATGCAATTGAAAATAAACCAGTTATGTCTCGTATCCAGACCCAGCAGTGTACATCCTTGGTATCTCTGCTACACCTTATTTTTGGGAATAACTGTAGGAGACAGTGGACGTGGTAATGCCTGAAATGTTTTCTGCTCATTGGAGGATGGGAAGTGCATTCAGTAACCTTCAAGTGAAGGAAGTGAAGACACTACACCTTTGAGAGTTAGGGACATGCACAGTCCATTGAGGGGAAAGCCTTTGGAAACGATGGTTTAGAAACCTTTGTTCCTTTCTGCTATCTTCTACATAAGATTTATTTTCCTGAGATCATTCAGTATGAGTATTGATGGAGTAGAGTTAGGGGTTCTTCAGAGTCAGGGTCTCAGGTCGGGAGACAAGAGCAAGAAAATAACAATAACAACAACAACAATAATAATGGTGATGATGATAATAATAACAACAACAGCAAACCAAAACAAAACACCAAACCCCCAAGAAATGGGAGACATTCTTGAGATTACTTCCTTCTCTAGAAGGAAAAAAAAAAATATGAAGACTTTCAAATTAGAGGCAGTATTTTAAAAGTTATAAATAAATAAATAAATGAGCTTTGGAATAAAGAACAACCAGCCAATTGTTCCCTATTGCATAGAGCAGTCCCTGTGGTTTTTTCAGTAAGTGCACACATACACAAGGTGACTTCTGCATAAAAGTGGCAGTGTCAGATACAGCTTTTTTTAGGAGGTCTATATGCATACTGAAGTTATAGGAGTATTTGAAAAATTAATTTACAAGAATTTCTTCCTTTTTATTTGGTGGCAAGAAAATGAAGCACAAACAAAGAAGAATGAACCATGCAATAAGGTAAGAACGTGCTTTCTTGTTTGAGTCAGGTTTTAGGGTTTTTTCTTTGTGCTAATTACATAATACTATTCCATTTGGCTTCCAAAATTGAGACAGTTAAAAAACGAAAAATTATGTCTTTTAGATAGCTGATCAAGCCTGGCACACATGGTAAATAAAATTTTACAAGTCGCTCTAGAAAGAATATGCTCAGAAAAACTTTCTTAATAGAATAAACTAATTCAGAACTTACCATTACTTAAATGTTTCTTAAAAAAAATAAGAGATAAAACATCAAATTCACCCAGTGCAAAGCATAAATAAATAAATTTCATAAGATTGGAGTTTAAGAAGAATACTTGCTTAAATGCGCTTTGGTGTAAATCAAACCTACTCCTTTATCAGGAATGGGATTGCTCTAGATCTGATATTGAGGAGATTTTGACTGAGAATCTCAAAGGACCTGCACATCTTGTCTTCATAGCCTAGTGAGGAAGTATCAACAAAGTAGGTTTTCAATGTGTCTCTCCTACATATATGCAGTTTCCCATGAAGTGGAATGTGAGAGGATTAATCATCAGATTCCTCATTAAAAAAAAAAATGAAAAAAGCTTTGAGCAAAATGAAAAACAAACTCAAAATTACAACACCAACAAAAAACCAAGACAAAAATGCCCCAAGAAACCGTGGGAGTTATAACCAAAACAAAAGGGAAACAATTAATATTGTAACCAAAATTGCTCTGTTTTGCATCACTGTCNCAAAGAAAAGAAGAACTCTCTGGAACCAAGGGAGGAATCTTACTCAAGGAATCTTACTCTAGGACTCTCTCCTAGAAGGCGGAGAGGTGCTGACTTCAAACCTGGGCCTCGCCCACCGATGACCTTTCGCTTTCCGATTCGTCTGCCCAAGTGATGGGCAGGGCATTAGGAGCTGTAGGTATACTCCCAGTGGCCCAATGCACCCCAAGACATCACTAACTAGAGTATTTGAAGTTCTATTGTTTATGCTATTTTGGATTAGATACTAGGCTGATGTAAATTACTACTGAATATTTGCAACAGCTACAGAGCTCCACTGTCATCTCTGCGAAAGAAATTGTTGAAAGTTACCAGGAAAGTGAATCAAGAAAGGGAGAAGAAATGAAGAGGAAAATTATAGACCTACAGGACAGTAAATTATATCCTCCCCAGGGCAAATGATCTGAAACCAAAATGAAAATGAAAATTGACCTTGTCTCAGATCTATACATGTGGCTATATATCACATGGAGACACTCACCTGAGCTTTACAAACCAGCACTTCTTTGCATTTCAACTACGTTCCGGAGATGCTGATATTCCTTCCTCCTCCATTCACAAAGTACACAGATAGATGATAGATAGCTCTTGGCCTGCTGATATTGTAAAAGAGCTTAGAAGTTTTCTTAATGGAATTCATAATCCTTATACAATTCAAAAGGCAAGAATTACAAAGACAGAGAAGCACAAAAAGTAAGTTACTATTAAATAGATGGAGAGAGTAGGATATTGAGAGCAATCAGTGGGTTCTCAACTAGAAATAGCCATCCCACTAAAAAAACTCCAAAATTCATCTATGATTCAAATAAACTCCTTCTACTTTCAGGTCAAAAGTTTTCAGCTATATTCTGTGTACTCTATTAAGTAAGAAGAGATTTGGGATAGCTATATTATTTCACTGTGATATATGATGTAGTATTTATGACTAAATTGTCATAAATGTCAGCATTTAAAAAAAAGAAACCTGGTGAGAAGTCCCACTCCAATTACTTCACCCTGTCTGGGAGAGTCAGTGAATCTGACAAGCACGTGGACAGGTAGGATGTTTGTCAGTTTGGTTTGCATCATACCGGAAAGTAACTCTGCTGAAAAAATATCTCCTAACAATAGACTTATGGGATTTCAGAATGAGATGAATTTTTGGTGAAGATATTCTGGCAAAATTGGTCACCATGAATAAATTCCCAATTTATAAAGTTATACATTTCAGTTGTTTTTATACACTCTGTATACAGCTATAAATTTCAACATGGAATAAATCTCTCAATTTTTATCTACAAGCACACAACATCTAAGGAAGAAAACAGGGGCGTTAACAGCTGCATGCAGGTGCTGTGGTGTGACATTGAAGCCTGCTGAGTGACTTGCCAGTAATAGCTCCTTGCCTCTCAGCCCCCTGGGGAGAGGAAAGCACCAAGAATGCTGCAGGAAAGGCTGTCAGTACTTGGTACTGATTTTAAAATACATGTGTTCTCAAACTTTCAGGTGTTTCCTGAAGGGTTAAATCACTAACTTAAATCTTTACTAATTAGTATGCTTCTGTGGAGAATGTATGTAAAATAATGGAGAAACTTAGCAAGGACTTTCTGCTTTCTGGGGAAACCTGGAAAACAATATTGCATGATAAGGGAACTGTTCAGGGCCCTGACAGACACCTGCTTCATAAAGTATTTGTTTTCTATGCAGAACAGTCCTCTTTCTAACACAGGGTGTGACACATAACTGAGATGGCTTGTGACAGAGAGTTTTGCTCAGAGGTGAAATTCTATAAGTTTCTTTTCCATCCAAATATATCAATGGCAAAAATAAACATAGTTACATTTCAATTATTCATAGCCTGCCTATTAGATATACTAAGCAGTTTTTATTTCCTGTGCTGTAGCTTTCACTATAGGCTAAGTTAAGTTTAATCATCTTACATTGTTAAGAGCAACATTTGCCACGATAACTTGACTGAGTTTTAAATTAAATTTAAACAGCTCTCCTTCTTAAGAGCTGTTTATATTCCCATTGTGTTGACTGAATGGGAATATTGCAATAAAGGAAATAAAAATATAATAATAAAACATCTTTCGCTTTCAATCTACTTGTAACCTCTCTTACTTAAGGTTCCCTTTTTCCACACCACCCTTCAAAAATTTGAATGATATGTTGATTTCTCCACTAAGACCGTCTAATGTGGTAGCTTAGGACATTGGTTTAGGAGCAGCTGGAAAAGGCCTCTGCTTTTCGTCAGGTGTGACTGGAATTCATAATGGATATATGTTTGCTATGAGAGAGAGAAAAGTAATCTCTGAACAGAAGCAGGTTGGGGTTTTTTTTAGCTTTGTCAGCATCACACCAGCACATGGACACTTATGGGTATTCATGTAATGTTCCTCATTTGATTTTTTACCATTTCAGAGCTCTCTTTTGCCAGTAAGACATTTATGAAATATTTCAGGAGCTTCAGCTGTGGGAAATCAACTACTTGAACCATAAATGTGTGTGTCCCTTATCTGCTTACAGTGAACAAATAGAAGATTTTAATGCAAAGCCAGTACATTTTGTATGCTCCTAAACAGTTTGATACATAACTGATTGCATAAGTGTGACCATATCCCTCTTCTGAATGTATGAAGTAGGAATCTCAGTGTAGCATTATTGTAATTAAGTCCCTTCTGGTCTAATTGTCAGCCAGTTCTCTGTGGAGCATACTGGAGTTGCTTAGAGCTGTATGTTAGAACACAAAAAAGAAAAAGTATGGGGTTGCAAAAGATAACCTGCTAGGAGTACAGTTCATTACAAAATGTCAGTGCAGCAAAAGAGTCCTGACACACCCTGAAATCATGCAGCAAAGCTCTCTTCAGTGTGTAGGTTCAAGTTAAACCTGACTGAGGCACGCTCAGATTTATGAATTCTTCTAAGGTCCAGTAAGTTTGAACCCATTTGCAATTGAAATAAAGTGTTATTTGAAAGTCATTCTCTAAAAAGGAGAAAAAAATTAAGGAAGAAGAGCTTTTCTGCTGAAGAGACTCAGGCAATTAATTAAACCTCTTCAGAAAATAGCATAAGGGCTTACAAATAAATAGTGGTTATTATCAGGAACAAGAGCAACAGTGACAGGACAGCCCTATTACTTTCCAGTGACAAATTAATTGATTTTCTGAATTTTTTTCAAAACATGATAATATAACAGCACTAGATAGTTTAATAAGGAAGTAACACAAATTGTTTCATTAGCAGAGGGAGGTTGTTACTGTACATTTATTCTTGTTCCTTTTAGCTTCTTGAGTGGAAAGACCATCTCTTGCTCTACTAGAAAGTAGAATATTTCAAGGTTTCAATTTAAATGACTTCACAAGGAATTATTTCAGACAAATGGATGCAGAATCTGTTTACCCTGCTTACCTGTAGAGTTTAAGATGTAACACAGATGGAAATATTCCTACTATTTTCTGATTTGAGAATGTGAGGAGGACAAGCAATAAGTAGCAGAGCTGTTACATGTTACATGGGCTGTCAGTGATAAGAGCACTGGAGGAGGAACATTGAACTGATGGATTCCGTCATTGATTTTCAGTCCACTATTGTAGAAGGTGTTTAATCTGTATTACCTTTCACAGTGGCTGTGGATTGTTTTTGCATCTCTCAATGTATTCACTTTCAGCACTTTAAATCAAGGTTGTCAGAAGTTCTGTGTCATTGCAACTAGTTCACAGTAGGATTCATTACACTTTACCTATCTAATAAGTTAGATGTGTAATCTAACTGATTTGTCCCTATTGTAAAAAGGGAATCTTTGTCAATTCTACACTGCTGATAGACATTTATACAGAGTAGGATGAATTGCTATGTGGAGATGTCTCCTTCTCCTACTGCATACAGAAAGTGCCTGGACAATTAACTTAGACTAAGCATAATCTTTAAAGTTCATGTGAGATGAATAGCATGCTCAGTACAGGTGAAATAGCTAAGATGTCCTGAGTACTTTTTGTCAGTATATTTGGAATTTATTTTGTTTTGTGGATGTAGGAAAAGCTGTTCACTACAAACCAGACTTTCTGTATTCCCAGAGGTGAAGGTATACACCTACTCTGCCTAGAGAAAATCTCTTTACTTGGATTACTCTCAAGGTTTGAGATTTCACCTTGTGCTGGGAGGTTTTTTTAATATTTTTGTGAGTTTTTGAGAATGCACTGCAACGGTATGGAGAACGGACACCTGAAATGTAACAAAGGTTTTCTATAGAATGAGAATTGTTTAGCTTATGAGTTTCCTGATGTTGAGAGCTTTTCTGGCTCCAGAATCATACTTCATCAGTAAAAATTGGTTTTATCTGTGAGATAAAACTTAGAAGTTTTTTAGACCATCTGTCTCTGTCAGAATTTATGTAGCAGCTTTATACCTTTTACTTCTCTAATAATGTAGCTCTTAACACCATCATTTCTGAGAAGTCCAAACTGTTTTTTAGGTATCGTTTTTATTAATGTGTTGGCCCCTGTTTTCATTATCTTATATTAATTTTTAGTACGCTTCTTTCATTTTATTGTATTTAAACCTTAAATCAATAAAAAGTATAAAAGCTGTGTCGTTTGAGATTGGAGGAGCTGTCCAATTTTACTAGCCTCTTTGATAATATGATCTAAACCACAAGCTATTATTACCATTATAGCCATAAGAAAATTTTATTTTTTGTTTTTATGGTGTGGTATGTTTCTTTATTTGGAGAATGACTATTAAAAATTTCAATATGGCAATGTGGATTGACAAGCTTCATTTTGCAGTATTAAATTTAATTATATAAAACTGAATTTGCCCCATTAGAAGTCTAGGGATAACATAAAGTTCTTTTAACTTTGATGTCTGCTGTAACTCTTGATGAAACATAAAAGTTAACAGTTTAAGTAGGCCTTTTATTTCTTTGAAGAAATACTACAGCTCAGAACAGTTTTGTGTGCTCTTTGTGTAAGCAGGAACAATTCTTAGCATTGCAGAAAAGAGCTGACATTTTATAAGAAAGAGTAAGTGAGATGTATGCTTGAACAAACAGATAACTGGTCCCTTTTTTTGTTAAAATCAATCAAAATTATTGCAAAAAAAAAAA
>VZTH01016874.1:0-17500 GCA_013397815.1 Aleadryas rufinucha
CTGTGCTGTGTCACGTAGCGTGCTAAGCACTGTAAATAGAAGGTCTCTGATGACAGCAAGCTTACCTAGTTATAAATACTTGGGTTCTGGACAACAAGGGGTTCCCAGCGCCAAGCGGCCAGAAAGTGCTACGTCTGATTAAATGCTCTATATTTAGATGATGACTGAACTAAATCATTCAGTGACTGGGACACTAAAACCCTATAAACACCGCTCAAAGCTTCGTAATTGGCTGTAAAGAAAAGGAACAGGGTAGGAAATGTAGTAAGATCTCATCTTAACATCAGTAAGTATAGAAGAGTAAGGCATTGAAAAGACAGGAATTCTGGAATGTAGTTTATTGCTAGCGAGAATTTAAAGCCAACTTCACACGAATAACACCTTCAGTTACACTGTAAGCCACGAGCTTTCACACCACTGAGTGCTTTCAGCAGCTCTGTAGTTACTCAGTCTTACAAAACTCAAGGCTCTGTTAATAAGGCACTAGTGGTTATGGGGGGGGGTATCAGTTCAATGGGCAAAATGAAGCAAATTCTGCGAGTTCGTACCGATAAAGAGGCTTCTTAGTGGCAAGCATGAAAGAGACCTGCTCAAGGAGAGATGCCCGCTTTTAGTTGTTCTGAGAAGTTGCTGTTGCCTTGTATGTCCATTTGCACGAGCCCCACAGGGGGCTCGTTGCAGGCACATTGGGGCGAGGGCACATGAAATACTGTACTACATCCGTTCAGATGAGCCGTGTTTACAAATCTTCGCTGAGATCCCCGCAGCTACGCTGTTAAGAAAATATTGGTATTTGGAGGGTGAGTCAGCATCTAGAAATCGAAATCAGAAAACAGCTTTCAGAATCTTTGTTCGGATGCTGTGTCAGTTTATGCAACACTTCCCTTGACCTCTCGCGTAGGTGAAGCGCTGCAGTTCGACTTCAGTATGTTGACCTTTCTCAGAGTGCTTGGCAAAAGCCCAGGGTCAGCTTGAATTTCTTTGAGTCTCTGCACAGTATTACTTCATGTCAGTCCACGTTTTCTAGTAGAAAAAACCAAGGTGCTTTCACACAGCAAATCTCCATACAGCCTATTCAGAGGAAATAAATTTTCCTAAGATGCATTTTTTTTGTTATCAGCTTACTTTATTCACAGCTTTTCTGGTTGTGATTTTCAGTAACTTACCTTGCAATGCTTTTAATAAGGAATAACTTATAAAAATTTGTAATTCTTACAATATTTCATGAAGATGCCACAGCATCACATACCTGTAACACAGGAAGTGACTTGCACAGCAAACCAGCAAAAAGTTAAGTCAAATTTCTGCTTCCATTTGCATTCTCTACTTCAGGTAAAGTTTCTTAAATTTATAGCTTCATTGTTCAGAATTGCGTTTATTTACTGTAAAATTGCCACATTCACATCTGGCACTAATTGTGCTTCATTATCTGAGAAGCTGTGCAATTTCCTTCAGTTCACAGACTTTACATCTGCTGGGCAGACACAACAAACTGCTTTAGCCCATCCTGCTCTACTGGAGACAGCAGTGTTGGTGGCATTGCCCATCACCCTCTGTCACTATGGCCCCTAGATTGTTCTGGTACACTGAAAGACTCAGCTGACATTTGTTTGTTTTTCAACAAAATAAAACTATCGAGAACAAAAGGGAACTACTGACAACATCGAGCGTTGAAAAATTCTTTGAGAAATAAGAACTTTATCTATTCCCTGGAAATAGCAAGTCTTTCTCCACATAAATTCTTAGGAAGATTCTGTGGTCAACTGGAGAAGTGCTAGGAAAAAGCATGCATCTGGAGATGGGCTCTGAAGTAATGTGCCCAGGACTGGATTATTCTAGAAAGATAGATTTTATTTTAGTATTTAAAATATAAAAGGATCTTTCACTGATCATACATACAAGTCATCTTGTGGAGCCAATTCTCCCTGGTTTGGGGTCTAGGATATGTTTTCTTTGATGGCAGAAGCAGCTTGCCTATTCTAGCATTTAAGAAGTATATCAGAGCCGATATTCAACAACTTGAAATATAAAACTATAATTCTTGGCTAAGTAACATCAGTTATAAGGCTGAGATTGTATTTACCGAAGTGGGGGTTTTTTTCACCTTAAAAAATGCCTTTTTAAAATAAACCAGACAGTGAACTGTAATATACAGATTCTTACCAGTTAATTGCATTTAATTTACTCTGCAAGTCTGCTTTTGCTCTTTTCAAGGCCTTACATAGTTCTCTCTTTCAAGGATACAGTTGTCAAGGCTAATTTACAATATCTAATCCTTCATATTTACCCAACAAGGACTTAATTTTCCTTTATAATTATTCCTCACAAGTCCCTGTTCACTTTGTGGGCCCTTTCCAAGAAGTTTAAATAGAAGGCTCCATATTAATCTTTTAACTAAAGCCATTTAGCAGAAAACTCTGAGAACAGTCATTTTTAATATTCAGCAAATACCTAAGCTTAAGTAAAGAAGTGAAACTGAAGTTGGTCAGTCATATCCCAAGAAAGGTAAGCACTAGTAGGCTCTTTGCACTTGACTTTTTCGAATTCAAAACTGAAAGGGCATCCACCAACAGTTACTGGTTTCCACCTGAGATGATCCAGGTGTATGCAACAAATGTAAGGTGAAAACTGCCCTTTAGTGGTAGTTTTTGGCCTTTAAAGGGCCACCGAAACTTCAGGGGAGAGTGACAGCTGACCATTTGCTGCACATTTCTGGTTTGGGTAGAATAATTATTAGCACTTTGATAAGCAAAATTAGCTTTACTGTTATGAACAGTTATATTCATTTGTCTGTTAATGAGTTAATAAACTGTTCATAGTCAAGATTTATGGCATTTGGGAGTCATCTCCCTGTACCACCCACACAGACCCATGCTTGCCAGCTGTGTGAAAATGTGTGCTGCCTGTAGTTGTAGGGTCATGTATTTGCTTCCTGCATCATATGCTGACCCTCACTGTCACCAGATCAAAGCAAACTGGATGAGAAAGTGATAACCTGGGCCCAGAAGTACCTGCTCAATACAGCAACAGGGGCTTTGGGTTCCTGGATAAAATCCCTCACAAGTTTTCTTCTAGAAGAATGGGGGAATTCAGCTGCTGCAGTAAGGAGCAAATTGGTAGGTGGGAGGGAGAAATGGTTTAAAAGATGTGCGAAACACTTTGTAAAAGATCACTGGTCTCCACACTTGCAGGGAATGACACAGACTTACAAGCTGTGTTGTTTGTTTAGAAGCAGATTTAGAAGGCAATTGAAGTTTAAGGGGAAAGGCTAAGAGTTTCAATTGAAACACACTACTCAAAATTCATCTTTTTTTTTAAAGAGACTGTAAAATACAGTTCTGTTAGAAAACCTGAAAATACCTACTAGGCTGTCTTTAGGACTAAAAATACCAGGCAGAATAAAGACTTGCAGGGCAAAAAAAGAAAGACAAGGAGACTGTTCCAATACAGAAATTCATGTAAAAGGACCCACTACAAGTGGAGTTTCCAAAGGATCAGTTTAGTATCCCCAACAGGAACAATGCTCAGCAAACCAGAGGAGCTGAGGAGCTCAGAGTGTGTTACAATTTCACTGGAACAAGGTCCATTTGGGAAGAAGAAAAAAAACCAAAACAAAAACCAGGCAATGTACCAGAGTCAGTTTTGCCTTGAAGAACTTGTAAGTCTCAAGGAGAAAGTAAAAATATTCAGAGACAGACTGGTGCATAGAGAGCTTTTCTTCAAATTGTTAACATGAAAAGGAATTTTCTGAGGAAGTTCTTTCACAGACAAGACACTGGAGAGAATTTGGCTATTAGAGATGAAAATAACTTGTTCGGTCATAAACTACTATTTATGGGACATTAAAGGAAAAGAAAATAGGGCAGAAAGTTTCAAGGTGGGTATAGAAGGTGACTATAACACAGTAAGAAACAGAGGCCTGCAGGAATATACATAAAGAGAGGAACTAAATGTATACAGGAGACACTGGAAAAATGCTTAAAAGAAATTAGTATTATGATTTGTGACAACATTTGGCAAAGCTGTAGTCCTTAGAAATTTTATCTTGATTCACCTGAGCTCTGGATATGCACCTGAAGTATTGAGTGAGGTAGGTCAATCGGTTGTATGTGCAAAGGAAAGATCTGGAAAACCTAATTACTTTGAACAACCTAGTCTGATCAGGGAGGAATGAGGGAATGTCAAGATGGATTTTAGGAATTTTAAAGAAAAAGTTTGTGAAAGAACTAAGGAGCTGTACTCATGCAAACAGTTAAAACAACACCATAGCACATACTTAAAAGCTCAGTTGAAATGAAAATTAAGCTATTGACTTACTATAGGGATAAAGAAAGCCTTGCCCTGGATACACACTGTGAAAATAACTATGTCAGGTCCTGAAGGGAATTCCTGCTGACCAGCCTTGGTCGGTGGGGAAAATTTTAAAGTAGGGAGTTCGAGGATGAACTTGAGCCAGGATCCCTTGTTTCAGCTGAATTAAAAAGTGTCAAGATAAGCCTTATTAGATGACATGTGTTTCTGTTAATTGATGGCAAACTGCTGCAGCACCTATGCCTCAGAACTATGGTGAGACCTTAAGAATTTTAAGGTAGTTAAGTTCTTCATCATAAATACACACTGGACTCACAGAACAACTCTGTTGGATCAGCAGAAATTCAGCTGGGTGAGCATCCTGTTTGTGATGATGGCCATCAGGAGTTACATACCTAGGAAAAAGTTGTAAAAGCATGGCAAGAATATAATAGTAAGTTCCTGGAACATTATTTTAGTCTGACTCAGAATCTTGGGGATAGCCTGAGAAAGAATTTATTTCCTAAGTTTCAAGTTGCTTTTGAAGAACCAGAAACTTTAACATCCCTAAAAATTATGCAAGGAGTTCCACCACTTGCACTTGTGTGAGTGAAGATACAGCTCTCCAAACATTCACGTGTTTACTAGCAATGGTGAAAAATCATTCCCTACTCAAGCACGATTGCTGCTTACCATTTTACCAAAATGCTTTGGCCACCTAAGAAAACTGTCTTTTCCAAAATTAATATTCCTGCTCCAGTGACTTGTCCTTCATAGACAAGTACAGGTACAAAGAGCACTTTTGTACCTTTCATCATCTTTGTTGTTCTCCCTCTCCTTTTCCAATTTTATTATCTCCTCTGTTGTGTAGCAGTGAGTAGGGACAGGCTGCAACATGGGGAACAAAACTGTTAACAAAAAAGCATTCAAAATTATTTTTATTAGAACTTGTGCCTTCTTAAACTTTCATTTTTTTGCCCTGCCTCAGAGTATTTTAACATTTTTGCCTATGAAGATTTATGATCCTTTTTCCTCACTTGGATACAACTCATTTCTGATGGATTCATTTTTTCCACCCTAAAACAAAAACACTGAAAAAAAATCCCAACCTAAAACCTTCACATACTCAGGAAATTCTAATCAACAGGCAGAAGTCATTTAAAGTGGAAAAATGACCAGCTGTAACTAGAGGTTGCTGTTGTAAAGCAGCTTGTATCCAAGAAAGTTTTCTGTGGATACTTAACGTGACCATGTAAACCCAGACTTTGTGATGAGATCTGCAAGATCAGGCTTCTTCTGGTGACTGGTGAGCTGGTATCCTGGAGCCCATTGCTTTTAGCTTCTGTGGACACAGCAGTAAATGCCTTGAGTGTTTTTGACAGGTCAGAATTCCACAGAGATATTTTTAGTGCAAGCAACCAGTTTCTCCGACAACATGAAGTATGTAAAAGCAGCACAGGGTAAAAGTTAAACAACATTAATTGTCACCTTGAAAAAGTTATTTGTGCTTAAGTCTTTCATCAGACACCTTATGGGAACTGTACAGAACCAGTTGTATAACCAGGATATTGATTTGTTTACCATTTGTTGACTGAGAATGTATGGAACCAATCTGACATTTTCTTCCTTTTAAATGGTGTCCAGGAAAAACAGAAGTATTTATAGAATGGTTAAAGAGAACATAACACAAGTGTTACATTTCCCCAGCAAGAATATTGAATATATGACAATAGCAAAAAAAATCTGATTCTGTACAAAAGGCGGAATGCACAAGGTGATACTACAAGAGCACCTGGACAGAGGGCTGTTCCTCCTCATATGTAAGGATGAGTCTCAAGGCTTTCTGAAAACAACTTTTTGGAGCACAGGGGCAGCTTGCCCATGTCTTACATATTTTGTAGTATAACTGGAGCATATAGCTCCATGGTAGAGCTCCACTCCAAGAGGAGTATTATTGTTTTAATGAGAGTTTAAGAAGAGGATCTCAGTACCATGCTCTCTGCAAGGCCAGGCTTCGTTACAGCTCATGACTGATCAATCCTTACAGCTCACAGCTGATCAATGCTATCTAACAGTTGCCCAAGTTCCTGGAGGTATGCCAAACTTTTTTTGCCATCCAAAATGCTGGAATATCTGATAGAAAAAAAGCAAAGTATTTTTATATATCACTTCCCCTCTAGCACTGGCTTTAATGGTGCTTCTGCAGAAGCAGACGGTCCCTCTGTGGGTCTGTTAGTGGACACACCTTGGCAGGACAGAATGCCACAGTCCCTCTCCCAGAGTGGCAAGGAACAGCTACTTGTGATTCCCCCAGATGTTCTGCAAATGTTGTTCCTGGTACACACTTGGCACCTGCACAGTGATTTTCCCTGAAGTGTCCTTTGGGGAGGGAGAGTGCATGCTGAGGCAAGGGAAGAGGACTTTGAGATGCTGGCAAAAGTCACAAACTGTGAAATCAAGAAGCAAGGACTATTTGGAAGACTTCGGTGAGTGCTGCAAAACTCCATTAAAGTTTTGCTTTGAATTTTCTGTTTTATTTAAGTAACTAGGAAAGGATTGGAGCTAGTAAGGCCTGATACCATGTAAGGAATTATTATTACCACTCAGTATTTTTCTGAAACTCAATAAATTCATTTCTGATTTGTGACTGAATTACTTGCTACTATATAAGCTACCTGGCTTACCTTTGTACAAAAGAATCACAAAAAGCTGCTTAAAACACCAGGCAGTAAGTTTTTGCTCTTTCACAGATACCGATTTTAAAGTATGTATTATTTGGGGCATTTTAATATGAAAATCAGTTTACTCCCCTTTCTATCAAACTTTAAGGAATAACACTTTCTTCCCCTTAAGAAGCTGTGAATATTCCAGTCTAATCTCAAGTTTGGATAGTCTCTGTAGGTCCAGTTTGTAATATTTTCACCACCACCGAAATTGCAAGTGAAGACTGAGGTCTTTGAGATTTCAACAGATGCATTAACATAGCTCCTAACACAACACAAAGAACTTGGATGCTGTAGATAGACCTCAAGTTGGGGTCACTGCAGTTCAGATGCAAGAGGGAAGGTTTTTTTTTCCTGGAGAAAGTAGATTTTGCTTCAGAAGATAATCAAAACAGATAAAGGATTGTGTAATATCATCCAGATTCCTAGCAGACCACATATTGAGGAAGAGTAGAAAATTCTCCTCTGATCACTATTCAGCTTAGATGTGGTAAATTGTACATTAGGTACTAAGCTGTAACCGTAGAGTGGTGTTTTGTCTACATCCAGTGTGTTTCTGGGATAGATTATGGTCAAGAAACTTGGGAGTATCAGCCAGTCTCAAATTCTGAAAAGCCCATGTATCTGGTGTGTTCCAGGACCACTGCCCAGCTGTGTGCTCCCCTCTCCATTTTCCCCTTCGGCTGTTTGTTAGGTCTGGAGAAGTCAAGCTACCTATGCAGTAATGACTCAGTCTCCTTCCCTGAAGCCCAAGGGCAAAAAGAAAGTAGAAAGGACCAAACTGAAATCATGTATTATGTGGAGGAGCAGCCTTGGCAGTGAGGAGACATGAATTTAGTACACTTAGTCCACGGTGTCTTAGTCCAAAGCTGCTCGCCTGAGTTTCACCAAGAACTCAGAACATGCACCTATCTCCGTAAGCTCATTTCACATTACTTCTACCTTCAGGTATGTTCCCTTTTCCCTCAGTCTGTTTAGAGATGCTGCTCACCATGCTCATGCCTGCAGAGAAAATGACAACTTTTCCTGACCAAAAGCTGTCTATGAAAACAAATCCTTCTGTATATTCTGAGCACTAATGAACAACATACAAAGATTTATCCTCTTTTAACTCAGGAAATAGAGACCATGCTGGCAAACTAAAACTTCCAAGTGTACTGTACCTTACCACATTCCTTCTTCAGCCTCCTCCTGCCTTCTGATCTGATACAAGCCTTTACATTTGATAGCTTTAGAAAAAAATTCCTTTTGTTCATTAAGGAAGTGTAATTTCTTGAACTAAGACATGTAGCCTAGACTCAAGGAAATAGACCATCTTCAAACAAAGTTCAGCAACCTTCATACTGGTTCTTAAGTCTTCATCTCTTAGGGTCCCAGATGTCTGCTCCAAGCACATGTTAACTTTAAGCACTTTTACTTCTGAGCAACAACCACCTTCAGTGTAGAATATACCAATTTGGGATCCTTGCACTACCATGTCTTTAATGAATCAAAAGTCCTGGCCTAGTCCCAAGAAACAATCAGCCACTTGTCCCTCACAGGATGCTGGGCTTGTATCGCACTTTTCAAGAACAAATGCGACTCTGTGCAAGACACTGGTGTACTTGGGAGCTCATTGGGCCCATCCTGAACTCAAACTCTGCAAAGAGGCTGCTGAATTGGCATTGATTCACCCCAGCTTTTACCTATTCTCACTTTGTGCCCTGCATCGACACTCAAATCAAGACTTTACAGGCAAACTTTGCTAGGAACTTGGCATTCCCTCAAGCATCACTCAATTATGAAGCATCATTGGGTCTTATTAAAAAGTTTTTCTCAACTACCCTACTTTTACCCACCCTCTAAGGGATTATTAAGAGCAGTGAGTGGCAAGTGTGTTATACCATTAAAAGGAGATGGAACTCCTCACTTATGTGCGGAAAGGTCTACCTTTGGAACATGCGTATCAGATATTCAAGGCTGGCTCTTACTTCCCTGGAGACAAGACCATTAGTTCATCACTTCCAAACAGCAAATTTATAAATACCAGCTCTACGACATAACTCACTTCTTTGAACAGGACATTTGAAATAGCAGCATTAGGCATAGTAACATGGGGGGTTTTTTCCACAAATTTTGTATTGTGCTGTATTTAAAACCTCCTCCCTTACAGAAACAATTTTCTTCTGAAATGTCTATCAAGATAAAGTGGCCCTGATGATTATGACAGCCAGGACAGGATATTCTTACCTTCTGACATATAATCCAAGGGCCCTGTCTGCTTTTGACCTGATGTTTCCATCTGGCCAAGATCCATCACCTGACATTCCCCTCTCATCATGCTGTGGCTGCTAGATAGTGCCTGGCTAAAGTGTACCTACCTTTCACAGGAAAACGACAGACAGGTTACAGACAGGGAAGATTCTACAAAGCTGTAACACAGCTAAATGAAGTTGTTCTATGTTGTGGTTTGCCAGGTTATTTCCGTATATTTTCTTTAATCCTGTATTAGAAACTTGCCAATAGCGCAGTTCAGGCAGATTTGATGGTTCTCTTTTGAGCACAGGGAGATTACTTCTTCGAACTGTTTAAATTCTTTTCATTTTCTCAGGGAGCAAATAATATGCTTTGTTAAGAGCTGGGAGTGTTTGTGATGTGATCACTCCTGGGTCAACCTGTTCAATACAAGACATTTGTATTCCTCTGAGGAGGAACTCCCCGGGCATCAACATTGCTTTAGAAAGAACAGAGGTATTTACGGAAGACCCTGCAAGTTTCCCTTTTCACAGACACTTTTTGCCCTTCCAAATGTCTGAGTCAAGGCATGTTCATTCTTTCTTAATGTGAACATTAACCACAATTTTAGTTCATTTATGAAACCTGAGATCTTGCTACATTATTTTTACCATGTGGTGAAAAGGCAGAAGTTCCAAGATTACCACACTGATCTCGCATGCCCCGTATCTAAGAATTCCAACATCTACAAACTTTTTAACTTGCACGCCCTTACTAAGTGGTGAATATTGTCCTCTTCCTAAACACCTTTCAGAGTCAGGGGATAGGGGTGTTGGGGGGAGGGTGTTTGTATTTTGGTTTTTGTGGGTTGGTTTTGGCTCCACCCACCCACTCCCCGGCAATATACGCGTTTTTGCTAGCTACAGGTATTCTAAGATTGGCCCTGCTGTTAAACAGGTTCAGTCCTTCTCAATAGTCAAATTACCTTGATTCTAAAATACATGCCTCAGTTACTGGGCTCTAACTACACCCAACCATCTGAACTTAAAACCAGAATTGCTAAGTTATTCCATCTTTAACTGCATTAAGAATTTAAATCTTACATGTTTTAATCTTCTTGTATTAAAGAAGAAAAAGGTTAATTCACAAGGATTTAGAAACTTGTAATACACACTGTGCATGACTGTCTCTTGTTCTTCCAGAGACTACAAAAACTGGGAGTTGATCATCATCTACCTACAGCTGTACTAGTTATCACAGTTGTTCTTTACTAGCTCCACAGTAAAACTACAGAAGCATTTTAGCACACTTCAATACCACATAATCTGCTTTAGCATAAGCCATCACTGCAGGCAGTTTGTGCGAACCCTGTTGAGATGTGACCACTACCTGATACACCTCAATGCCATCTGTACCTGCATGGCGAGGACACCTTCATGCACCTCAGAGTGCACTACATGCTGGCAGGCTTCACTTGCCAAAAAGCTTAGTTAGCAATGCTTTTTCACTATTCATCTGTATACTTCTCTTCACTCATTACTCAATAAAAGCACTGCTATTTAGAAATGTTACATTTGAGGCAATAAACTGTGAACCTTGAGGTAATGCCATTAAAAACAAAACCCTTTACCTTGTAGTAGAAACCTGTACTGCTTTTAAAAGTTAACCTAAGACCAACTTGCTCAAGGTAACAGCTACGAGGGTCTAAGACTTATTGGTTAGTTCATGACATATGAATATTAAGATCATTTTCTTGGATAGAAACATGGCCACCTGAATGGCTTAGAACAAAAACAAACCAAACTTCAGGTTAGTGTAACATTAAGCAAAAATGCAAACTGTCATTTATTACACCATTCCCACTATAAGGTCACTTCTATGCAAACCCAAGTTGCAAATGCCATACTAAATCCAATGGATTTAAGACCTTACAGATCCTTCTTAACTGGAAGATCGATCTCACTGGAGTTAATCCCATAATGAAGTTTGGGTTTTTTTTCTGAGAGGTTGTTTTAATATTACAAGAACATAGTGGAGCAAGGCACAGCTAATACTTGAAGCCACCTAAGCCTTGTTGTACTGTCAGGTCTTCCAATGAGAGAAGTTATGACCACCTGTCCCTTTATATCCAGGCCTTGTCTTCTGTTAGCATAAAACCCACATCGTATTTCTTCATCTGCAAATTCTGACAGATTTTAACAACATATATGTCAGTTTTCTTCGAAGTAGCTTTTAAGCATCTCACCAATTCAAAAGCAAGTGTAAATGATTGCACTTCTGTAACTGTAGATAACATAAATACAGGACAGTTTCACTAGACTAAGGCACTTACACACTGGTCACTTCCTGGTGAAAGAGACAGCAGTGATTGCCACTGAAGGTTTGTCTTCTGCTAGAAGTATCAACTTAAGCACAGATACAAAACTCAAATTCTGTTTAAAATTGTGGACTGGAAACAAGTTGGCTTGTCAGAACAACTGTTTGTACTAGAAGAAAAAACATTTCATTGCAATAGCCAAAGGAAGCCTTTGACCACAATCTGAAACAGGAACAGTCCTTTAATAGCCACTTCAGCTGTCCAGATGTAGGGACTAGGTATTTTTATCTGTCATCTCAAATATTGTAATGTTAAAATCACCTTCAAATTATGCATAATGAAAAGATTACTTAAAATTTATTTTATACTAGCTCTCACGAGTGTTTTGTAATACAGCTTCATTCTGAAGTACGCTGACATTGCTTCTTAAGAAAAGCAATTTACAAATCTGATTTACTAATGGGACATCTACAAAATTATCTTTGCTAAATTCTCAAGAAGGAAGCTTTTTAATCCCAAATTCGTTACACTTAGTAATATGGCTTTTAAATAACCATTATGAGTGACAGAATTAGGTACATTCCTCATCCCACTAAAGAGAAATAAAATTCTGAAAACTGTTACTTTAGATGGCAGAACAATACTGAAAGCACGACACTTGGAACCAGGAACTTAGGATCTGATACATTCCATTCCTGGCTTTCAATAGATGACTTGTGTTCATATAAAATCCCTTAAACTACTACAATTACTAACCTATTAGTGTAAAAATAGATACTGAATTATCTATGAAGCATTTAAGACATTTTTAGATCTGAAGTATTTAACACTAGATACTGTCAGATTACACTCAACATTCACTTGGCATTGAAGTGGACACACTAAAATTAAAGGTTAAAATGCACAACCTGGGTTAATCACTGCAGATAAGCAATCATTTAAACAGTCTACTGAAGGTGGATTTTGGGTACTGCAAGTCATTTAAGTACTAGAAAGTCTATTTTTACTTACCATTATCTTCTGTGCAGTCAAATGGCATAGACTATTCTACTGGCTGTGCAGCAGAACTAAGAGTGTATTTCATAACTTCCTTAGTGCAAAGAAAACAAGCAGTAAGATTCCATGTCTTTTCTACACGCTAGTGACCAAAGCAAGTACACTGTTCACATTAATTGTGCAGAGATACGGAACTGTCACCATTAATCAGCCAAATGAATCATTCTCAGACTATGGGGAATTAGATTTTTGACACTGCAAGTTTTACCTAAATGTCTGAACTTAAGTGTCAGCTTTGGACTGGACACCAAACTTCATGAACAATTATCTGAACTGAAATGTATTTTGTGATTCAAACTTTAAATATTCAAGCTGCATTTAAGGACCTATTACCTACATGTTATGACTGATTTTTAGACTTCACAGATGCTTTTATTTTTCTGGTTTTTTTTTAAAAAAAAGCTTTTACCTGAAAGTCTGGCCATCTAAAGCAGCTTTCATGAAGATAGCTTTAAATAAATCACATAACCCAATGTTTCCAGATGAGTTCAGCTGTGCAGTACCCACTCAAGAGTTGGCCATTTAAAAATACTTATTTTGTGGAAAAAATTAGTAACCAGTTATATATAGGCAAGAAAAAGGTATAATTACATGAGACAATCACGCCTCTCCAAACTGCCAGTAAACTAACAAGTTAGTCCTAGTGGCACTTTTCAACAAATCTCTTTTGTAACTAACATTCAAGGCAAAGGGGCACCAAAGCAGTCACTCTTTAATCTCATGGATTTTTTAACATAAGTAAATAAATATTTGCAAACTGTGACCAGATGACTGTGAAAATCAGTCTCCCAGAAAGATTTTAACATCAGAGCTTCTAGGAAACATTGTTTATTTGTACTAGATGGCTGTAAAGTGACAGTAACTTACTCCTTCTCCCCTCCCTACCTGTATTAAGGATCAAGGAATCTTCAGCTCAACTTCCTCTCCTGTTGCCACATCCCATTTTCATCTGACAGGGCAAATGGCAAAGCAGAGTCTGGTGTTTCCTATGCCCAACTAATTCAACTAGTTAGCCCCAGACAAGAGATGTCATGTGCTGGTACTGGAGTTAATTCAGCAAGACACTCCATAAAGACAGACTTTTATGTCCATTAAGTCCATATCCATATTGCCATAAAGTTAGGAATCACAAGCTTCAAGGCATGAACACAAACTCAAGCTTGCACTTTACCCATTTCAACTGTCTGAAAACTGCATTGTCAAGTTCACTGCCTCGTTGCCTACTTCAAAACTTGCTACTCCATTTTAAACAATTAACATTTTCCACTGAATTCTCACTAATGTGAGGGATTAACAGTCTTAACATTGTGCAGTGTATCAATTTAAATACACTCTTGTGAAAATGTTATGTGTATTTATGTCCATGTTGCCTTTCAGTTTTATTTCTAAAAAAAAAAAAAAAAGTCCCCTCTCACTGACATATGGAAGTACTGAAATAATTGCTGGGCTGAACAGGAAAGTTAAGCCTCTGAAGAATAATCAAAGGCACAAGGAAATAAAAAGTTGCAGCCATATATAATATTTCTATCCTGAAGTTGGGAATCCTGCCTTCAGAGGACACTACATTTATTTTAGACTATGTCATACCCCTCGTCCCCAACAAGAACAGAATTAGTATTCCTTATTTTAGATTTTAAGACAGTATTTACATAAGAGTTGTACAACGGAGAAATTCAGAAACTGATCTTAGTGTCTTATTGTAATAACAGCCTTCCTCCAACAGTAAAAACACAAACTTAAGTTCTGGGTCGTAACAAATCTCCTCTTTAAACACTGGAAAAAAAAAATGTACAGTTGCATGTCCTATATGAAACCTTTCAGACAAAAAAGAGTATTAAAACAAGAGTATAATTTAAAAAGCTGTGTATTGGAGTGTTTATAAACCAGAAGTGTTAAGCAGCAGCAGTTTCCGGTTTCTTATTAAATTCAACTAGACTTCAAATTTAGAAACACATTACAAACCAATGTGGAACTATACTACTTATGCACCTTTGCAGGTGTTTCAGTAAAGAAAGCCTCCTATGAGAATAAACAGAGGCAGCACATTATATTAAGTCAAAACTTGCCTTCAACATGCCAAAAAGAACTGTCCTATGTTCATTTGTCACCAAAGCACCCAAGAGATGCATTATTGCTGTAGAACATTTCAAGTTTACCAACACCCAAGTGCAACCAAACTGATGTTGTATATATGCACTTGCCCATTCTCACCAGTATTTCCACTTAATGTTTTTTCTTTAAACAATCAAATTTAAAGCTTTGAAAAATAACATTTTTTTGATTTTAGGTTTTTTTCACAATATTAATCACCACATGCAATTTAGTTTTCTGATAATTTTTCTAAAAAACTGCACCAATATCAGAACAGTGCAAATCATATTTAATTGTAAAAGTTATAATGGCTTGAATTCATAATTAGAGGGAACACTGTCAGGACCTTGGTATTTTGCTCATTCACCATTGCTTGCATTTCATTAAAACTTTGTGAATTTTGCCTTTTTTTTTTTTTTTTTAAATAGTCATCCCCCATGCTTTTATCAGAGCTGAAATTAAGGATAAAATCCATAATTTCAACACACATAGTGCCTCAGTTGCAATGTTTTTATGCACTTCCATCTACTGTTACAATTCCATAAATGTATTATCCCCCACAACATGTTTCCAGACTAAGAACTAGTCACTAGCACTTGTGATCCAACAAGTGTTTTAAATTTTTCAGCAATGGAGAGATTTCAAGATTAAGAATTCTGAGGACTTTCCCTCTCCTACAGCCCCCAGTGTTTCACTTTATAGCAAGTTCAAAATTGGTTTCCACATCTTGACAGTGTTCCTTATAAAACCGTATGACAGTAAAAGTGCCAGTAGGCATGGCAACCTCTTTGAAGGGAGCATTTAAACTCCTTGGCACTGGGAATGCCAGCACCAAGGATTACATTGAAATTCAAAATTATTCTTAAGGCTACAATTAGAAAACCCACTTTCCATAAGCCTAATTTCTCTAAGTAGATTTGAAAATTCAGAAACTAATGCAACTGTTAAGTTTTACGCTCAAATTTGAGGAAGAAATTTTCTTTTCTTTAGCAAGGGCAGTATAAGAAACTCTGGTAGCAAATGTCTCTTAGGCATTGACTACTCATTTCACCATCGTTCACTTACTTCATCTTAAAGTTCAAAACTGGCAAGGCACATTTACATATTCCAATGAATACTTGACAATTTTTTAATTACACTTTATGTCCCAGCTATCCCAGTAATTGACATACAACATACTAAAATGGTTTATTAAGATAACAAAAAAAAATCAATTAATGTGAAAACATACAGGCTATTGGCAACCACTATTCTAAAAATTATGTAAATACAAGTAAACATACTGAAATGTGTGCGATTCTAAGTTTTTAACCAGAAGATCTCTGTACTAACACACATTTATATTAATGACACATAAAAAAAATAAAAACTTTATTACAAAAATAAGTTACACTCGCCTCCAGCTTACAGTATAAAACAATTTTATTTGCAGGAATGCAAAATGATTGTTTGCCATGAGCATTTTAAACATATGACATGTCTAATTTTGTTAAAATTTGCATTTACTGGGGGAACTGGTGTGTATAAAACCTTAATTAGGTATAAGCCTCAATTTTCATTGTGGTGCCTATGGGTATGTAGTATAACTGCAGTATCCCTTTGTGCAGGGGGTTAAGGGAACTCTTTATGCCAAGTCCAAAGTTAAGTCATAATTTTATCTATCTTTTACCTATATGAAGCTGGACTTGGCAAGATTCTGGTTTTATTTTGTCTTTTTTAAGGGTGGTTCAATAGAGGATGCTTCACCACTGAACACTCACTGTCATCAAGGTGCTTTAGAAAATTAAAAACATAGCACAAATGATTGTACTCTACTCTACTCTACAGGTTATCATGATCTGCGTAAGAGAAATGGAAAGCTGATCAACATGTTTTTACAGTGATCAGCAGTAAGAAATGCACTAATGAAAACATACCTTTTACCTAAAAAGCTAAACTACAGCCATATACTATTCTATGATTTATGAAAAACTTCAAAATATCCAAATGTCAGGCTTCACTGTACAGTTGTCAGTTTTAGTCTGACCTTTTATAAAGGGACACTGCAGTATTTAGTACAAGTTGCTGATGCACTTTTTTTGAACATCTGATGTCTTACAAAAGTAACATCTTGCTAAACTATTATACATCCAAATAACTACAATATCTGAAGAAGCAAGGCTGCTTTTTCAGCCACAAAATACGACAAAAGCAAGGCCTGTTATGATGGTCATGAGGAAGTCTTACAAAGCCTCTGGAACTAAAGGCAACTAAGAATGTTACATTTGGTATATTATAATCTTACCCTCATATCATATTAAACAAGCCTTGCTTTTATCTACAAAGATTTTCTATGTACAGTACAGACAGGGTATAGTTCAATCCTCTGCTACTGAGGTAGTTAACCAACCCTTTAAAAAAGGTTCTGAAAAGAACCACTATCTGGAATGCCTGACTAACCAGCTCTGATGATTACACCTGAAACTGCTGTATCTGAACACAATTCGTAAGTGATTACTAAATAGACAATCATGATTAACCTTCATGAGCAGAAATAAAATTTAAGGATACCAATGATGGTATTCATCTATACCACTGCAATAAAAATTTAAATGCAAGAATTTGTGAATACCACTTTTGGAATCCTTAACTAATAAAACTTGGGGGAAAAATCTACTTAAAGCAGATTTTTTAAAGAACAACTTTATTCTTTATTAAGATACCATGCTAGACGTTAAGGATTTTGTTCAACACGTTGGGGAAATAGAGTAGCTTTAGTTTAATAACTTGCACTGCAGAGAAAACTGTTAAAGAAATTCATTTCAAAGTC
>VZTH01016874.1:22500-40251 GCA_013397815.1 Aleadryas rufinucha
GCCCATGGAAGAAAAAAAAGGGCTAATAAAGTTACGAGAACTGTAAGCAGGGCAAACTTAACCAATTCCATGTGTACAGTAGGTCACCATGTGGAGATCTCTATTAATCTCACAACTTCACTATTCCATCTTCTTGGATGCTGCACAACAGCACTTCCAAGTTATTTTTGGAAGTAAGGTGGGGGAGGGAATAAGAAAGCAGGAAGATATCCAAGAAGAAAAACACATGAGAACATTAAGCAGAACACACCAGCAAGAAACTGTCTTTTTTTTTTTTAACCATATTCAGCATTTACTAGTGCAAGATCTCTATCTGTATGAGTTCATAAGCTTCGTGGGCAGACGTATCTTCTGGAAGTGGCAAGAAAGAATATCAGGATCCTCCTTTCAGTGGGTACTTTACTAAAGGAAGGGTGCTGTATCAATACTACAAAGCCTGCTGAGAGCAACACGAGATGCTACATTCATCTGCGTGACAACACTGCAGAAGTATAGGGAAATGCAGAATAAAAAGTGAAAAGTATGTATGTTTCATGACCTTCAGACAGTTCCTCCAGTGCTCTCACACTCAATAAGCAGAGCAATACAGAACCTGAATTATCACTAAAAACCACTATTAGATTTTTTTGTGCTAACAAAAATAAATCCAACATTTTTCAGAGAAGCCAGAAAACCTGTATACACTACAGTTTATCTACTAAAATACCTAGACGTTCTAATTTGGTAGGAGTGTACACGTCTTTCAGAAGTAATACAACATAACTACATGCATTTACACTTACATCTGATTTTTAGCCGCTTGTCTCTGAGCTTTCCGTTCTTTCCTTTTTTGATCTGGTGGCTTAGCAAAAACAATTTCAATGTTTTCTCCCTCTAAATCTTTGCCATTCATTTCTTCCATTGCCTGAAGGAATTAACCAGACTTTAAATATACTTCCAAGCATATCTGAAGTTATTAATTTTCTTCTATCTTTTAGAGTATGCATTTTTAAATTTATTAACCAGAGCTAAAATAACAATATAAAGCTAAAAAAATAATTTAAATAATCAGACAGCATAACATCATGGGTTCCAGTCATGCATTTCTTCTGAACTTGGCTCTCAAACCCAGGACTTCATGTATCAGTTTAGAAATCTTCCCATCAAAACTGAAAACAAGCTTCAGTCTTTGCAAGCTGTTACAATTAATGAAGTGACAGAACTGTCCTCTGAAAGTGCATATTTTGTAATCCATGAATAAATTCCTAATGCCAGCACACATGCAAACAGTACTAAAGCTAGAGCTCAGTATATTCTTCTATTCCTTTATTTTAATTGCAATAAATATCACTTTCTTTTTCAATCAGAAGCCAAAAATTAAAGAGTCATTCTGATCACAAGGGAAAAAACAAATAAACCAACCACAAAAATCCCCCACTCCTCCCCAAATCCACACCTCCTCCCCTCCCAACCCTCTCCTCAAGAAAACGCAAAACAAACAGCAAACCATCAACTCCTCCCCTACTCCCCACCACGTACAATTCCCATGGGCCACAGTTATTGCTACAAGTTAATTTTGAGCACAGGAATCCTAAAGATTTTACCACTTTTCCCGACTCTACATAGCTAAGGCTTGACAGGATATATATCTTACTAAGACTCTTTCCATCATCTTCCTAAGCATCTGCTTTAAGGCATATGGATATGAAAAACTGAATTCCCCTGTATCCTGCATCCACCCACAGAACATTAAAAAAATGGATACACTACAGGCAGGAGGGGAATTACACTTTCCCTTCCTAACAACAGAAGGCATCAAGATTGGGCTAGCAAAATCCAGGAATGACAATTACTAAATTGTCCAGCACCCCTCATAACACCAAAAAAAAAAAAAAAAAAAAAAGGAAAAAAAAAAAAAGTGTTTATTCCTGGAAAAATAAAAAAAAACATTACCTAAGTTTTCATCACCTGCCCTAGAGAAACTGCTTTAGATTTCTAGCAATAATTTGGTGAGAAGAGTCATTCAACTTCTGGCAGTTGAGTTTCAAATGGTAACAACATGATTATCTTAAAAGCTCATAAGAAGAATTACTTAGGATAGGTGCATTTAAGATCCACTTTTCAAGCTAGAATTGCATCATCCTAGGAGACACCCAGAGAGGACAAAGTTATCAGTGACAATGTGTTACCATTTCTCCAGACAAAGCTTTTTCTCAAGTTAAAAGAAGCATACAGCTTCTAACAACACTACTTACAACACACACAGAGTTACAGTCCTCTTAACTTACCTTTACAGCACCATCCCGTTCATCAAAATGAATGAAAGCATAGTCTTTTAGCTTCTTCACTCGTTCTAGCTTTCCAAATTGACTGAAGGCCTTTTCTAGAATCTCCTCTGTTACAGTATTGGCAAGATTGCGTACAAACAAAACTTTTACCTAGGGATTAAAAAAAAAAAGGACTTAGGAGTATGATCTAATTTCAAAACATAAAATGAAGCTTTGCAAGTTACTGCTACTGGCAGTACTGAAAACATAAATGTACATATTCATATATATGTATATAAAATGCTTTACAGAAAATGTAATTAAGTAGTCATACAGCATGAGTTAGCTCCAAAATTCACTGACAGAAATATTCAATCTGTTATCAAACATGATTACATAAGTATTAGTATCCTGAAAGTCAATCCAATTTGTGTTAGTGTTTAAAAGGATCCTAGCAGCAGTTAATCTTCAACCCAAAACACTATCAAACTTGAAAGAAGGTAACCAGAATTGGTTACACACAAAACAATTAAATCATCAAAACATTTAATTGTTTAGACAGGTTTTTGCTCAGTTATTTGCAGAAGTCATCACTGTAATATGTAGGTCAGAGGTCACAGGCCTGCAGCTTTCAAGCTGCTTAACTTGTGGTTCCTACGCTACAGCTACACCAAACACTTAATGTCAGGACTGTGCTTGCCTGAGGGGCACTCAGTGACCTCAAGCCACTGCTAAAAGACTGAATTGCAGACAGAGGGGGATACTAAGGCTGACACAGGCCAGTCACCCTTCAACTTTCTCCAAAGTCAAACTGTGCTATTCCCTTGAGAAAGAGTCACCTCCAAATAACTCTGGAAGTTTATTCCCTCCCCCGGCTAGCTAAAGCACACAATACGGCTCTTAAGCTACACAAAGACTGCTCTGCAGGTTCTAAAATCAGAAAGGCAGGTAATCATCCAACTGTTGATATATGCCGTATTAACTGCCTGAGATGGACTATATCATCAATATAGAGTTTCATCAATCACCAACTGCATAGGATAAAGGAAAATCTAGAGTAGTCTGACAAAGGCTTAAACCAAATCCTTATTTAACATAGCAGACAACATACACTGGAAACCAGGAATCACGTATTAGTGACTCGACAGTACTGAAAGATTCATCCTTGTGTCCATGCTGAGGCTGCAGTCAATGACTGGACATGAGCATGTTTACATGATGTCATTCATGTGTTCTCACAATTTACAAGACTCTTCAACTTGTTGAGAATTCCTTCCCCATGCTGGCACCATGCTCTGACAGTTTAATCACCTCCTACCGCCAAGGAATGCTCACAGTCTTACCTGCCTACAATGCAGCTGCCAATCAGCTGCAAGACCTGCAACTTCCGCTTACATCCCCTCTACTCCTACTGGTTTCAAATTAGCTGATGACATCAAATGAACACTGCACATGGCAGCACTGACTCCTGACCCTGAAGGTCAACACAAATAACACAAGGTGTGAAAGGACCAAGGAAAGCATGCTTCCATTTCTGATGCAGAGCTGTACTCTACTCCCACCACATACAGGAATTCAACAAACCCAGACACCCTTTTTCAAAGAAATGCTATGTAATTAAGTTACAAAAAAACCAGGACAAACTTCATAAATCTGTCTCACTCACTAGCTGAACTAGGATGGGATGCAGAATTTGAAAGAAGGGATACTACAGAGACCATAAATCTAACCCGGTATATCAACTCTAGACTTTGGCAATGGTTACTCCTGCTGATTCTCAGGAGATCATAAAAGTCACAGCCAACTCCACAAGGAAAGCTGTTTCCTATTATGTATTAAGCTGCTCCTACATGTCTTGATGGCAAGAGCAACCTTTATTTATTTTAACCAATATGTAATAACCATTTTTAGTAAAATATCCTAACTGCTACCCTGACCTTATTCCATGGAAATGAATTACAGGAAGTTTTGTGATGTAATCAATGGATTTGAAAACCAGTAAGTTTTAAAGAAATGTTCCATATCCTTGTTCTTTAAAAAAGGATGAAAACTAGAACCTCACAAGGAACCCTAAGTAGCCTAATAAATCCATGATGACTGACCTGATTAAAAACTAGACAGAATAATCACTATTTTTTACAAGATGCACTAACATAGTGTTTTTAAAGACATAAAAAAGCAACTAATTTAAATTTTCCCAGTGCAGACAAATCCATTAATCTCTAACAGCTGAAATTTTTTTAACACCTTTGCTCATGTTACTGATTAGAAGTGTAACTGAATGAGTCAAAGATGATGTAAAAGCTATTAGGCAGGTTAAAGCATAGGTTGAGAGAAGATGAACCCATTTTTAGTTCACTTAAACTAGCTGAAAAGGGAGCGAAAGAAAAAAAAAGTCCTCTTCATTAAAATCTCACGGATTATTACACCAGGAGTCCATGAACACTCCTAACAAGCAATATACCCAGCACCAGCATTTTGTTTTAAAGGCAGAACTCACATTTAAAAAACTGTTTAAGATTAGACTACCCCAAAACTTCTAGGATCTGCTCCTTTTCCTCCTCTTACCTACAGCACAAACAACTTCAGGCCACATTCTCCAAGGGTTACTAGCCCTGTCTCTTGTCCTGTAATCTGCCAGACAGCCACAAGCATAAGACTTTATTTAGCTGCTTAACCTGCCACTCCAGAACGTCCTCTGCAGCCTCAGCCATCCTACAGAAATCAAGTAAAACATTAATAAATTTAGCTAGACTATAGGTGTAAGAGGAAACAAAATGACACTTAGGAGAAATTAAACTATCAACACAGCTGCTTGTGAAGTTGGAAAAAAGTTCACTTTGGACCAGAAGTCAATACCTTAACCAATTATACTCTGTTAGTACAAGCACTAATCTCCTGTAGCACATACATCTAGCTTCATCGCTCACCACGCTCAAGCTACTTCATATTTAAGATAACAGCCCATTTAAATGATAAGTGTTTACCCATACAGTACTCTCCACAACATTTTATCAAGACAAAGGCAAGACGACTCGCGTAGACATTTCAGAAATTTAAATTAGTAGGTGTCCATATACTGATGAAATGACATGCCGCTTCTGCAAGATTTAGAACACTGTTCACCTTCTGGCTACTTATGTGAATTTGTCTTCCTTATAGCTTGCTCTTACGGACTTGCTCTTCCAGCAATTTTGACAAAACTCATGACCGGATGATGATTCTGATAAAAACAACCTACTCTTCCTAGTCACAGTTTTCTCCAAAGCCTTCTACCATAGCAGTGTGCAAGATGACACAGGTCAATAGCTTTCCCTTTGCTCTGGATTGACAGTAGTCAGAAGCAATGATAGCCAACCTGCAGCTCACATCCAGGAGATTACTGACTGCAGCAGCAGCTCCGCTGCTCTTTCTCTTAGGAGAAAGACAGCAGTAACAGAAAGTAAACCTTACACTTAGAGAACTGCCAGGTACAGTCAGTTTCCCCACAGGCACGGCAGGTGGCCAAGAAAGACTGGAGCAGAGACTTTCCTTGTAGCAAGAATAAACTAAGGGACACAGCCAGTAAGGTCAGACACCAACGATCATCTCAGTTTCTGTCTTCAGATACAAGCCGGATGCTCTCTACTTTTTCATTATTCTTGTTCATAGAGCCTCGCTTTTCCATACATCTTCAACCCAAGTTCCATGTCCTATCGTTGGCATGGGGCACTAGAAGTATGCAAGTTGATTTTCTCCATGTTTTCTACATCTCTTCCCATCATTTCCATGTTTTTTCTCTTTTCATGTCCCATTTCAAATACAAAATAATACAAGGTATCAACACATTCAAAAAACTATACAGTAAATGGGGCAAACCACAATCAAGGTTTCATTTCTTTAGCCTTTCACTCTGTGCATCTGTAAACTTACTTAGGAGAGATGCTTGATTATGTCCCCTATCATTTCCTTTCCATCTATTCTGTTACATCAGCAGAAATTCCTGCTCATTTATTTTAACAGTTTGGTGAATTAGGTCTCTTCTCTTTTGAGCCAAGAAACTGAACATACAGACTGACATATTTAGGAAGTGCCACCTTCCACACATTCGACCTGCAAGACTTTCCCTGCTGCTGACAGTCTATCATGCTGGGCAAGAAAAATAAAGTCTGCAGACAAGATAGTCCAAAAGCTTCTGTAATACCTGTATTACAAAAGCAGCTTTTTCCCTAAAATGAGCCCCCACCCCAACCCTTTTCCCTTATGGCTCACCAAAGAGGAGATCCCAGCCAAGCTATCTTACTAGGTCCATCAAAGTAGGACTCCAGCAAGTGACGTGTCTCAGATGAGAGTAAAAGCACAGACGAAAAGCAAGCAAAGAGAAAGAGATAAGGATATGGGCTAGCTAGGAGTTTCTGTTAAACAACTCAGCTACACAACACAACTGAAAAAGACAGGGTCTGGCAATATCTGACGGGGAAAAAGAAAATCAGGTAGCTTGTTTCTGGCAAGATACCATGCACATATATAAAACAACTGCTACAACGTACTTCAAAATGTTAACAGTCCAGACTTCAGTTTCACCTCAATATTCGAAGTCCAAAATACTGCCTGTCTACGTATTTAGAGGAATTAACTCCCCCAATAAAAAACAGCTACAGAGTTCCAAATACAAGCTAAATAGCTAACATCTCAGATTTAACTGCTAATGGCAACTTTGAAAATACATTTGTGTACATTTTAACACTGACACGTTCTAGTGCTGAAGTGATCCAATTCCAGGTTTAAAAAGAATTAAGGCTTGTTCTGTGATATCTTGACTTCTGTCCTTCCAAATACTAAGGTACAAAACCATTTTAACTCTAGGAGTCACCACCATCACTTCAAGAAAAAAAATTAACTATGTCATCCCTATGTGTCACTTTGGCAAGAATTACATTCACTATTCAGCCTTGGGAACACAAAATAATAAAAGGCCATATAGAGTGTTTAAATCCACGTAATTTCTAGAGTATATTCATTTTCTATCATTTCACCTACAATATCTCTGTCAAGAAGGCCAAACAATGTTATTTAATCTTAGGCTAATGACAGGAAATACCTAATTTAGAACACAGCACTTTAGATGTACTATGGTCCTTTTATAGCTTTATTACCTTTGCCATGACTTCAGGATCTGGGTCTTCTATAGGGTCAGCCCATTCCACTGTAACAACATTTCCCCAGACTTTCACTTTGCCGCTCATTAACCTACGTCTGGCCTGAGCAGCAGTTTTGTGATCTTCATATTCAAGAAAGCAGAAACCTCGGTTCTTTTTCTTGTCATCAGGCTGATGATACAATATGACATCTGTAAGACCCTCTGAAATTAAATAAAATATTTATTTGTTATGCTTTCAATCCATTGATTTGCATTATAAAATGCAGGTTGTCTTTGTAGCTGTGAAAGAATACCCCTTCTCTAACTGAATGGAGGAGAGTTGGGGGCAGCCAGAAGTTTTGCTTTGTCAATTCTCCTCTTAAACCTCTAAGTTACAACACTTAACAATGTGTTTTTCCCATACATGCCTAAAACAAGAGATTAAAGTTGCATGACTTCAATATCTAAAAAGTTTATTGCTCCAGAGAACCTGAAGTCTATTATTCAGTAACAGAGAAAGTCATCAAACATTACCTTTGCAAGTTCGTATGTTATTATCAAAAAGAGATCCTTAAACTTTAAGAATTCTAAAGCACAGAATCAGTTACATTCTTCAACTTGCTTCAGTTTTGCCTTGAGAAGTTTTAAAACATCCATTAGCATTGAAATTATTAAATTTTTAATTCAAATTTCTTTGAACAGCTTTTTTAAACATTCTTAACTTATTCTACAGGTTGAACTTGGAACCACCCATCTAGTCTAATTACAAATATCTCAGCCCTCAGCAAAACAACAGTTTTAAAAAAACCCAAACAAATCCCAACACAAAGTTGAGATAAATGCTGAGTGGTTTCGGTTTGGTTTCATCATCACTCTGCTATAGGCCAAAAGGTGGTGAAGAGAGCTCATTACTGACCACGTTTGACACTTTTCAGCTCTACAACACCTAGTTACTGACTCACCTGTTACTTTGCTGAATTCTTCAACAATTTGCTCCTTGGTTTTACTCTTAGGAATAGAGCCAACAAAAAGCCTATTATTGGCAACAGAGATGCATACACCAATGTGTTTTCCAGAACGAATTTCATGGTTGTTGTACTGCAAGAAAAAATTATTGGACAATCATCAATTACAAATAATTTTTGCTCCCCTTCAACAGCAGCATACCAAATATTTAGCTTTGGAAAACCCAGCATTGGGCAATATAGTCAATTTTTGGAGCTTAACACATTTTTATGATGCATATTCAACTACCCTGAAGTATACCCATGTTTTCTAAGGTATCTCCTTAGAAAATTTCAGCCAACAATTTTTCTTCCCTTCTTGTTCAAGTCTCTCAATACTTTTTTCTTTAGAGACTTTTTCATACAGAACCAAGTCATCAAGGTCAAGGCTTCTCCCTTGACATTCATGCAGAAAAAAGATGCAAGTTCCTCTAGAAGCTGTATCTATAAACTCTTGATTTGTGTGTAACACAAGACAAGAGTTGCAATTAAAGTCAGGTTCCCTTCTTGAATTCTACAGTTAACAAAAGAGTCATGATCCGGTCTTCTCCACAAAATGTGGAAGAGCAATTGGCAAATACTTTCCAAAGCATGTAAAGAGAGGCAACAGCAAGAACAACTTTCTAATGACTTGAATCCTAAGACTTCTGTTCAAATGCTTCTCCAATAACATATGGAAGATACCATGAACAAGCTAGCAGTTTAAGTGGGGAAAAAATAAGTATTACTGGAGACATCTCTTGCCAAAACATGCAGACACAGACATGCATCACCCAACTAAGCAGCAGGGAGGTCAGCTGCTGGTACATTAACCCATTTCCAACTGGAAGCCCTGTGACAGTTTTTTAGCTAGGAAAATTCAACATCTTATTGCCAAGTAGCAGGAAAGATTTTTAAAATTTCATCTAGCTATTTATTCTATGATTTATTTTGTGCTTGGTGGTAAATCTTACTACACAAGCAAGTAATCCTCCATATCATCATGCTTTTTGTGCAATAAAATCCAGGGAAGATGTTTATTTATATTTATCCTGGGCAAACAAAAACTCCATCACTGAAAATTTTCTAAGCTAGGTAACAGCACCAAAAGTGAGCTAAAAGGCTAACTGTACATGTGAAAAGGACCTGGAGCGACATCTTCCCAACAAATGACGTCTCAAAACACAGCAGGAGACAACAAAAGACTCCTATCTCCATATCTGTTACACATGTGGCAGAGGAAAAGTTGATTTTGAAGTAGCAAACTGCAGTAGGAGCTGCAGTAGCTGCATAGGAAGACTATATATATATATATTATCATCGTTAATAAACATATACATTAATGGAGAGACATTATAGTAACTAAAAAAAAATCTTTTAAAGAAACACCTTTAAAGAAGCTGACAGTTTATTAGTCTGTGAAAGTGACTCTTTATTAACTGAACTGTACTCGAGGAAACATTTCTTTACATTAGGAAACTTTTTTTCTGAGAGGGTGGTCAAACACTGAACAGGCTTCCTAGAGAGGTGGTCAATGCCCCACACCAGTCAGTGCCTAAGAGAGGCATCTGGACAATGCCCTTAATTATCAAGATGACAATTGCAACAGCAGCAATTTTGGTCAGCCATGAAGTGGTCAGGCAGATGGACTAGACTACGGCTGCAGGTCCCTTCCAAATGAAATATTCTATTCTATATGGATAATAGAAAGTCTTATCCAACTGCTCCTGCAAAAGTCTAACAGCAAAGTTTGGCCACATATCTAATCCTAAAAGAATCTCTCATACAACTCAGTATGCTGTATAAGAGTAAAATTAACAAAGTAAAATTAGTACGTTCTACCATATTGCATTTCCACTGATAGCAGTTTCTAGTAGTTTTTTCATTTTACGATGTTTTTTTGTCTTTTCACTGTGTGTTTCTCTTAACACAGAGAAAATAGTCTTCAGTAAGGTGTTCTTGAACATCAAGTTGGTGATTTTTAGGTAAATAGTTTGCATACCATCTGCAAACTTAGATTAGACATAAAAGGCTCAGATCATGATCTGGGTGAAGTGCCAAAACAGTCAGGCTACCAAATTAGCTATGTCAGCATACTGCTTCCCCCTCCTGTCACCATGGAATCAGTGTCCGAAGTCAGTAGCAAAGAGATTGTCACCCTCTAGACAACGTAATAGTTTATTTTTTCTTGCTGACCTCTATAAGAACTTACTCACTAAAAAGTCAAAGTATGCAGAAGGTCTGTCTTGTCACTTTACTGACTTAAATTTTCACACCAATTTTAGTTTATTTCCAGGAGCAAATGGCAAGCTGTAACTCTATGCATAGCTGTCAAACTACAGCAGCAAACTGCTTAAGGGGCATATTTGTGTAACTCATCTGTACCCCCACTTTGATCAAGCTTACACCTGTTCTAGTCAAAATACACTGAATGCTTCAATAGTTTTCAGTATGTTTTCCTACCAGCTTCACCTCAAAAGTATTTATTCTGTACATATCTACAGTGACCTTATTCACATGGAAATCTTTTGAAAAACTTAACTCTAGCAACTTCTTATGAAATAGGAAGGAGAATTGAACATGTGTGCAAAAGAATACAACTGGAGTTGTAATTCCTGAACAGTATAAAGTGAAGTAAACATGTTACCAGGGGAAAAAATTATTGATATTTAAAAAAAACCCCCATACTTTGATAGGGAATGCTTGTGTGAACATCTGAGATGCCATTTCTACTTAACCAGCAAGGGTTAGTCACACTGAATTAAGTACTGGTCACAAAAAAAGGGAGAGAATTCCCTAAAATGTGTTTAAAATAGTTCTGGCTGTGCTTAAGACAAAAATGGAGTGATACTATGGCCTGATACTGAGAAGAATTACAGATATGAACAGTAATTAATTATAAGTGGCTTAAAAATGCATATGCATAAACAAAATCCAGACTTCCGCTTTTTAAACTGCAAGACTTCTTCTCGTTAACGAATAAAGTAAGTCAACATTAAGTGTATCCAAAAATTTTAGTTGAGCTTTACATTAAGTTGTTATACAGACTGTAGAGATACATACAGCAGCCACACAAACACGAACTGTATGCAAAATATGTTACACCAACTCCAAGAGCCTGAAGACAGGTCAGTTTATTCTCTGCTGTAGTTTGGGTATTGACAAAAACATAGCTGTCTCTTATTACTCAAAAGCCTATATAAAGCTAAAAGCATTGACTTTTAATCTCATTTTTTCTATACTGTCCTGAAAAAATAAAAACCTCTTGGAAAAAGATGGGAAATAACACAAGAACCATTATCCCAAGGAATCCAGAAAGATAGGAAGTAAGTTGTATACACATGAGAAGATTACAGATAGTATCAAAAAGAACACCACTTGTTAAAATAATAGGTTATGAAAAAGGCTAGGACCAAGTACTCAGCGTTTTGAAGAGGTCTTTCAGCAGTCTCTCCCATGCATGTGTAACAAATACAAGTTACAGACCTACAATTTTCAACTGACCTCAACAGGCACAAATTGCTAATACCCCTGCAAACCACTTCTAGATAACTTGGGAAACTTACACACCAAACTAGCCGGTCAACTATGGTTGGAACCACTCCATAAAAACTGACACATGTCACAGGATCCAATTTAAAACTAATCCTACTTTCAAAGAGTTTAGCATAAAGGTTGAAAGACTGCCCCCAACAACTGCAACACTCTTCAGCTATTAGCCTCAGTGGCTATTTAACTGACAAACAGAACACAGTGTGCTTCTTTCCTGCATATCAAAGATCAGACATAAAGGGACACCAAGTAGCTCCTTTTTGTGTATCATTTAGTGGGAGACAGAGGCTAGGATCTGGTGTTACTTTTCTGGAAACATGACTTCAATGACTTTTTCAGAGCATGCTACCTCTAAGCAAAATCCAGCTAAATGAAGAAAATTGTTTTATTCATTTACTAGGTACCTCTGAGAACTTTTATGATTTGATTCACTGTTTTGCTAAGTTTTAAGAGTTAACTCTCGAGCTTAACTCATAAGAGTTCACATACATTCTCAACAGCTAGGCTGACAATGAAAGTACAAAGAGAACACAGTGATCTCCATCATATCTGACTGCACACTGGAGCAACCAACTGTTCTTATTTAAAAAGCTAAACAGTATATACCAGATTGGTTTTGTACTTCCACTTTTGCAGACATTTGTGTACTTTCTGAAAACAAATTCCCATTTTCATCTCGATTTGTCTCCACCAACTGCCTTATATGTCAATAGGGTACCTTAGCTTAAGCTATACACCGTTACAAAACAAGGTATGTTAACGCTACTATAGCAATAGAGTATCAGTACACTTCAGAATGTGTATGGGTAGCACTCTAGAGAGTCACACCACTAATCTTGGCCATATCAGTGTAGCATTAACCAGCTCAAAAAATTCAAATTTAACTTAGCCAGGAAAATAAAGGTGCTATGCAAGGATCAGGGTAGTGTTTCCTCCCATCACCTTTTTTAGTGATGGGTACTTCATGCATAAAACCTGAAAAACTTATTAGGAGTATCCCACATCAAACTATTTCATATGTCTGTGTAAAACAGAGGAAACGCTCCTTAAACTGGCAGGATTTATGATATTTTCCTGTCAATTTCAGCAAACAGAACAGACCTTCAATGCTCAAGAGACATTTTTTCCCCATCTGAAGTATCTTATGAAATTCTGTGACTTTGAAGCACTTTTCCAGCATGGGCCCCCTGCTGGTGCAGAAGCACATCAGGAGTCACAGACATCCTGACCAGTGCTGCCCTTGTACCGCAGCAACCCCAACACCACTGCTCTCCAGAACTCATCCAGAGGCAGACAGCTCAGAAGTCACTACTGCCAATACAACTTTGGTTAATAATAAAGGCTCATCTAACTGGACCAAACAACAGTCCCTCAGCTTTTTTTTCCCCTGTCCCTAATGCAGTGAGTAAAAATTTATATGCAATGCAGAAATAAATTCAACACCTAGTGGACATTTATGACGTAATCTAACAATGACAGTTTCACCTTAACCATTTAAGCACTAGGACCACAACAACTGCTTCTAAGCCAGAGTGTTCTTCATCAAAAAAGAAAAAAATTCAAGAAAACTTACCAGTTTAACAGCTTCCTGAGCTGCCTCTTTAGTACAGAAAGTGACAAAAGCATATCCTCTGTTTAGACCGGTTAGTGGATCCATCATTAAGCGGAGATCCCATATAGGTCCAGCTTTCTCAAATAATGGAACAAGTTCATCTTCAAACAAGTCTCTTGGAATCTTGCCCACAAATATCTACAACAGACATACACAGCACTATTTATAAAAAGTATTTCCAATGAGTAAGTCCACATCTGCATAAACATCATCTTCTTACCTCTGTACCAACAGAAGGTTGTTGCCCTGAATATACAGACTCTGGAGGAGGTCCACCATACTTCCTCTGTCCAGTAGTCACATCAAGAGTGTAGCCGGTTCTCTCCAACAGTGCCTTCAAGTAAGAAACTTAAAATTTTAAAATCACATACATACTGAGCAAGTTTAGCCACACTTCATCCACAGACATGCTTCTAATTCCTTTTAAACTGTATTGCTTTGAAGCTCCTACAAACCAACCTACTGCTAGTACTTCAACAAGAAACTTGCAAAACAATTAACAGAACTATCAGGTAAAGAAACAGTGCTAGAAAATTAGAGATTCACATCCAGTTTTCCCAATTCCTTCATTTTCATTAACCAAAAAAAAAAAAAAAGCCAAGTAATAGAATAGTGAGCTTCCCTTTAATTAGGAAGATCTTAGTCTGAGCCACTTCTTGTTTTGGCATGTCCAATCCTGCACACATTTATGCACAAGAGTTCCCTACACTTAATGAGATTACTCATAAGTGTGAAGTTAAAGAACACATGTTTAAGTGCTTACGCCCCTGGAACACAGACTGCTTCAGGTACCCAACAACCAAAGTGGTAGTACTACTTCCTCTGTCTAACCATCCTCCCCCTTCAAATTCCTTGTGGGCTTATACAGGATCCCAGGACAACTAACCCTCACTAGAACCACTGCATGTAGTTATAGATGTAGTTAGATACAGTTACAGACATACTTCCAACTTAAAATGTTAGATGAAATTCAGTATGCAAACATATGAGAAACTCCTCTGAAATTAAGTCTTTCTTAATAATTTTGTACAAAGACAAACCAACACTACACACAAAGAAACTGCATATTAAACAAGCCCAATTATAGTCAAGAATTATCAATTGCACAACTACAAAACTGTAGTTATTTTAAATGCTATAGCCATCAGCAGTAAAAGCTATGCTACTTGAAGTTATTAACCAAGTCCTCATAATATTGTTGTTTTATGTGGCAGCGACAAAAACTGTACCAGTTTTTTTTAAAATTTGTAATTAATGGCATCCCAGCCTCAGAGTCAAGAGAAAAAAGATCTTCTATTTTTATAGGGTACATAGTTATTTGTAATGATCATTTTATACTTCATATGCAAAGTGGCAATGAAGAAAGATTCTCTGGGGTTTTTTTACATCATCACCTAAACATGCTTAGATGGCTTTCCTTGCCTTAAGCTTTGGTAAAGTTGCTAAACACAATATTTTAAAATAAATCATTATATGCCTAACTCTTGAGAAAGGAGTCTCTTGCTAGCAGCAGACATGGTCAAAAAAAATAATTTATCCCTTATTAAGACAGTTTGGGGTACAGTTTATGACCACAGTGATTATGTCATAAGAAGTGGGCTAAATCCTAAATCCATTACAACCTGTTTTTTCAGACACGTGGTATCTCCTCCCTATTGTGGAGTTGCTCTAAATCTGAACTAAGGGGGTGGAGTGGAAACAACAATAAAAAAATCCAGAACACAAAAAACAATCAGCAGTAGCTGAACTTATGCATTTTGAACTTGAGTAACTATGCTGACAAGTATGCACAAAGTTTTAACTGTGAAATACAGTAACTGTCTCAATAAGACATACAGCAAACTGTGAAACCTTTTTCACTTTTATATGTTCAGTTCCAGCAACTAATATATTAACTTTCTACTTGAAAAGGAAGAAGTGCAAGACAAAATTGCAAGTGACAGCTTTCAAGAGTGACAAAGATGACAAATAATCTGTAATAACCTTTTTAAGAAAAGCACAGTTCCAAAACAATCAAGGTAACTATCACAATAACTTGGAAAAACAAACAACAGGTAGACCTCATAACTTATTTTTAGGGACATACCTTAATTTTTGCCTCATCTGGTCCTTTGCTAGAATCTGCCACCTTGGTCCCCTGTTTTTCCCTCTGCCTGTATGTCTTCATGACTCCACATAAAAAGGCACTTTTGTTCTGCAAAAGATATAATCTTCAGTTCTGAAAATATGACAAGCCGGAATCTTATTTTACCTTGAACTAATACAGTGTTCATTTCACTTATCACACATGGATCACTGAAGAGACTCAAACAGACCTCTTCCCAGACAATTAACAGTTTATCCCTCAGCAATCATATTGTAAATTGCTTAATGTTACCTGAACATGTGAGAGATCACTGTCTTTAAACTGCTGAAGCACTGCCAGTGCACCTTCTTCATTGAACTCCTTTAAAGCTTCAATAGCTCTTTCATCTAGATCACTATGTGCAACTAGCCCTAGAGAAAAGAAAAAAAATCACTAATTATATTAGGGCAGTAATCTTTGTAAAACCTAGTGTAACATGCCTAACACATTTCAGTGACCTCTAAATCAATTACTGATTAAAATAAGTTATTATGCCTAAAAAAATCCCTTAGGTTCCTTTCAAGTTAAATATTTAAGGGTATATAATACTTTAATTATAAACAAAAATAAAAGATTCAGAGTAAAAGTTAGTACATTTATGTGTTCATTTGACTTCTGTGAAACCCAGATGTTACATGGGCCAAGTTTAATATCAATATCCTGAAGCTGAGTTCAGACAAGTCTATCAAAACCTATCAAAGCCTGATTTTGCTTGCCTAGCAATGGTACCTTGATACACTTTTAAAAGACTATAAATACAAATAAACTGCAGCACTAAAAATGACCACCACGATCCAAAAATCAAGCTTAAAAAATGCTAGCTATTACCACATCTGAAAAAACCAACACCATAGCTTCTGCATCCATGAGACCAAATACCATGCCAGGAAGTATCACTTAGATGAGAAGACGCATACCAAGACTTTAGTTTCTTACGGTTACCTACAATTACTGCAAAAAATGCACGAAGACCACATCACCTGCTCCTCCTAAAAATCATCTGTTGCCTATTCCAGCTGTTGCTCTGGTCACCTGCATACTTCTTCCCAGCCCTCAGCCCAAGAAGCCTGGGACTTTCCTCTAAAAGATACTACAACAAATTAAAGTACTGAATGTAAAATATCCAGATTTTGGTAAGACTGCAGTTCCCATACTTTTGGAAACCACAAAAAGTTGCTATTTTAGCCCAAAGACAGCAGAATCCAATAAAATATTGTATGTGTGGTTTTGCAAGTCTTAGATCTTACCTGCAACGTAAATTTCATCTAGTTTTTCAGCAACTTTCTGTGGTAAACCAGCATCAAGCAATGTCTGGAAATGCTCAGAATGGGTAACTGCAGCAGAAGTATCCATGGGCTCTTCAGTACCATTCCCATTAACATGTTCAGTAGCCATGTTTCCAGATATCTGTTCAAATGCAATAAGCATCAAAATTAAGCTGAATATATCTTCAGGTAGAACAACTCAAGTGACAATACATGCAACAGACTACTCTATTCTTTGAAAGTAATAGGAAAAAAAAAATAGCAGATCATGGCCCTGATACTTTTTTTTATAGTTGTGCAAGGCGCAGGAAATTCCTCAAAAGAAGCACTAACACAAAGGAAAGCCCTAACATCACTGCCTAGGGGGGGTGGGGTAGCTTTTCACTGCAGGTTTTACACAACCCAGACAGACACTGACTCACCTCCCCTCTCTCTGTCTCTCTAACACACTCCCTAAGACGCTCTGAACAAGTTAGAAATGGAGCAAAAAGGCAACAGCGGGGGTGGGAGGACAAGCAAACCTGCCACATGCACCGCGATACCGTCACTGACACTCGCTGCCGCCTCCACCGCCCGCTGCAAACTCGCTGCCCCTCGGCGCACGCCGCCTCTCCAGGCCCCGGGCGCGGCCGGGATCCCTTCCCGCCTCCACTTCGGTGCCGGCCGGGCAAGCGAGAGGAACAAAGCGCTCTTCCCAGCCCGCACCCACCCACGGCGGCGGCGGCCATGAGCCCGATGGAAACACGTGCTCCGCGCGTTCAGATGTCCTACAACTTCCTCCAGTGACCGACTTCCCCCCCTCCCGGCCACACTCCCGCGGGAGGAGCGGCTCCCCCCCGCCCCGAGCCC
>VZTH01016874.1:41393-91033 GCA_013397815.1 Aleadryas rufinucha
GCTGCGCGGAGTCGGACGGGGCCCCGGGGCGGGGGTCGGCGGTGGGAAGGCGCTGGAAGGAGCACGGGCTGGGGCGCCGCGGAGCTCCAGCGCCGGACTTCCGTAGCACGCCCCCAAGGAACGGGGCCTTTGCCCCGCAGCCACGCTGGGAGCGCGCTCTCGGTGGTGATTTAACTTTCTCCTGATGGCCCCAGTGGAATGTGTGTCTGCCCCCACAGCGCTGTTAGAGGCGGCTTCCTTCCTCGAAGGATCCTTGTTGCACGCTTCAGAATCCCAGTTCTGAGCACGTCACGCTTGCACACCTCACACGAAAAACTTGGAAACGAACCTACTGATCGCTGCCAGACCTGTGTGCCCAGATAAAGACAGCAAACGGAGGCAGGAAGGCACATACAGTTACTCACTTCCCCAGAGGCAGCTCAGCCACAAGCTGAGCAGCGCCTGCTGCTCCTGAGCCTGGCCGAATACTTCCAGCATATCTCCAGTGTTTTAAAAACACTTGAACCTGTGCAGTGTAGCAAGCACAGACAATTACAGGGTTAGTTCACTGTCAACATATGCTCACATGCTGGTGTACAAGTATGTGAAACATACAACTGGTATTCGGCGATACAAGAAAAAAAAATCTCTCAAAGTACTCTATGCAATAAGACTTCATTAAAAGCTGGACCACTCCACACATTTGACGTAGCAACAAATACAAGGTAGCTGTACACTGTCAAATATTCCAGCTAATTTTTAATTCAAAAATTTGATAAAAGGTAATTTTTACTCTAACTTCCCCCACCATTAAAAAAATGAAACTTCTTGAAAAAAAAATAGTAAAACAAAGGCTAACTTTTTTTAGTGCAAACCTGAGTGGTATTTCTAAACTTACCCTTTATAAAAATACATATTCTTTTTTCCCTTCAAAAGTTAATAACTTTTTCCAAGAACATAGCTGTCAGCTGGGCAGTGAAAGTAATATTCTCAAAAACAAGTCTGGGGAGCATTTTTCCACATTTCCAATTTTTCCAGTTTTGGAGGATTTGCACCAAAGTGTGTTGTTTTCAGATGTTTACAGGTGTTTCAGTGTGATGTTTATAGTACAGAAGTGGTCCAGAGTATTATCTAAATTTCATAAATGCATTTGTTCTCTGGAACTAATGAAAACAGTGAAAAATCACAGATTCGTTAGGGTTGGAAGGGACCTCTGGAGATTATCCAGTCCAACCCCCCTGCCAAGGCAGGGTCACCTAGAGCAGGTGACACAGGAACATATCTAGGTGGGTTTTGAATGTCTCCAGAGAGGGAGATTCATTACCTCCCTGGGCAGCCTGTTGCAGTGCTCTGCCACCCTCAGTGTAAAGAAGTTCTTCCTCCTGTTGAGGTGGAACTTCGTGTGTTTCATTACGATTCTCAGTTGATCTGACTAGCTGTAGGTGGCAAACTCCTGAGAAGGTAACTCCTGCTTTCAGGCCCATTTTTGGAGGAAAACGTTTTTATGCACTTAACTTTTTTGTCCATAAAATGGAAGCAAAAACAATAAAAAGACTAGGATTAATGCAGTGAACAGATTTGCACCCTTACTTAAAATCACAGCTGATGTTAAGGGTCAGAGTTGCTGTTATTTGATCCTTTGAAATTTTACATAGAAAGCAGGAAGCACAGAGTCTGACACACAGTTCCTCCAAATATAGCTCCGTTATTAGCTCTAGTATCGAAACCAAAAGTGGCATGCCCAGGAAAACCCAGAGATTAGTTCAATTGGGTAGAGCATCGTGCTAATAAGACCAAAGTCATGGACTTGATCTCTTCTTGGGCTATTCACTTAAGAGTTGGACTCAGTGATCCTTGTGGGTCTCTTCCAACTCAGAATAGTCTGTAATTCTGTGAAAAGATCCATGAAATCAGTGGGGTTTTTTTTGTTTTTAATTATGTAGAACATTGATCGAAAAAATACTATTGCCAAGAACATTTGCAGACACTTACCTGGTTACTTAGATTTACATGACGAACTTCTCTGCATGTGCCTGGAAGTTTTGACAGCTTCTCACCATAATGAAAGTTGTGTTGATTCCTAAATTTTCCTGGTATATGAAAACCCTGCCTGCTTCTGTTCCAGTTGTAACCATTGTAGGACCACACTGAAGCCCCAGCTGGACTTCTGCACTTCCCAGCACACCCATGGTAAAACCAGTGATTACAACAAGACCAACTACTGAGTAACAGAGATAAAGCAGTGAAAAATAAATTTAATTTGACTAGAAGACAAAGAGACTATTTTTTTGCTTTGGAGATACTTATATACAGTTAAATAATCATATCCTAAACAAAGAACAAAAATCTAGGAAACTCAACAGAAATCTTACCTTCAGTTTCTATGGTGCCTTGCCTTTCTAAAGTGTGTACTCATTGGAAATTTAGGCTTGTCTGTAGAATTCGCTGTGAGCGAATTGAGCTATGAAATGCACCAGCTACAGCACTAGAGGTGTGGATCACTCTGGTCATGCAGCAAATGTCATTGCTTGTCATAACAAAACAAGCCCCTTGTGCTGTGTCTGCCACAGCAGAATTCTGAAATGAATGAGCCACTCTTGGGGTTTCTCAGCAATGTGCTTTTCACGCCATTCCCAGCCCTTAGCCTCGTTGGTAAGGCTGCCAAGTTACTAATATATCTATATATTATAAATATATTTAACTTCAGGAAAGGACTGCAGTCCGCATTTTATTCGATGTAGTGCACAGCTGGCTAGTGGCCTATTTGCCCCACAAGATCCCTGGTAAAATAAAGCTATTTGGGGAAATACCTATTTAATTAAAAGCTTGTTTAATTTCTTCATTCTATCAGTCAAATTCTCTGTCTTAAAAGATAGGTTGCATTATGAAATGCAAGGCCTGTGTCTATTAAGAAAAAAATGCAAGTCAGAAATTAATGAAAAGGAGATGAATCACATATATGAAATTTTCTTCAGAAAAAATACTTTTCATATACGACTGTCTCAGTCTTTAATATGCAGATTTGAGAGTCCTTCCATTCTATAAAAAGTAGCTTATGATCTAAAATTGTCACATGATTTCAGCAAAGAAACTTTACTAACATAACTAACGGTAATATTTTAACATTCTTTCTAGTTATATCCTTTGTGCACATTCAAAGTTTTTCAAAAGTAGGCAGGGTAGCACTCTTTAAAATCAAGGTTAATCCCCCTTATATTTAAACTGTTTCTAAAGTTCTGACTTTGACCTGCTATCTCTTGAAACATTCCATTTCTTCCAACTAAGTCAGGAAAACAAAAGGAGCAAAAAAAGCATTTGCAAATCCAGTATGATTCACAGCACCAGAAGCAATGGGCACAAACTGAAATGCTCTGAACATCAGGAAACACTTTTTCACTGTAAGAGTGACCAGGCACTGGCATCAGTTGCCCAGAGAGGTTGTAGAGTCTTCATCCTCCAAGACATTCAAAACCTGTCTGGACATGGACCCAAGCAATTAGCTTTAAGTGGCCCTTCTGGAGCAGACAGATTCTGTGATACAGTTCATTACCCTGTATGATCTTTACAAATCCAGTTCTATCCATTAATTGATGCTTCTTTCTTGAGACTTTTAAAGACTTCCCCCCCACCCCGAATGAAAAACTCAAAGTAACTAAATTTTAAATAATTTTTAATTCTTCTAGTACTGCAAAATGGAAGAGGAGTCTGATCCTACAGACTTGACACAATGCATTTCAAGGCTTTTGAGGATGAAATCACCTGCATTCTACTAAATATTTGCCCAGACAGTTGCAGGCAGAGAACAAGCCCGGCAATGAGGAAGAATGAGGCTCTCCCAGGAATTCTTTTGGTGTTGAATGCTATGTATAGACTGAAAGTCTTAAATTCTTCTCTCACTTTTGTTTTACGTCTGTGCTATAGCAACACTACCAGTGAAAGAAAGGGTATCAAACTGCTCATTTCTGTAAAGTATCTATGTTTTAAGTCTTTTTTTCCAATACCAATGACTGTTTTTTCCTCTTCCCAGTCAACATCACCCGAAACACACAGGTATATCCACCCCCAAACAAAACACTTCAGAGCTGACTTTGTAAGAAAGAGGCACAAGAGAAGCAGCAGAGGGTAGTTCAATTCACATTCTGTTAATACCTTCAGTTTTTTTCTAACATAAGTTAGAAGATTTTAACAGTTGTTTATCAGCTGAGGGTTCAGAGCAATCACTGTAGAATTCAATGTATTTGCAGTATGCTGTAGGCTAATGTGTAAGTATTGAAAGAGGAGTGGAGGAGGAGATCACTCTATTTTTGCATGCTCAGAAGACAGTGAAGTTGCTTCCATGTGCATTGTGGAAATGCCAACTGAAAGCCATCCCAAACTGACTATTGTCACTCAGAAAATAGGCCCAGCCTTGCAACAAAGAACTATAAATGCCATATGCTTACTGGCAAAAAAGCAGTGCTAAGTTATTCAGGACCTATACCTTCAGTACAGACAAGAGACAGATGAGGAAATCTAACGCAGGCCTGCCAAGTCAGAAGTGGCATGGGGCAAACTGAAGAATAACTGCTCACTCATTCTTCCAGCAGAAGAACTAGGAAATATTAAATCAAACAGGCAGATAGCCAAGGAAAAACCACTACTTTTACACACATGCAGCTAAAGCTGGGGAATTCATTGGCACATGAACCTGTAGGTATTTCCATAAATCCCCAAAGTAACTAATTAATGCAAGAAACTGCCATCTAAAATTGTTAAATGAAGGGATAGAGATATCACCCCAATTAAAATTTTGCAACAGAAATTAGTGGAGGAATTGCATAAACTGGGGGAGCATACCAGAACATACTATCTTATCTATCCTTGCCCTTTCTATTTTTCCATTAGCCAATACCCACTATTGGAAACTGAAAATAGGTCTCAGCTCTTCAGTCTAACAATTCAAATACCTTGTCATTGCAGCAAGCAGAACATGCAATCACTAATCTGTTCCTTTCTTGCCAAATCCTTTCCACTTCCTGGAAAAGTATACATGCAAATGTTCCTCTTCCTCCAGATTCCCTCTATTCACATACTCCTCTTTCCATTATAGACCTATAAATCACAGGCTTCCTATACAAATAGCCCACAAGTTTATCAAGGGTGAGGAAACTATAGAAAAAGGCTTCCCAATCTGACAAAAAAAAAATACTGCTTTACTGTTGCTGTGGGTACAAGGGTGAGAGTTAGGACACAACTGCAGCCTTTTCCATTCCTGTTATCCTAAGCATCTGATGCTTTAAAGCTCTTAGAGGAATGCTACCATTAGGTCAGTGCCTGGCAAAGCTCCACGGAAAGAGACAAGATATTCAGCAAAGAAGTGACAGGAAAGTTACCACATATACTGCCCTATTTTCATTAAATTAGCATGGAAAGGTTGGAGAAAGAAGTTTCCTCCGTGTGCTAGTGCATTTTGCTGTATGAGAAGGACTCATGCAAGAGAACTGCAGAGAGCATTCCTTATCAGCATCCATCTTGAAAACATCTCCGAGTCATCTCAGGACAGTAGTGCTGTCCTGTCCACTTGCGCAGTGCAAGGTAGCCAAATGCTGAAGCTGCAACTCACTGAATACAGCCACAAATGAAAGTGTCAGTAGAGAACTTACTGCTGTATTTAGACCTTCCTTCACCCCAGACACTCATCCAGCCTGGCCCTTACATCCCTGTACTGCCTAGCAGCCATAAGGATTCCAGTACTTGGCACCCTTGTAAAAGCCAGCTGAAGGAAAGAGACCCTTGGGATCTACTTAACCCCATGTAAGTTACTTACTGCATTAAGCCCATCTCTGAAGGCAGACAGCCTATCAGTGGGTCACAGAATATTCTTCTCCAGCTCTGGGCATCTTTCCCAGGAGAGGAGAGCACATCACAGCACAGACACAATGGCCACAGCCATACAGCAGACAGGACAGACCATGGGCTGTTCTCCAGCTGTAAGGCCAATATGGAGAGCACAGCTTGCCCACAGCTAAGTCCTCATCCACCTTAACTTTTAAACCATGCCCAAATATTAAACTGCTGCCCAGGCTTTAGCTGTCAGACTGCATTAACCCTTCCTGGCATGGATGATCAGTTGCCAGAAATTAGGCTCATGTCCAAGGCCTTTTTAGTTGGCTAGTAATTACATGGCTGATTACTCAGGAAAGTGTCTGATGCAGCAGTTGCAATGCACAGCTTTCAGGTCAAGTGTTCCAGGCTACTTAACATGTAACCAAAGAACCTAAAAATACTTTCAAGCATGGCTGAGCCCAAATAACCTTATGTCTTCAAGGTCCTTTTAAGAACAGAACAATCTCACAACACACATCTATGACCCTTGCTAGGTGCAAGGCACAAGTGACTACCAAAATGCAGCATTTCTGCAGATCCCAAGAGCAGACAATACAACCTTTTGTGTACAAATGGTTTTCTATTTTATTTTTTAAAGATACCTGAAGAATGCTGCCCTAAGGGAATTCTCATTTACGGCACAAACATCAGACCAGAGTACAGGGATGAAGAATTCTTACTGTATCAGTACCTCAGGCTGTGCTTGCTGCTTTTCAACAATCTTCTTTTGGAAGATCTACTCTCTACTACATGGGCCTTGAGTGATACCTTAATTAGATCTTAACCTAAAATAGAGCTTCAGCACATGTGTATAAGTTTTCCCTTTCCAACTTGTGCAGCATTAACCAGGAATCTCTTCATTGTTTTGCACAGGGCAGTGCAGGCAGCATAACCTGTGCTCAAACCTGAACAAATTTGTAATGTAATATAGACAACTAATGCAGCTGTACTGTGCTGCCAGAAGCACAAGTTTAGTTCTTTAGAGAAGCAAAGTTTTAATTTTACACAGCAACTGGTAACTAGAAAAAATAAATTGCTATTCTGTGATCTGCAGGGGACAGATAAAGAATATTATGCTTTTAATCTGCTTTTTAAAATTTCTTTCAATTACATAAAAGGTTGGTTTTTTTCTTTTTAAAAGTTTAGATCTTAAAAGTAGCAGCAAGTAAGAATATTTACAGGGCAGTTTCATTTGAAAACTTAAATCTATTAGGGTCAATTAAAAAAAATTTCTCTCTTTATGACTAGTTAAATACCTGGCTGATAAATCTGTAAACTTGTTTATTGACACCACATTTAAATTAACCAAAACACTTCTAATAGCTCTTGTGTTCTCCAACTGGAGTTATGTACCAACAGAGAGCAGTGTTTGGAGGCACATAATGAGCAGCAAGAGGAGTCAATGCAACTGTGTGAGAACATACATTTTTACTGCCAATACATCAATTTTTACTTTACAGCAGAATCAATAGCTATCTGAGCACGTTCACAAAAAATAGTTAAAGTCACTGGTGACAGTTAACTGCAGAAGTTTCTGAATTCTTTCATAGCCTTCCAGGTTAGGTGTTTTTAGATTTTACTGCCACATCCACAGCAATAACTTGTCTCACAAGAAAAATGATAAAATAATTCTTACCCAAGAGATCTTCTTATGTACACTAAAAGGCAAAGGTTTGTAATTTAGTGCCAACTTTTATTTTAATCCCTTTAACCATCTATTAGAAGTTCAGTCCTGGTTAGTAAACTTGATGCGTGAAAACCATTAAAAAATTTTAGATCAGCAGTATTGATAGAGACCTGCTGCAGCCGAAAGAGGCAGTGAGGAACGTGCAGAAAAATTTTTTAGTCTGAAAATATTTCAAACGCCTCCAGTCCCAGTGCACAACTGAAAAAATTAGAACCAGAACTAAGAAGGGAGGGCTATTAAAGTCAAAACTTTTGTAAGCTATGCACAAAAACTCCAGCCTAAACCAAAACAAAAAACAACACAAAGAACCCCAAATGTGAGACATTCTCAGCTTAGAAGTTCACCTACTTTCTGTAACTCAGCTAAGGTGACACAAATGGATTCTTCCACCCTTAAGCTGATGATAAGAGTGCTGGTAACACATTAGCTTTCCCTCTCAGCATCTGACACCCGAACTGCTAGTCATATCTTAGCAAGCAGTGACTCTATGCACCCCAACAAAGACTAAGTTCGTATTAAGGTTAAATCCCAGCAAACAGGGAGACTTATCTCAGCCAACCACAGAAAGCAAATACTTCATAACTTGCTGTTGCTTGGTCTGAGACAGTAATAATATAATATAGACAATATTTTCTATATTATTTATCTTAATCACCAAAGTTGAGCAGTAGGATTAGGCTGTATATGAAATCAAGACAGCCCAAGAATTTTCTAAAACCTCATTATCATACTTCCTTTGGAAGCTTTAGCAGAAGCTCAGAATGTTTTGCTTCCAGGGCCAGATGCCAATTCTGCTGATAGTTCTTTTTGCTGCTGCTATAGAAAAGGCTCTCATCTTCACAGACGTTAATTTCTGCCTTTTTAATGAATTTGAGGTGCCGGTTTCCCAGCCAAAATTCAAAATAGTCAAGGAGAGAAGAGCAAGTTCAACAGAGCCTATTTCTGCAGAATTGAGATATTTCTGAAAAATGGTTGTGGCTTTTTGGAGAATACTATACAAAGTACAGTTGAGTTTTAGCCTTATTATATTAATTGTGAGTAGGAAAGATTCTTATTTAAAATAATACTCACCATCCACTTTTTTTTTTGTAACTCCTACTTTATAGCCTGAAACTTTCCAGCAGAGAGCTCAGCATGGACACAGAAGCAGAGAAAGAAGTATTTCCCTTCCGTATCTGAAACAACCTGAAGCCCAGCTAGCTGTCCTTGCTGATACATATGCCATTTACCTCATAAGCGACTCTTATTTGCAGGCTCTGTCTCTGATTTCTGAGGAGCAAATCACAGCTGTCAAATCACATCAATTACAAGACCTGGTCCTGTTTTTAAAACTCGTCACGTATTTCAATTTCATTATTATATCCTTGAGCCCCAGAGACTTTCTTTTTTTCCCTTTACAGAAATTTCATATATGCTTACAGTCATTCTGGGATTAATACTGAATGCTTATGTAGTAGTTTTATGGAGTTTTGTGGTTTTGCCATGGTTCTTGGGATGTTTAATACATAACTCCTACAAGGAAAGCAATACAGGACTAGTATAGAAGAGCAATACTATCTTTAAGAGACTGGGACAAAACTGAGTGCAACATAAAAGTTTTGGATACCAAGGTCCCAACCTCGGCTCAGAGTAAGAAATCTTATGCTGGGAGGTAGAACAGATTATCTGTGGAAGCTTGAGTTTTCTATGAAAGATGTAACTTCAGGTAAGATCAAATATGCATACTCCTTTTGTCATTTAAAATGCATTTTACTAGTTGGGAATCAACAATACTTCAGGATTTCCTGGTCACACCTCCATGAAGAAATCACCACTAGAAAACCCCAAGTAGCCCTTAGTACTCCTGGAGGTGTTCTGACTCTCTTGGTCTTATCTGCTGTTTTTTCCTATCTCAGAATAACAGAATTCCTCTTTTTCTTCTCTTACAGGTAGGTGAGGATACAGGAGTTTCACTATAGTGAACCATCCTCGTCACTGTCAAGTTTCTTCAACAAAACCCGAAGCTAAGTAGCTATTTCTTTTGAAAGTTAGTGCTGTCAGGCAATAGCCATCAGGAAGTCAATAGTCCTTACACCACAGGTCTCTTCACATCTGTAGCTTCTTAGCAAATCATATTTGTTCATATTTGTAAGGTAAAAGCTCTGAATTTTCCCATATCCACCATGGCTCATAAAGAGACTGCACTTGTATAGAAAATATATCAAGCAGTTGCTACAATTGTTCAGTGTTATTTTTTCAATTATAAAACTAGAAACTACATAATACTCTCAGGAGAAAGTACTCGTACAATGTCCAGTCATCTTCTCATAGCATTTAAAAACACAGCAAAACCACGGCAAAACACCTTGCAGTCAACCCCCACCAGAGAATCACCATATTAAGATCTCTTTACATAGAAAAAAAGCCTTCCAGCAGCCTTACAACCTGTATGTCAAATTAGCAGAAACTATAATGAACAACTTTGCGCTAGCAACAGAAATTAAGTTGAAGTACATGTAAATGAAGAGAAGCCAATTCAGACAACTGTAAAGAGTACTACTTCAGAAACATTTTCAAAAGCCTAGACACACTTCCCTGCCATGTGATACTGTTTATTATAAATTACTATTTCAATATGTTTTAGAGGTAACTCCTGTTCCTGCCGTTAAACTTTTTTATATTATGTGGTTTATAGTCTGTGAAACAGGAAGAGGGGAAGGAGCACTAATTCCCACAAACCAAACTTCTCTGTTTGCAGTAGCAAATACGCAGTTTAATAAATTTTATGTAATCGAACTACTTTCAGAAAATGCTTATTCTAATATACTCCGGGGAATGAATAATCACACCCTGAACTGTTTCAGTTATGAAGTCAAAATGGCATTAAGAACTTCCACTCACCATGTTTCAATATTGTACTTTTCTGGTGCAGTGCATGAAACAAGACAGCAATTTTGCTTGTATTTTCTGCTGCAGAAAATGACCTAACTACTAGACAGGGCTAACACACCATCATGGTTTCAGCTGTGTTAGTTAGTTTTCTTCTTAGTAGCTGGTACAGTGCTGTGGTTTGAATTCAGTATGAGAATGGTGTTGTTTACACTTTGATGTTGGGGTAGCACTACTTAGCAACAACCAAGAGTCTCTGCCAGTGAGGAGGGGCTCAAGAAGCCATTAAGGGAGCAAGGCCAGGACAGCTGACCCAAACCAGCCAAGGGGATATTCTATACTAGCATGTCATGCCCAGTGTATAAACTCGGGGAAGCTGGCCAGGAGGCATGGATCATCACTCAGGCTACGCATGTTATGAGGTCATGAGCAATTGTATTGTTTATCATCACTTGCCTATCTTGGGGTTTCTCTTTGTTGTCTTCCTTTATGGTACAATTATTAATTTCAATTCTGTTCTTATTTCAATCCATGGCTTTTACCTTTCTTTGTATTCTCCTCTCCATCGTACCACAGCAGGTAGGATGTGGTACTTAGTTACTGGCTGGGGTTAAACCTGAAGACACATAAAAGAGTTTAAGTCTCATGTTTTTCTCAAGACCCTAGTATCTACAGTACTCCTCTCTGATTCAAAGAAACCAAGGTAAGCCTAGGGCAAATTATTTCCTCTTTTGTCAAGGTAAGATGAAACACACAGATTTAACAATAGCTGTATATTCTTCTTCAATGATCTTAAGACAATTTAAAAATACCTTTACTTTTCAATCAGCTTACCAATTTCCAAGAAAGGCCTAAGCATTTGTTTTATTACAGTCCATTGATCTCTACTTTCTTTCCACTTAAAAAAAAGGACTGAACTTCATTTTGAGACAGATATTAATCATTCTGCACCTGCCACTATAAAACTAGTACCACTGTTGCTGGGAGAGTGCTCCTTCAATTATGGAGAACTCCACCTTCAGGGAAAAAGATAGTGTTTACTGGTCTGGTGAGAAGCTTCAAGTGTAGCTCAGGGCTGAGAGCACACATCAGTACTTCAAATTTTCACCCCCAACACAGCTCAATTTAACAGCAAAGCTGGCCTAGCACTGGGGCCTTCACTGAACTTCACTTACCCCTGTTTTCAGTAACATGAGAATCAAAAGTGACATCAGCTTGAAAGAGGGTAAAAAAAAAAAGCACTTTTACTTCTGCCCCCTACCAATCCTCCCCTCCATACACTTAACATAGTGAGTACTTAATATATTGTACAGCCCACGTACCATTCTTGTTTCAAATATTTTTAAATGGACATAGGTCATAATTGCCAAGTAGCACTCAAATACAAACGAAAATCTCAGGAAATTCCCAAGAAAACTGCTGGAAAGGCTCTCTATACTTCTCCTGTTCCTTATACTGGTCATCCTCAGACAGAATACTGAACGAGGCAGACTTTGTCCCACTCAATACAGCCATTCTTCTGAGCATCAAACACCACTTTGTCCTCCGGAGCCTGCAGGAAGTTTGAGACAATGGCAGAGAAGTACTGTCTTCATAGGCCTGATAGCTCAACTGGACTATCAACTAAAAAGCCACATGATGTTTGAAAGGAAACAGAATTCATTATTTTAATTGTATTTTTCCAGTTTATATCCTCTGAGGGAAAGACAAGGGCAGACAAGCAAAAATGCTTGTAATACCGGTTGTAACACCAAAAAGTAGAGAATGCAAATCATCAGACATACATTTACATAGTACATGAAGCCTCCATGTGTACTCCGCCCATCTGAAATTACCATTTTTCTGTTAAATTCATTCATACTCCAGATTGTAGCCCAAACTTTGTCCTCTGGGACTAAGGGAGGGGCTGTGAAGAAAACCTACCAAAGTTGGGCCAAACACTCTTCAATATAAATACCTTTCCCTGAGGAAAGTCAAACACTTGCTCACTCTGCTGCATCCATGTTTGAATGTCCTATGGAATGCTTTTCTTTACCGATATTTCATTTCAGTGCTGGTTTTTAATTAGCAAAACACATACCCCAGACTTTTTACGGCGAATTTATACAGTTAAGAGCCTTCCTGCTCTAGATGGCAGGAACCTCAACACCAGCACACAATGTAGCTGCAGCCACACACTGCTCTGCAGGTTGGCAGCCTGACAGCACAGCTTACACTAGAATTCCTGTCTACTGGGATCTGATACTTCAAGCAGGTGTCACACCAGCACTGGCACTCACATAGTGTGGGTGCTGTGGCTAGATAACCACTGCTAGCTTAGTTTCACTCACTTGCAACTCTTGATTATAGATCACAGCCTTCACCAGTAAGACAAGTTCTTCAGCAAGACAAAACCTCCCACTTTAACAAGGACCTCATTACTTCAATACTAGCAAAGCATTTACACAGAGCTACTCTTCAATCTTCCTTGCGGTTGCAAGGTACTCCTCTTGCTTATAAGCCCAACACTCATTTAATTACTAAGGCTCTGCTGGTTTTGCCCACTTACTAAGACTGATAAATGGCAAGGTTCCAGAACAGTTTGTCTAACCACTGATTTCTTGGCCTACAGCCCAACAGCCATGTGACACTTCTAAGTTCACCACTAATAATGGCTAATGCAAGACTTCACTGGACTGAAGCAGCAAAGTGCTTTCATGCCGTTTACTGCACAATCTTAAAGCTTCAAATCTAACAATCTCTTTTGTAAACCTGAAGTTTAACGAAGTGCTTTTGCAGAGAGAAACCTCATGCCACGTGTTCCAAATGTGTCACACAGTAACTCTCCACACCTGCATCTCCGTATCACACTTGTATTAAACATCACTCAAAAAAACCAGAACTAAATCCCCAACTGGTTTGAAAACATATTAACCCCCTCCCACAAGGCAAAAAAGCCAGTTTCCATCTTAAAATTGGTTATAAAAATGACCTTCCCATGTAATTTTCACTGGTCTCATAAACCAAAACCTCTGAAACATGTCATGGTTAAAACATTTCTTTACTTTTGTAAATGCTAGACTCCCTATACTAAAAAACTTTTTTAGGCTACCAATTTTCTGTAGCCCCGAAGTACAGGATCATTCCTAGAGAAAGTTCTGCAGCTCAATATTAAATATGCCTTACCATTGGCCACATCTACCTTTTTTATATGCTGAGGCCAATCTTTTTCATGATTGAACACCACATTTGGACAGGCCTCCACCACGGATATGCAGTAACTTTATTCCCTGGCACCCTTTATCTATTGCTGCCAATTCTACCTCTGAGACCATCATCAACGAATGTTTTAGAACATACAGAACAAGGTTGTCATTAAGTACTTTGGGTACCTGAAGTGCCACCCACAATGTTGAAACTTTAGTGTTCTATTTCATCCCCAGCATCACAAGAGAAACTCATTTTCACCAAGTTTACTGCATATACACATGGCATTCCTTTTAAAGCCTTTAACATCTTGTAATAATATCAGCCCAAAAGATTAAAGATGGCACCTTTATTCTCCAAAACACATGCCACTCTTCTAACCCTGTAATGAAGTCATATATAGATCCCTTTGAATATCTAACAAAGTACTCGCTGCTCTATCAACCATCTCTCTGCTCTTTGACATGTTTAAATCCAGAAGAGACCAACCTAGCTAGGACTGACAGTTTTTGGACTTACCATCCAAACAGCTCTACTAGATACTGTTAGCAGCACTTTTCGCATAACCACAGTGGGCAGAAGATTGAAACTGATCTTACCTCCGCACTTCTTGAGTACATAATCAGTAGTTTTTGTCCTGGAGTCACTCAAGCACAACATGGAGCATCATGTGCCCACTACATGCTGCACCAGTCAGCACAACAAGGCCACATTGCCTATACAGCTCTTGAGAAGTACAGTCAAGGAACACTGTGGTGTGATCCACACCTGACAACAGCCATGACTTTTAACATCCTTATTTTTATTCAAAAGCATGTACAAAACATGGCACATGGAAATATGTACCACTCTCAGTAAACTATGTTAACAGTAATAAATCCTATTGAAAGCAACAACGAAAAAGCTATTTCCTAGTGAATTTCTGCAGATCTTGATATTTAATAGACTGATTTACCATTCCTTGCTGAAAAGGAACAGCTGAAGTAGGTGGCCACTGCTTATTAATAAGCAAACCACAGGAGATGCTCAATGAGCCAATGCATTCCTGGAGTTAAGTCAGATACTTAGCATCCACTTTAGTAGCCTGATGGATACTTATTGCTTTATGTATTGCTTTATAGTAGTGTTTTGTACTTCATGATACTGCTTTGACAGAAAACTGGACTTTACATGGCATTTGTCATTGACAAACAGGGACACCCCATGAGCTATAGGGTTGTTTTATGTATTTCAGACCATTTCAAAATGATTCAGTAATAGTACATCTACCAATTTTCAGTTTCGCCATTCTCGTGTTTCTGCCCTTATAAAGAATTCCTGACAATAAGGCTTGACAGTCATGCTTCAAGGCCAATTTCATTTTATGTACACCTTGAGTTGCCTTTAAATTTACTTGGTGACCAATTTATGATCCTTCATTCCTCTGTGGAAACGACAGTTTGCTGAATACAGTAAATATGCTGCTACTGTGATACAGCAGCAGTACTTTTCAAGTGACTGTTCGAAGCCCAAGTTCTAATGTATGTAACTCTCTTTTCCCCACAGAGCAAGCACGTACTGTTGCCAGTGTACTCCTCCAAAGGCAGTTCCACTGTTGTCGTACTAGTCTTCTCCTGCTGAAGTGGCAGTCCATAAAACCCCAACTCCTCACTCCCTCACTAGATACAGTGATGCAAGCTGGAGACATTGTCTTTTTCTTTGCTTTCACCCTGTCTTTACAGGACCCACCTGTGACCTCCACTCTTGAGTTACCACAGATCTTCAGTATCTGCAAGACCGTGTACCATATGGTATTTTAAAAGGGTAAATAATTAAAGGGTTTTCCATGTACTGAAGCTCAATACTCCTTTCCCTAATATTACTGCTACACTTCCTAGAGAAGACAGTTTGGTACTTTGCAAAGATGGTGTTTTAAATATGCAGAGACATTAATTTTGGTTTACATGCAGTTTCTGAAAACAGTATATACTAAACAAAATTGCAGCTGTTTCAGCAGGCTTTTAAAAGCATGGCATCCCACTCCAAGCCACAATATCTCTTCAGGTGTTACACTTCCTTCTGGTTACATCAGCCACATTTGTCAGGCAGTTCTGACAAAGTGCTCCAATTCATCACTGAAAAAGGAGAACAAGATCAAGTAAAACAGTTCATTCAAGGGAGAAATTTCAATTTGCAAGTAAGCACAAAACAGTTTGTATTAAGATGTTGCTATTTCTGAAAAAAAACCCAACAACAAAAAAACCCAAACCAAAACTAAAACTAAATCCACAAAGACAGTTTAATGCTTTTCACGAAGTTTAAATGAAATATTTTGGTCTCATCTCAGATTCCGGATCCGTATGAAGTTTCTCAGCAAGGAATTCAGGTTCGGGATAGGTTCATCACAGATGAGACAAAAGCAGTACAGAAACAAAAAATTTAGTAAGGTTGCTTAGTTTTTGTATTACAATCAGAAATCTCTAATACTTTGTCATATATCAACAATAATGTACACCTATTTAAAATTTTTCATGTAGGTTTGAAAGCTAACCAAGGTTAGGCACAGCTATCAGCACAAACTGTGCCTTGGGGAACAAGTATTTTTTAAATACCAACTATGACTAAACATATCAATTGATCAGTTATGTTCCTAACTGTCATAATGCAAAAAAAATCTGAACGGTAAGCACAGTTAGAATGAGAAAATGTTTAGAAGCTTTTCAGTTACACACCAGAATAAGCCAAAAGCATTTGTTCCTATGTTTTTTCTATAAAAAACGTTTTCCTGTAAAAAAGACATTTATTAGTTCAGAGAAGTTTTCTTTCATCACTCAAAATACAACTTGCCATCAACTCAGCCTCTCGTACAGACCAAACTGCATTATTCAACATTGTTGCATTAGTATCAGCACACTGCAAGTTCTGTGAAACTTTAATTAGAAGTATAGTCATGTCACAGTAAGATTTGTTTTGCTTCCCTTGCCCAGCTATTGCTCAGCTGGGGTATGAACTATGATAGGAAGGGGAAATTACACTTGATTATCAGGATATCTGATACTGGTGATCTGCCTACCAGGATCAGAAATAGTATTAATTGGAATTCATACCTTCTATTCAGAAGCAGCACTCAAGCATCTCTGTGAAAATATAAAATACACTGGTTAGTTAACACTAACAAGCTTTGCTACTCCCAACTTTTCTCTAGGTCAGCCATGGAAGTCACTCCCCTTTCTACTTGCAACAGTGCCTGTCTAAACAATACAGCATTTTATAGGCAGCACTGCTGCACAAGAAGCTTCACTCATACGTTTGAACTTCACATAATGGGACAAAACCTGTTGTTGAAAAGAAAGTACTGGTAGCTAACAAAGTATTTAAAGGTAGCTTTGAATGCAATAAAATTACGGATGCATAGTAACACAGGAAAATGACAAGTTCTCACACTCTAGATTTTAACTTTTTAACTAAAGCCAACCAGTGGATATACTCCAGCATCAGTGCAGTAAAGTAAATTTCATTGAAAAATATCAAGTTCAGATACTTAAGTGGGAATGAAGTTCTTGGAGAAACCACTGCTAATATTAATGCACAGTAAGCATTCATGAGTATTCTTTTTGCCTGCTTAAAGTATACTACACCAGGCCTTGAGAAGTTGTTTATCTTTGGAGCTGAAACAGCTCTATTTAGAATTCGCTACCTTTTACTATCAAATTCCACCTTTGTCATTAACATGACTTTTCCTAAATGCTCACATCTGAGTGAGCCCTAAACCAACAGTCCTAAAAGGATCAAAGTGCAAACATCATCACTAGCTTTCAAACACCAGCAACACTTCCTGACCATACCTGGCTAACGCCTGTTATTTACCCACTATAAGGCAGAATACCTCAAGTCTAACACTTCCCCTTCTCTGCTCTTTACACATGCAAGCTTCAAGCTTCTGCAACAGTACGTATTCGTGTCAACATGGACTTGTGGTGGGTTTAAATAATGAACCAACATTGTTATTCACAGCCTAGTGCATGCTGGCACCTCACTTGTACACAGCAACAGCATTAAACCAACACCAACTGGGATGATTTATGATTGAACGATTAAGTGGTTTCATCTCAGTAGCCAGACCCTTATGAAGTTTCTCATCAATGTATCAGGTGTGGCCTTTTCAGCACAATTCACCACTATCCACAAATATCAGTGACTGGGAACTGCAACACCACTCACACATTCATATATTCCTCAAAAGCAGCTTTGTGTCTTTTATTATCAATGTACTGAAAAGGGAATACATTACAATCAACAAAAAATTTCTGCTGTTTAATCAATAAATATTACCTGTGTTATATTTCCTGTTTCGAGGAAATCTTTCTTCAGGACATGTCACGTTCCCATTATGAGAAATTGTTTATGCCACTCTAGAAATTTGAGTAAAATTCTGAATTAAAACAAGTTCATGCATAACATAACACAAGCCAGTAAGAACAACCAAATTTTACTTTTGTAACAACTGGTTGTAAGCATTTGAGTCAAATTAAAATGAATACAGATCCTGCAGTTATTTCTTTCTTTGAAAAAAGTGAGAATATTAACTATAAGTTAAAAAAATGAATACATGTCTTTATTCAAAAATTGGAACATTTGCTTATTTATATTAACAAGCCTCTATATGCCCTGCTTTGACTAAACACTGTTTCATACTTATTTCCCAATAAAGTGCAAAATCACAATTAAAATCCAAAGAGGTAATATTTAGATTTAGTATGAACCATTCAGACAGGCATTTTATCAGCTCCTCCAACACAAAAACTATTCCAAATCCCCTCAGCCCACACAGTCCTAGACCATGTCAAACACACCCAAAATATACTCATACCTCAATTTTAAAGCTAAGGACTCAACTAATTTGATCATATGCATATTTTGCTAGTATTTATCATTAATTTATCCTCATCGATCATTCAAAACATACACAGCTTTCAGGAAAATCCACTTGTGTGTACCAAGTATTCTTCTACTTGTGATGATCCTTCCATGAAAGGCTAAAATTAAAAACAAGCAAAAATTATCTTTTAAACTTGAAAAAATCTCTTGCTGTGGTTTAGCACCATTTCTCATGTTACTATGTCAGAAACATGATCACTAAGCACTAAAAATTAACATTTTCATACAATAATTTAATACTCTTCTGGAACAGCCTCCAGTACCTGACAAGGTGAAATTCTGTAAGCAAAAGAAGTCCAGCTAAGAATTGACCTACAGGTTGACCTTAACTCAAAGAGCATCAAACCAAAAAATTATCAAATCATTACTAATTGGTTTAATAGCAGTTATGAAAATGCAATGTAGTTTTTCCTTTCTGTCCTACTCAGTAGCCATACAAAGATGACAACTCCCTGGCACTTCCCAAGCTTTTGACAGACAAAAATAGAGAAACCAAGTCACGAAACAGAAGTATTTATTGACTTGGTTGAAAAAAGACATGCAGTGTTACTTCTAGAGCAACATTAAAAAATTCCAGAGCTGTTACCTTAATGTACAATGTATGTGACAGCACAGAAAACCTCCTCTCCATCATACCTAAAAACGAACATGGACAGTCATACAACTTGAAATCAGCAGATTCGTATTTCCAGGCCAGTACATCATGCATGTTATGAGGCAATAATCAACACGATCTCTAGAAGCAGCATGTTAAGTACTAAATCATAAGCTTGCAGGAGAAAAGCAGCAAGAAATGCAGTTTTAAGCAACAAAGGAGTTGTGAGTTACACACACTTGAAATCCCATATTAAAAGCATTAGCAATAACTGCATGCACCCACTGTTAAACCTCAGCCCAAGGATTTTTTAAATGAAAAATCGCCATCTCAAGGTTTTAATCACTTTTAAGAACTGATTTAAGTTGGTTTAGAGAATTGGTTTAGCCATATAGCAATTATCAAAATCCACCAACTCAAGCAGCTTAAGAAATGCATGACAAAGTATGTTTTGTCATATACATTACTTGAACACGCTTATTTAAAGCATGTCACTCTGTACTACATAGATCAAATAAACATATTGAGCCATGAAAGGTAACTCATCACACACTTTGCTTCAGATCACAAAAACAATTACAGCTCTAGAAAGCCTCGAGTTAAGCTTCCACTTCTTGCGTGCAATAAACCTCATGCTTATTGAGTGCAATAAACCCAATAATCCAGGGCTACTAATGGTTTCAGTTTCAAAAATTTTACTGTTCAGTAATCTCGTGTGTGAGACAAGCTAATTCAACACACAATGAATGCTCCTGACCACTTCCTATGCGAATCCAGCCATATTCTAATTTTTGCTTGCAGGCAAGAGTCTGGAATCCTACATAAATTTAATGGTATTTCCCGTTCTTTCTGAAGTACTATGGGTTCAATCTTCAGCACTTCATAGAGGGGACAAAAAGGCATCTTAAGGCCACAAGAAGCTTCTAGCAGAGGAGGTGTGGGTTTTCTTGAGGAGGGGGTGGGTGGTTTATTTTTATAACCTATCTCCTTTTATTCTGCTATGCTATTGTCTTAAAAACAGAAAGAAAACATCCTTAGTTAGAACGTTAATTTTATGATTTACATTAAGTATCATCTAAATGTTGTGGGTCTTTTTCCTTGTGATGCTATGTGGATTTCACAGTACTTTTATACGTCTTCTGCTGAGAGGCAATGCCATAATCCTGGTGGCTGAGGCCTCCAAAATACGTAGAGGTAACACAAGCATGTGCACCAACTCTGCCACATGAACAAGGCGGCTCCGCCTTGTTCAACACTTTACGCACGAATCCAGAGGACTGAAGGCTGTCCCGCCGTGCCAGGGGCTGTCCCAGCCGCAGCTGAGGGCACAGCAGGGGCAGCACTCCCTCACCGGCCCCGGCCGCAACGGGTGGGGATCAAAATGGCGAAGGCCCGGCAGCGCCACGCGGGCCACTACCGCCTACCGATCCCAGCCTGCCCCGCGCCCCGGGATGCAGCTTCCGGCAATGAGCCTCCCGCGGGGCATGCTGAGATATGTAGTCCGCCGCCCCTCCGTCCCCTCGCACCGCCGCGGCTGCCAGGACGGCACCGTGCACGAGCAGCTACGGCCGCACAGCTGGATTACGGCTGTCTTATGCCTGGCTCTACCCGCGGCTCCAAGGGTGAGAGCTTCACCCGCCAGCTCTAGCCTCGAGTACTACGCAAGCGGCACCGCGGGCGACCTTCCCGAGCGTCCAAGGACAAGGAAGAAGCCGCGGCTCCCCCCCCACCGGGGCAGCGGCACACACCGCATCCCCCGCCGCCTTACCGTATGCCGCCACAGCAGGCGCTCCGCAGGGAAAAAGGAAGCGGGAGGGCGCTCGCCAGCTTTATATGTACGCTGCGGGGTGGAACGAGGGTGGCCACGCCCCCTGCCGCGCGAACCGAGGGGCGGAGACTCCGCACGGATCAGGTGCGGGAGCGCGCTTTGCTCGCGGGGGCGCGCGGAGGGGCGGGCGCGGGCGCTGACGTGTGGTCCGCGCGGCCCGGACGCCGAGGGGCCGCCCCGCCCCGCCCCGCCCCGGGCTCCCGCCTCCCTCGGCATGGCTTGTGCCCCGANCTAGAGAAGACAGTTTGGTACTTTGCAAAGATGGTGTTTTAAATATGCAGAGACATTAATTTTGGTTTACATGCAGTTTCTGAAAACAGTATATACTAAACAAAATTGCAGCTGTTTCAGCAGGCTTTTAAAAGCATGGCATCCCACTCCAAGCCACAATATCTCTTCAGGTGTTACACTTCCTTCTGGTTACATCAGCCACATTTGTCAGGCAGTTCTGACAAAGTGCTCCAATTCATCACTGAAAAAGGAGAACAAGATCAAGTAAAACAGTTCATTCAAGGGAGAAATTTCAATTTGCAAGTAAGCACAAAACAGTTTGTATTAAGATGTTGCTATTTCTGAAAAAAAACCCAACAACAAAAAAACCCAAACCAAAACTAAAACTAAATCCACAAAGACAGTTTAATGCTTTTCACGAAGTTTAAATGAAATATTTTGGTCTCATCTCAGATTCCGGATCCGTATGAAGTTTCTCAGCAAGGAATTCAGGTTCGGGATAGGTTCATCACAGATGAGACAAAAGCAGTACAGAAACAAAAAATTTAGTAAGGTTGCTTAGTTTTTGTATTACAATCAGAAATCTCTAATACTTTGTCATATATCAACAATAATGTACACCTATTTAAAATTTTTCATGTAGGTTTGAAAGCTAACCAAGGTTAGGCACAGCTATCAGCACAAACTGTGCCTTGGGGAACAAGTATTTTTTAAATACCAACTATGACTAAACATATCAATTGATCAGTTATGTTCCTAACTGTCATAATGCAAAAAAAATCTGAACGGTAAGCACAGTTAGAATGAGAAAATGTTTAGAAGCTTTTCAGTTACACACCAGAATAAGCCAAAAGCATTTGTTCCTATGTTTTTTCTATAAAAAACGTTTTCCTGTAAAAAAGACATTTATTAGTTCAGAGAAGTTTTCTTTCATCACTCAAAATACAACTTGCCATCAACTCAGCCTCTCGTACAGACCAAACTGCATTATTCAACATTGTTGCATTAGTATCAGCACACTGCAAGTTCTGTGAAACTTTAATTAGAAGTATAGTCATGTCACAGTAAGATTTGTTTTGCTTCCCTTGCCCAGCTATTGCTCAGCTGGGGTATGAACTATGATAGGAAGGGGAAATTACACTTGATTATCAGGATATCTGATACTGGTGATCTGCCTACCAGGATCAGAAATAGTATTAATTGGAATTCATACCTTCTATTCAGAAGCAGCACTCAAGCATCTCTGTGAAAATATAAAATACACTGGTTAGTTAACACTAACAAGCTTTGCTACTCCCAACTTTTCTCTAGGTCAGCCATGGAAGTCACTCCCCTTTCTACTTGCAACAGTGCCTGTCTAAACAATACAGCATTTTATAGGCAGCACTGCTGCACAAGAAGCTTCACTCATACGTTTGAACTTCACATAATGGGACAAAACCTGTTGTTGAAAAGAAAGTACTGGTAGCTAACAAAGTATTTAAAGGTAGCTTTGAATGCAATAAAATTACGGATGCATAGTAACACAGGAAAATGACAAGTTCTCACACTCTAGATTTTAACTTTTTAACTAAAGCCAACCAGTGGATATACTCCAGCATCAGTGCAGTAAAGTAAATTTCATTGAAAAATATCAAGTTCAGATACTTAAGTGGGAATGAAGTTCTTGGAGAAACCACTGCTAATATTAATGCACAGTAAGCATTCATGAGTATTCTTTTTGCCTGCTTAAAGTATACTACACCAGGCCTTGAGAAGTTGTTTATCTTTGGAGCTGAAACAGCTCTATTTAGAATTCGCTACCTTTTACTATCAAATTCCACCTTTGTCATTAACATGACTTTTCCTAAATGCTCACATCTGAGTGAGCCCTAAACCAACAGTCCTAAAAGGATCAAAGTGCAAACATCATCACTAGCTTTCAAACACCAGCAACACTTCCTGACCATACCTGGCTAACGCCTGTTATTTACCCACTATAAGGCAGAATACCTCAAGTCTAACACTTCCCCTTCTCTGCTCTTTACACATGCAAGCTTCAAGCTTCTGCAACAGTACGTATTCGTGTCAACATGGACTTGTGGTGGGTTTAAATAATGAACCAACATTGTTATTCACAGCCTAGTGCATGCTGGCACCTCACTTGTACACAGCAACAGCATTAAACCAACACCAACTGGGATGATTTATGATTGAACGATTAAGTGGTTTCATCTCAGTAGCCAGACCCTTATGAAGTTTCTCATCAATGTATCAGGTGTGGCCTTTTCAGCACAATTCACCACTATCCACAAATATCAGTGACTGGGAACTGCAACACCACTCACACATTCATATATTCCTCAAAAGCAGCTTTGTGTCTTTTATTATCAATGTACTGAAAAGGGAATACATTACAATCAACAAAAAATTTCTGCTGTTTAATCAATAAATATTACCTGTGTTATATTTCCTGTTTCGAGGAAATCTTTCTTCAGGACATGTCACGTTCCCATTATGAGAAATTGTTTATGCCACTCTAGAAATTTGAGTAAAATTCTGAATTAAAACAAGTTCATGCATAACATAACACAAGCCAGTAAGAACAACCAAATTTTACTTTTGTAACAACTGGTTGTAAGCATTTGAGTCAAATTAAAATGAATACAGATCCTGCAGTTATTTCTTTCTTTGAAAAAAGTGAGAATATTAACTATAAGTTAAAAAAATGAATACATGTCTTTATTCAAAAATTGGAACATTTGCTTATTTATATTAACAAGCCTCTATATGCCCTGCTTTGACTAAACACTGTTTCATACTTATTTCCCAATAAAGTGCAAAATCACAATTAAAATCCAAAGAGGTAATATTTAGATTTAGTATGAACCATTCAGACAGGCATTTTATCAGCTCCTCCAACACAAAAACTATTCCAAATCCCCTCAGCCCACACAGTCCTAGACCATGTCAAACACACCCAAAATATACTCATACCTCAATTTTAAAGCTAAGGACTCAACTAATTTGATCATATGCATATTTTGCTAGTATTTATCATTAATTTATCCTCATCGATCATTCAAAACATACACAGCTTTCAGGAAAATCCACTTGTGTGTACCAAGTATTCTTCTACTTGTGATGATCCTTCCATGAAAGGCTAAAATTAAAAACAAGCAAAAATTATCTTTTAAACTTGAAAAAATCTCTTGCTGTGGTTTAGCACCATTTCTCATGTTACTATGTCAGAAACATGATCACTAAGCACTAAAAATTAACATTTTCATACAATAATTTAATACTCTTCTGGAACAGCCTCCAGTACCTGACAAGGTGAAATTCTGTAAGCAAAAGAAGTCCAGCTAAGAATTGACCTACAGGTTGACCTTAACTCAAAGAGCATCAAACCAAAAAATTATCAAATCATTACTAATTGGTTTAATAGCAGTTATGAAAATGCAATGTAGTTTTTCCTTTCTGTCCTACTCAGTAGCCATACAAAGATGACAACTCCCTGGCACTTCCCAAGCTTTTGACAGACAAAAATAGAGAAACCAAGTCACGAAACAGAAGTATTTATTGACTTGGTTGAAAAAAGACATGCAGTGTTACTTCTAGAGCAACATTAAAAAATTCCAGAGCTGTTACCTTAATGTACAATGTATGTGACAGCACAGAAAACCTCCTCTCCATCATACCTAAAAACGAACATGGACAGTCATACAACTTGAAATCAGCAGATTCGTATTTCCAGGCCAGTACATCATGCATGTTATGAGGCAATAATCAACACGATCTCTAGAAGCAGCATGTTAAGTACTAAATCATAAGCTTGCAGGAGAAAAGCAGCAAGAAATGCAGTTTTAAGCAACAAAGGAGTTGTGAGTTACACACACTTGAAATCCCATATTAAAAGCATTAGCAATAACTGCATGCACCCACTGTTAAACCTCAGCCCAAGGATTTTTTAAATGAAAAATCGCCATCTCAAGGTTTTAATCACTTTTAAGAACTGATTTAAGTTGGTTTAGAGAATTGGTTTAGCCATATAGCAATTATCAAAATCCACCAACTCAAGCAGCTTAAGAAATGCATGACAAAGTATGTTTTGTCATATACATTACTTGAACACGCTTATTTAAAGCATGTCACTCTGTACTACATAGATCAAATAAACATATTGAGCCATGAAAGGTAACTCATCACACACTTTGCTTCAGATCACAAAAACAATTACAGCTCTAGAAAGCCTCGAGTTAAGCTTCCACTTCTTGCGTGCAATAAACCTCATGCTTATTGAGTGCAATAAACCCAATAATCCAGGGCTACTAATGGTTTCAGTTTCAAAAATTTTACTGTTCAGTAATCTCGTGTGTGAGACAAGCTAATTCAACACACAATGAATGCTCCTGACCACTTCCTATGCGAATCCAGCCATATTCTAATTTTTGCTTGCAGGCAAGAGTCTGGAATCCTACATAAATTTAATGGTATTTCCCGTTCTTTCTGAAGTACTATGGGTTCAATCTTCAGCACTTCATAGAGGGGACAAAAAGGCATCTTAAGGCCACAAGAAGCTTCTAGCAGAGGAGGTGTGGGTTTTCTTGAGGAGGGGGTGGGTGGTTTATTTTTATAACCTATCTCCTTTTATTCTGCTATGCTATTGTCTTAAAAACAGAAAGAAAACATCCTTAGTTAGAACGTTAATTTTATGATTTACATTAAGTATCATCTAAATGTTGTGGGTCTTTTTCCTTGTGATGCTATGTGGATTTCACAGTACTTTTATACGTCTTCTGCTGAGAGGCAATGCCATAATCCTGGTGGCTGAGGCCTCCAAAATACGTAGAGGTAACACAAGCATGTGCACCAACTCTGCCACATGAACAAGGCGGCTCCGCCTTGTTCAACACTTTACGCACGAATCCAGAGGACTGAAGGCTGTCCCGCCGTGCCAGGGGCTGTCCCAGCCGCAGCTGAGGGCACAGCAGGGGCAGCACTCCCTCACCGGCCCCGGCCGCAACGGGTGGGGATCAAAATGGCGAAGGCCCGGCAGCGCCACGCGGGCCACTACCGCCTACCGATCCCAGCCTGCCCCGCGCCCCGGGATGCAGCTTCCGGCAATGAGCCTCCCGCGGGGCATGCTGAGATATGTAGTCCGCCGCCCCTCCGTCCCCTCGCACCGCCGCGGCTGCCAGGACGGCACCGTGCACGAGCAGCTACGGCCGCACAGCTGGATTACGGCTGTCTTATGCCTGGCTCTACCCGCGGCTCCAAGGGTGAGAGCTTCACCCGCCAGCTCTAGCCTCGAGTACTACGCAAGCGGCACCGCGGGCGACCTTCCCGAGCGTCCAAGGACAAGGAAGAAGCCGCGGCTCCCCCCCCACCGGGGCAGCGGCACACACCGCATCCCCCGCCGCCTTACCGTATGCCGCCACAGCAGGCGCTCCGCAGGGAAAAAGGAAGCGGGAGGGCGCTCGCCAGCTTTATATGTACGCTGCGGGGTGGAACGAGGGTGGCCACGCCCCCTGCCGCGCGAACCGAGGGGCGGAGACTCCGCACGGATCAGGTGCGGGAGCGCGCTTTGCTCGCGGGGGCGCGCGGAGGGGCGGGCGCGGGCGCTGACGTGTGGTCCGCGCGGCCCGGACGCCGAGGGGCCGCCCCGCCCCGCCCCGCCCCGGGCTCCCGCCTCCCTCGGCATGGCTTGTGCCCCGACGGGACAGGCCGGTCACGGTGCTGTTCGCACGCTTTGTTTTACAGGTTTCCTGTGTAAAACGCAGAGTCCTTTTAAGTGAGTTTTTAAAGTGAGGGCAGGAACCGACCTGGTGCAGCTCCACCTCCCAAACTTAGTATGTTTCCTGAAGATTCGCAGCATCATTAAGGTTGGAAAAGATATCTGAGATCATTGAATCCCACCTGTGACTGAACACCACCACGTCAACCAGACCGTGGCACTGAGTGCCACATCCAGTCTCTCCTTAGAAACACCTCCAGGGATGGTGATTCCACCACCTCCCTGGGTAGTTCATTTCAATGTCTAATCATTCTTATGTGAAGAAATTCCTCCTAATGTCCAACCTAAACCTCCTCTAGTGCAGCTTATGACTGTGTCTGTTGCAGTGGTTGAGGCCACCGCACGAGTGACCAAGGAGCCACAGGACCCCAAGACAGCCAAGGTTTGCTGGTCGGCCGGCACCAAGGTCTAAAGACACCTTCGTGGTCACGGCCAGTTCCCACAGTCCCTTGTTCTAGTATGTAGATTATCCCCAGCTGGTTGGCCCGTTGGCCTACCGCCCCTTTTACTCCCTGTAAGTTCATGTTCTGGAAAGTTCTCCCTTACTCGATAGCCCATTGGTTACCGGTTCCTTTGTTCCACCCCTCGCCTTCCCCATTGGTTGCTGTTCAATCACTCCACGTTCTCTCCTCCCCTTAGCCCTCAGTTGATTGGTTCTGATGCTTTGCCCTCCCTTTGTACCGCCCCTAAAAAAATCCTGGACCCCTCTGTGTTCTGGGTCCTTTGTCCCTGGATCTCTCCATGAATAAACTCTTCGGAACTCCATACGAAGGATCCCTCTCGCCTCTTTGCCTCCAGCTGCGCTAGAAGAGCTATCCTGCCCTTGTGTGAGTCTGTGTGACTGCGTGTTTCTACCAGCGCTGTGTGTCTGGGTATGTCCTTACGTGCATGTGCAGCACTCCCAAGCGGATCCCTACGGGACGCTTTCGGGAAGGACGCAGCATCCATTCCATCCACTGCCTCACCATGTCACGTGTCCTCTTGTTCTGTTGCTCATTCCCTCGGAGAAGAGGCCGACCCCCACCTGGCTACACCCTTCTTTCAGGGAGTTGTAGAGAGTGAGAAGGTCACCTCTGAATCTCCTTTTCTCCTGGCTAAACACCCCCAACGCTCAATCACTCACCATAGGAGTTGTCCTCCAGATCCTTCACCTTTTGATGTCCTTCTCTGGACACTCTCCAGCACCTCAATGTCCTTCTTGTAGTGAGGGGGCCCAGAACTGGACACAGTAGTTGAGATGTGGCCTCACCAGTGCTGAGCACAGGGGGACAATCACTGCCCTGATCCTGCTGGCCACACTATTTCTGATACAGGCCAGGTGCCATTGGCCTTCTTGGCCACCTGGGCACGCGCTGGCTCATGTTCAGCCACCAACACCCTCAGGTCGTTTTCCACCGGGCAGCTTCCCAGCTGCCCCCAGAGTGAGTACTTGTTTCTTATATCTATCTTCTTTTCCCGTTCCCTAGGGCTCCCAGCTGGTTAACCTTGTGAAGCTATGCCTCAGTTCCTCAACTTTCCTTCAACTCTAATTAGATGTTTCTGAAACATTAACCACAGGCACACCCGTTTCTACTTTCTGGAAGTAGCATGCGTCCTCTTACCTACAGCTGGCAAAAACCAGAGCTTTCTGTAGTTTTTCACTCTATACATATAGTCTAAGGATATTGTTCCACAGTGAGCCTAACAGTGGATTTTAGGAAGAACTGTACTGTGAAGGTGGTGTGACACTGGAACAGGTTGCCCAGAGAAGTTGTGGATGCCCCATCCCTGGAAGTGTTCAAGGCCAGGTTGGATGGGGCTCCAAGCAACCTGGTCTAGTGGAAGGTGTCCCTGCCTATGGCGGGGGCGGTTCAACTGGTTTATCTTTAATGTTCCTTCCAGCCCAAACCATTTTATGACTCACCTTATTCCACCACAGCTTTAGCCACTGGAAGCTGTACAGCTGCACCTTGTAAAGTGGCTTATTCTCCATCTGAATCTGCCTCCTGTACTACTGTGGAAATGTTAGTGAAAGAAAGTCTTAGTGAAAGCTACCTGGGCTACAGTGGGGATAGCAGGAGCAGTACAGCAGAGGTGATGTTTAAACTGGTGGGAAACCATATCTTAAATTCTCATTTATGGAGGTTCTCACTAATTGTTTGTAAATAGGTTTTTTTGTCTGCCTGTATCAATCAACTTCATTGAGGAAATAAGGGAAAAACAAGGAAGGATGAAGAAAACCTGAAAAAAATGTTTGGTGTTTTGACAAATTATTAACAACATGACAAAAAACAATGTTCCATAAGATAGACTCTTTTTAGGAGGGTTTAACTGTTGGGAACAGATAAGGGAAATCTAGAACAGTGAATTGTAAGGTGCTAAAATATTTGGCAATTTTATTCCTAAAATTATTGCCATTAATACTACCAGGAAAACTAAACACCTGACAAATTTTAAACAAGTATTCTTCTGCAGTCCATGGCAGTGGATGACACTCTTCTCTCTGCTTTTCTTCTTACACATCTCATTTTACCTGTCTGAAATGTTGAGTGTGAGCTGCAGTTGGCCCCTTTTCTGCTTGTAGAGGCATGAGGAAAGAGTCTACAACGCTGCCTTTTTCCGAGTGCCTCCCATCGGCAACTGTTTCAGCTGCTGTTTCTGCAGGAGAGAGTGAGAAGCTGTAAGCATCCCAGAAAAGCTGCTAGTGCTTCAGGGAGTGCTGAGCGGCCAAACTTGGGCACAGACAACTGGTTTATGCTGTTGCTGTCTTTCCATCTGACCTATTCAAAAGGCCCCAAAAGTCATGTTTGCCACATGGCACTGAAAATGTTGACCCACCCTTCCTAAGTGACATCAGGGTTAAAGATAAGCAAAGTAATCACAGCCATTAATCACTACTCAATTAGCTCTAAAGAAAGAAGGCATCTCCTTACCATTACTTTACTAAGTGATAACTAATTCCATATTTCTACCAGCGCCTGTGGAGGGCTTTTACTGCATTTTATTAAAGACTGGAATTTCTTTCTGGGGAAAAAAGACTCACAAGCCAGAAGTACATTACATAAAGTATGAATGGGTACTATTTTAGTTTGTGTTTGATAATAAGAAGCCTATAAATACTGAGGTGAGTAAGGGCTGTCCAGGGCTGTGGGGTGCTGCTCTGTAATGTGAGCTTTGCAGGTGAAACACGGGTGAGCACCCACTGCGGAGAACCTCACACCGTGCAGTGCTGCTGCACCCTGGCTTTTGGAACTTGGCAGAGGAAACTCCTCATCTCTCTGTAAGATTGGAGGGTACAGGTTTATAGCAGTGCCTGAATGCATGTTGTACACAAACCTTTTATCCCCAAAGAAATGTGTCTCATATTTCTCAGCATCACTCAAGGCTGCTAGCACTGGACAAGCTTGTGGGCCAAGTGAAGCATGTCTTTACTGTAAGTAGGCAACAATTACAAGTCCGAAAAACGTTAACCAAACCAAAGTAAAAATGTACACCACAGACAGATTATTTTTCAAAATAAGGTTCCTTCTTTCACCTTTCTTTCCCCTCCTTCAGGCTTCCACATCTTTAACCTATACCCCAGGTGTCTGGATGAGGGTGCAAGCTGTAGAGCAAGACTTGATCCTCTACTGCCACTCCCCAGAGAGATCCTAAGGCTGCTGTGAACCATAAGTCTGGTTGCTATAAAGTGTTAGTTTATAGATGAGTCGCTTCTGAATTTAGCTCACCACATGGCTGCACATTCATGCACAGTGTCAGCACTGGCAGCAGGGAGTGCTGGTTATGAGAGAATGGGAATGACTCTCTTGTGTTGGCCCACACAAATGTATGTCAGCCCTGAAAGTCTGGTGGTGTGACTACCTCCATTGCTTTTCAGGTCTAGGCAACCCTCTCCAAGTTTTCTTTTCTTGTCTTGAATAATCTCTTTCTTGTTCTTTCTCTTTATTTCTATCTCCCCCACTTCCTTTCTGTTCCTATTTTAGGTCTGGCTTCCTGGATTTTCTCCAATGACATTGCAGCTTTGATGACTCATGTCTCTTGGTTTGGTTTGGGGTTTTTACCAGTGCATCCTTTGGGATGCTGTGTTCTCTTCCCGCTCACCTTCCCAGCAGGAAGTCTATTGTATGTAGCTTTAATTTCTTCCTTTTCAGAACAGATAGTACTCGTAAACTCCTGAGCTGACTTCACCATATTTCAAATTATGCATCATTAAATACTTGAGTTGGGAAACAATTTAGCTTATGAATGTGACCCTGTTTTTACTGTTTCGCAGATACCAGAATTTTTTATTTAAACTTCTCAAGCCTCTCTCTATGATTTTTTTAGTCACTTCAGTGTCACAGAAAGATAAGCCTTTTTTTTTTCTTTTTAATAATAAATGAGATCATAAAAACATTAGAATAGCTGTACAGGGTCAGATCAAAGGTCTACCAACCCCCACCAACCACAAGTATCCTGCTTCCAAATGTAGCCACAAGTAAATGCTTAGGGAGGAAAATAGGGATAGAACAAGCATGTCCTTCCCTGAGTATTTGTCCAGCCTCTGGGAATATAAAGCTTGGAAACCTCCTACAGGGTTATATTTTTTTTGTGCATGAGAATGTAACAATCCTCCATTAATTTCCTATCCATAAATTTGTCCAGTCTTTGCCAGAGCCTTTATAAAATTTTAGAATCCCCAATAACAGTGGCAAGGAATACCAGAGCTTAATTAGTGTTATAGTAAAATGCATCTCTTTTAATTCGCTTTGTATCTGCTTTCTGTTTGCTTTTTGCAGTTTTAGAAGAAGCAGTGGGCAATCCTTCCCTCCACGGTCATCCCCTCATTGAGCCTCCATCCCCCAATCTCTTCTTCAGGCTGAGTAAACTTAATTTATTTAATCATTCCTCATAGGGGAATCAGTTCCTACCTTTGACCGTACTTCCTTAGCTTTCTTTTTGAGATGGGACTCCCAGAGTATAGAGTGTGTTCAGGAAGCAGGTATGACATGGGCTTATGCAGAGGTGCCATGATGTTCTCCGCTTTCTTTTTTTGTTCCTTAGCACTTCCCAAACTTTGGTGTCCTTTTTTGGCTGTCACTGTGCATGCAGCTGACATTTCCACAGACCTGTCTGTCATAACTGCAGGATCTCACATCTGAGCAATAAAGGCCAGAGCCCATCATTTTGCATGTGCTGTTATGTTTGCTTTCCTCGGTAAGCGGTGCTTTATATTGATCTGTGTTGAATTTCATGTATTGCTGTTGTACTCACTCAGGCTTTTTAAGCTCCTGCAGCTACTTTTACATCAGCAATGAATGATTACTTTTTTTTTTACCCCTCTGCATACCACCTATTTCAGATCAATTCAGTAAGTTCACCAGTACAGGTCATGCAGATTTCTGTGGTAGTTTTTTTCCACTGTGAAAATTAACTCTTTGCTTCTACCTTCTGTTTCCTATCTTTTAACTTTCATCACACATCTGCTTAGTTTGCCTAACATCATTTGCTAAGAGGCTTTAGGGAACCCATGCACTAGATCAATTTATCATATGCTTAATGTAAGTATGATGTGAGTTTACCAAGTGTTCTGACCATTGCCCTACAGATCATAATTATTTAGATACACACTACTTTTTATAATAAACTTTTTGCTTATTTCCCTTGAATAGATGTGAGGCTGTTGGGGTTTTAAGAGCTCTCTTTTTATTTTCTTTTTCTTTTGAAAGAATTTTTTCCCCACACATGTACATTGCTGAGAGGGAGTCATTGCCAAGGTACTTGAGGGAGACAAAGGACTTAGCTACGGGGAGGAGCCCCGGCCAACTGGCCCCCTTTTACCTAGGAAGAGGGGGTTGGGCGGGGCCCCTAGCTTCACTTGTGATCTGGCATTCAGAGGGGAAGGAGGCTGCATCGCTGTGGAGAGAATTCACCATCACCTCAGGCTTCTACCTTCTGCTGCTTTTCCTCCAACCGTGAGTGGAGCTTGCTCGCTGGAGCGGCTCTTGCACAGGGGACCCTATNGTGGGCTTTAGTTTCCTGGATTTCTGTAGGACCTGTTCAAAACATTGTAATTCTGTTTGCTACTTGCCCTTCTTTAGCACCAGAGTGTAGTTAGGCCCTGATAATGTGCACTTGCCAAACTCTCATTCAAGACGAGGACCCACACGGGTCCAATTGTTAATTGGGACTGCCTCCACCTGAAGGGCTCATCGATCTCCTATAAACAGCTGTGGCTGCAGGGCAGGCAGAAGCCCTATAAATCAAGCCCTGGGAGGAACCGAAGGAGAGGTAGCTGAAGTTCCTGGTTGCTGTGTGGTGGAGCTCAGTCTGGAGACAGAAGACTGCGAGCTCTGGCACAAGTGGTGACCCTGCCGCGATTCGAACGCGCAGCGTGAGAACCACCGTGGCAAAGCTTCAGCGGTCCCGCATACCCGAAGAGGCGAGGACGGCGACAGCGGGACCACAGCGGGGGGAGTGGCGAGCCAGCTCCCTTTGAAGCCCTGGTCAAAACACCCAGAGGGGTCTTCCCAGATCAAAACCTGGGTGAGAGACTGCCGCAGCGGGACTTCAGCGGTCCGACATACCCGAAGAGGTGAGGACTGTGACAGCAAGACCGCAGCGGGGGGGAAGTTGCGAGACAGCTCCCTCGGAGCTCGGGAGGCCGAGAAAAGGCTCCCAGAAAAAGAGCTCCCAACCCTCACCGGAAGAGGTCCAGAGACAGTCCAGAAACAGTCCAGAGACAGTCCAGAGACAGAAGACTGCGAGCTCCGGCACACCAGAGCAATTTCAAGGAAGAGGTCACACACCGCAATTAGACGTTTGCGTGTTTCACTAGCTTTCTCTAAAGCATCATTTGGTCTTGTTGAAATTGCAGCGTCTTCAAGAATTTGGAAGCAACTTCCCTCATGAAAGCCTCAAAAGCATGGTGCAGGGAATTTCCCCAGATTTTTCACACTGAACACAGGAGCAAAAAATGAATGCAATTATGTGGCCTAATTTTCTCTGAACAGACTTCCTCATGGGGGTCAGATTCATGAATTTGAAAAGGGATATATTATTAGTTTTGATGACTAAACAGTGTGACATGTAATGTAAGCTTCCTTTTGCCCTTTTACAAGCCTTGAATGGTGATTTTGTGCCCTCAAGACAGTGTTCTCAGTTTGTCTTCATACCGCTTGTGAGGATCTAACGCTCATTGATGGTTCTGTTACTTTTGTTTTTAACAAGCATCTTCATTTTTAGGTATCTGCCCTTTCTGAAGTTGAGTATGGCTGTGGTGGATATTTGGGGTTGCTGCTGCAAACTTAATCTAAAAGTACAACGGTTGCTTTTACTGACACACTTGGTTTAGTGCCATAATCTAATCAGTTTATATGGCTAAAATTACCAGTAAAGCGTAACTAAGCCTTATGCAAGAAAAACCCTCGAACTCTCTTCACTTGGTTACCTAAAAGAAGCGATAAAGTTGGTGTATTGAGGCAGGCAAACTAATTAATATTAATAATTTTAAGTTAAACTTGCTAGTTTTTCCTCTGTTAACAAAGGTGATTCTGTGTGCTGTCTCAGGAGTACATAATTGTAACTATTTTATTGTTTAACAGAAGCGTTCATTATCTTGAACTACTGCAGCAGCATAGCCAAAAATATTTAAGGGAAATTTCATTCTGAGTCTTTGTTAGTGGTTAGGAAGAGTATTTTTCTCTCAGTGTTTAACTCTTTTCTGTGTTATTCCACATAAACAACATATTACTGGAAGATAATATGTTTTATTTAATTGCTATATAATTGCTATTTATCTTACTGGCTTTTCTCACCCTTAAGTGGTGAGATGGATGGATTTGGGTGAGATGAAAGCATTGAAGTGGCAAGATGGGAGAAGAGCAATCTGCTTTTTAATGTTCTTCTCATAGTTGCATGACCCAGCTGTTTATTACTATCACTTGCAATCACTTCATTAATTAACGAGGCATAGGGGAAATAAGGCTTTTCTGTCATATTTATACAGCCTTGGCAAATTGAGTGTCAAATCCACTTTTAAATAGGAAATATATCTTCATGTTCCTTAACAAGAGGCTGCCTCTGGCTCTTAGGGAACACAAGGCTGCTGAGCTATTTGATTATTTTTACCAGAACTATCCGTAATATTGCCATCTTTCAGAACCTTTCTTACAATTGTATATTATTTCTTACAATATCCTAAAATACACTCTACAGAATCAGGAAAAACAGCATGTACTGACTTTGCTCTTTTTAAAATGAAATACCATGTGAACTATTATAACGAAATAGAAGTTGTAAAACTACGTTCCAGTATCTGGAATTGAATCTGGATATGATAAGTACAGAACTCTGGGTAAGAAAGAGGCACTCCCTTTAGAGTGGATATTTCTCAGACACTTCTTCAACTGCTTGGACTGTTTCATATGATAAAATAAGAAAATCAAATAGGCATACATATTATTTTACTCATCGTATTCTTATTAAAACAGATACAAATATATTTTTTAAAAAATTAAAAGATGTAGGAAAATGTAACTACATTTGCTACAGTGCCCATATATGAATTTTAATAGATGTAATTACACATCAGGTCTTCACTTAGGATGGTGCGTAAGTCTTTCCTTCTATGAGATTTGCATAGACGCAGGTATTTCTCAAATCTTTTATTGTAGAATTTTGTTTCCATGTTCACTTTTCTTAAAAGTTAGCAGGTTTTGCGAGTGTGTCTTGCTCTCAGCAGCTCAGTTTTTCTCACAGAGGGAGAGATCAAACAGCACTTTCTATAGGTGTGGTTTAACTTTACAGTTAAGTAGAACTTAGCAGCTCCTGCTGAAAGGGATAACTTTGTTTTTCCCTCCTCCCCTCTCACTACTGCAGGGTGCTACGTGCTGCCACAAACAATTACCTGGTGCAACAGAAAACATTTTTAACTTTTTCTTCCCCTTTAGTTTTCTAGCAAATGAGCCACCTGAGCTGATTTACATTGTGACCATCTAACCACTAGATTTTACAGAAAGGAAGTGGTGGGAACAAAAACTCTGGGCTGGGGAGTTGTTGAGCAGGGTGATGTCCCCTGACAGCAGCTAATACTCAGGCTGCTGTAAATATGATGTGAAATCTCATGCTTGATCCCTCCAAAATGCAGTGTAGCCCCTATTTAATTACGCTAAATGCAAGGATTCAACATTAAAACAAACAGTATTTGATGTTTAAGAAGTCTGTTTTTCTACTGTTTGCTGATATTTACTCTCATACTGTGAAGAAGAAATTATCTCTGTCTAAATACAATTAAAATAAAGGAACAATTTATATTCAGAGTAGTAAAACTTATGACTGGTCGTACTAATGAGCGACACAATTGTGATGCTCTACCATAGGATATGTAACATTAATGTGTTCAGTGTTTGAAAGTGGAAATCTGTATTTGTAAAGGACAGAAAGAGGCAGGCAGCACAGTTAATCATTGTCCTAGGTTACAGTGTAAAACGTGGCCAAGGGCATGTATTTCTATTACCATCTTCATGGGCTGTTGCAGCAGGTGGGGCAGAGTTCGTTATCAGCTACCATGACTCATCCTTGATAACTCCCTGTGGGAGCTATCTCTGTTAATGGGCAATCAAGGACCCTGCCCCATGACTCACAGATAACTCGCTCTGGACTATCTCCTGTTAATGGGCCCATCAATGCCTGGCCTCATGACTCACCATCCCATTGTGAGACGCTCCACCCAGGAGGAGGAACTGAGAGTTCCCATCTGTATATAATCAGAGGTTTGGAACAGCACAAGCAGCCCTTACCTACGGGACTCCCGGAGGACAAGAGCTACACTGCTGGACCTTCAGGCGAAGACCAGACTCTTTTCTACAGGATCACTGCTTCAACAGGACCACTTCATCTGGACTGCCATCAACACCCTGACCAACAGGGTGCCAGGTTGTATTCTGACTCTGTCAGTGATTTTTTCTTTGTACTATTGCATTTATTTCATTTTTCCTATTAAATTGTATTTCTGACTTGGAGTCTCTCACTGGTTTGCTTTCAAACCTGTACAATCATATAACCATGATAATATTCATTAAAACCCAAATAAGCCATTGCAGCTGTGTAAGTAAATTGTTAACTTTAAGAGAAAGTAAACTAATATTGATAAGTTCTTAGGAGGGAACTCATAGCATTGCAAATTTTTACCATGTACCCAAGCATACATGCCCTGTCCCGGTATTCTTGACTGGAGCAGGTAACAGACCTCCTAATACCAGAGAGGCTGCATCCTTCTGTCTTGGAAGTGATCATACAAGGTGGCTTCTGCTGAAGGCCCTCCTATGGGCCTTCTAACCTGCTTTGCCTGGTTGTGCTCTCTTGGATATTCACCAAAACTCAGAGGAACTCACCCAGGCTCTCAGGGCAACAGAGGGAAAGACCTGAGCATTTCAGAACTTGCAGGCTCCCTCTGTGTGCTCAACAGCAGAAAGCAGAGTAAGACAAGGCCATCCTGTTTCTTGGTCCTCAGTTTTACATAAGCTATGTAGGGAAATTATGGGACAAGGCTGCCACTCCTTGTTGGCACTGGGAATACGGTCTCCTTGGCTACAGGATATGCAGCTAATAGGCAGATGAGATTTCTTCATGCACTTCATGTGACGTGAAGCAATTGGTCTCCCGGAGGTAATGAGCACACATCATTTCTAAACATGGGGCCTTTGCAGATCAGAGAAATTGTGGTCTGAAGCTTGAGTTTGGGCCCTATTACAGACATGAATCCTCTGGTGCTCCTTAATCTCCATTTGCTGCCAGAGCCTCAGGGTATAATCCCATCAGCATGCTTTGTGATCCCCTAAGCTAGGCCCTCTTGGGAGCCAGGAATGGATGATGAGGAGGTTCTCTCTTCCCTCTCAAAAAGCAGTGCTGGGGGAGTTTTCAGAGATGCCAGTGATCAGGTATGAGTGCATCCCTCCAGGGAATAGCGGCTGACTCTCAGCCTCCTCCAGAGCAACTCCTAGCTGGAAGCCTGTGGTGGTGTTGTGCAAGATACAAAAAGGTCTGGCCACTACCTGTTCTCAGGTGAGGCAAGCAGGCCACTGCCCACGAGCAGCCTGGTGTTGCATAGGGGAACTTAGGATGTCAGATGGGGCTGAAGAAGCTGCTGAGTGGCCCTGGTAGCTGCATGCACAGTGAAAACCATTAATACTTGCTGTAATGCAACTGACTATTCCCACAGGAGCTGTCACAGTTGCCAGAATTACCATGTGACCCTGGCTGGTGCCAGTTGCCCTGTTAATTGATATCTTTTATTTCTCTTGAAGATTCTTCAGTTTGTTGGCATGTCTAAGCAGTTTCTATGGACTGCAGTGGGAGTTCGTGACACAGCTTGATTGTAGGGTTTGTCTATTATAGGCAGGTAAGGAATAAACTAAGATAGCTTTAGCATAATTAATACATATTATTCTAGGAGTGTCATAGAGTTTGAAAACCTTACCCAGCCTACCAGACTGGTTGTAGGCGGAAGCAGACTAAGAGGTTATCCATGTCCTCTCCTTTTCGGAATCATGTGGGTCCAGTTCCATGCGTCCCTCTCCTGCTGTCCCCGTACTTTGAGTTACCACAGACGTTGCTAGGATCTGCAGTAACTTGATCTTACTTTATACCTACATTTCTGCAACAAAGGCAGGACTTGCCTTGCAGGCACTGGGAAGGAACGTCACATAGAGAAGGGAGCCAGTGGCTCTTGCCCATGTTTCTCCACGTGCTGCGTAGGACGGGGCCATGAGCCTGTGCAAAGCCAGGGATTGCTGAAGGTTGCAGCAGATGAGCTGGTGAAGGAGAAATGTGCTGCACGATACTGCATGACAAAACAAGAGGCTGAAACCTTGTTTGAACTAGTAAGCAATCAGTTTTGCAATGCTGATCAAATGTACCTGACCTGCAGCCAGTCTGGAGATGCTTGATACAGGAGTGGATGGATTTTCCCCACTTAGTGATTTTGAATGGGATGACCACTAAGATCATTCCTCTGTAAACACAAGAGGGCACTCCCGCCTCACTCCTCAATAGTTTGCAGCACACGGAAGTTTTTAATGGAACGACACAGATTTGCAGCTAACCCTTTGAACATGCTTTGATAACACAACACTATGCATTTCTAAGCATTTATAGATCATGCACTTACAGGCCATATTTAAGAAATGTGGTCTTGGTTTGGTGCTTTCTCTAAATTAGTGTGTATGAAGAAAAGATTGAATTTAATCCTGATCTCAAGGAAGTAAAAACAAGATTCATATGTCCTTTTAACCGGAATCACACTGAAACTGGGGCACTATAGACTACTTGTTGGGATTTTAGGTACATTATCTCATGGAAACAGAGATTACTTCTTTTGTCTACAGTAAAAAATCACTAAGAGGAACTACAGAGAGAGGTAGTGAGATTTAAAGTTGTTATGCTTGCCAACACTCATGTTTTAAAGTAGAATGCCTGTGATCCATTCATATAAACTTTTCTTGCCCACTCTTTCTTGTCTGCCTGATGTGTTATGCTATCAGTGCTTTGCACACTCTAGTCACTTACACAAGAAAAAAGCGTATTTTAAGCTTACTCAAGGGCCTCTCACCTGTAGGGGTCAGAGTCTCACTTGATCACTCAGAAAGATTTTAACAACTTTTAATATTGTTCAGCACAGTAAAAGAAAAGCTAGGCTTGTGAAGGAGAACTTCTGTCCATTTCAAAATACAAATGAAATTCACAAATAATTACTCTTTAAAGGTAAATATAAATCTACAAACCCTGAAGTCCACTGTGCTAATTGTCTCAGTTTAAATGCTTACAGTTCCTTCATTTGGAGAGAGTTAATTGGTATTGTCTAAAGCTTTTCCATGGGAAAACAAATTTTAACTGCACATTTAGCTTCTTCACATGCTTTCTACAAGGTGTTTTTCCATCCTATTTTGTGTAAATGTGATGCACTTTTCATTGTCCCTTAATGGTCCTCTCCCTGTGAAGTCTATTCTAGCCTGTTTCCCATACAAGACAGAAAATGTCAGGCAGGGGAAGAAGGAGTGGGGTGGGAGGAGAGAAGCCTGGCAGTCCCCCATTGCTGTGGTGCGTCAGCCCATTTTGGGCTGTATATCAGAGAGGACATCTAGTGGGTGGATTTCCCCGCCTTGGGTTCTGCCTCTGAGGGCAGATCCGAGGAGGAGACATGGGTTTTCCCTCTCCACCCACTGGGTGTCACTCCAAGGCTCATCTCCTCCCTGATTCCAGAACCCTCTTAGCCCCTAAGTCACTCATTGGCTAAGTCAATTTANCATGGTAGATTTGTGTACATGAGTCTTGTCCAGATAGCAGCTTGGTGATCTTCCCCTGCGCCTCTTACCCCTTCTTCTTACCCTCATGCTTCTTTTAGTCATTGTGAACTTCACCATCAATTTCTTAAACAACTCTTCCTTTGGCCAAGAGGTCTGATGTCTCTCTTTCAGAACATTTTTGTTTTGAGATGCTGAAAGCAAGAAACAGAAGAATGATCAGCACTATCTAGTACAGCACTCTGGGGGAAAATTTGAGGGACCAGAAGTGTAAAGTACTAGAATAAGAATTGTGTAGAGTGCTGGCATTAAAGGCATGTGAGTATAGGCTGTGGAGTCTTGCATTGCATTTTATCTTCATGACACTACTTTTTTATTTTATGGCCCAGCAGACCTGTAAGCTCATGCCTGACTGCTTCATAAAGTAGACTGTTAAGTATGCTTTGAAAAGATTAAAACCAGACAAGGCATTTGTGAAGTAACTTCATAGAAAAATACTGAGTCTAATTGAATTGTCAGTTACCAGCTGCCTCTTCAAAGAAATCTCATTTTAAAAAATGTGCATTTTGCCTGAAACAAATTAAGTCGTGACAGATCCTTTTGGGTTAAGGTGCTCATTTCATTTTCAAACATGATCTTCTCCCCAGGAATAGTAAATGATTTGTAAGTATGGATGTTTCTGAAATGATGGTCATAAAAGTTGATTTTTAGCTATGTTAATGACCCGTATTGAAGAGGCTGGCTGCTGGAAGGTCTCCTCTGCCAGCACCAGGAAATTGCTCCCCCAAGAAGGGTCGATAGTGATTATTAAAACAGAAGAAATCAATTTGAAATGCTAGTGACTGTCTCATAGGTTTTTTCCTCTTCCTATAGGTGGTCCTGTTCTTATGCATGGCAAAGTTGAGACAGGAGGAGGAATTTCTGAAAAGTAGTAGAATTTGAAAGTGTATTGTGACTATGAATTTGGCTAGGAGAAATTCTTGTAATTAATGATGTAATTTATTATTTATAATGATTCATTTTCTGTTCCTATTTATTTCTGATTGAATTATGAGGCCTGTACATCCCATCGTCCATCACAGACAAACCCATTTCTCAGTCCCTTCTCCTCTCTGAGAGTGACGCGAGGCACTGGCCAGAGGTGTGTTGGTGCAGTGACGGACTGATGGCTGTCACAACCACAAACGCTGTGTGGAAGCTTTTCTATCCTGTCTTTGAGCTATATATGGAAAACTTCGCATTTTGTGCGGGCAGCCTCTGGTGCACAGGGCATGCTGTAATGCACAGGGAGAATCCTTTGGCACTGCAAGCAGCCTGGGGATGTGCTGAGGCCAGTGCTGTTTGAGGATAGCCAGTCTTGGCAACGTAGGCTCAGTAACCTCCATTTGTCATCTACACTTCAGCAATAAAGAGTTGAACTTCTCTGTATGGTTAGACTTGAGTTTTGGATGTGTTTAAACAGTGCAGGAAGCAATTGCCAAGGAGAGAACTTGTGAAAGGCCTTACACCAAAAATGTTTTTTTAAATCACATTCGCCAGTAAAATGACAAAAATGGTTTGCTTATAGCATTGGTGGATGGTAATTTTAAAAGGTTCTGAAGGTAGATCCTGACAGGGATAAGTCAATATGTCCTGAATCTCATCCATGCTTGAAAACACAAGTCAAATTTAATTCCAGATTCTTGGATGACTGCCTGGTCGGAGAAACCTACCACAGTTAGTGACAGAGCAACTGCCCTCATGGAAACCATCCAGCAGGAAAAAGAAGACTGAGATGGATTGTTTTGAAACAGTACACAAATAATGCAGAGTATTAGTGTACTTGACTGGCTGTACAGAAATTCAAGGAGTGATGCAAGGAGGAAAATCAGCAAGAAGAATTATGTGAGAGATCATGAAGCAATGGCTGTAGACAAAATGTGCCACAATAATTCTTGTGAATGAAATGAAAACTTGCTTCATGTTATTTGTGTGGTATGAGAATGGGACAGAAAAATAAGACACAGAAGTGTTCCAGTTTACAATTATAATAACTCAGCTTTTACTGATGTCAGAAGTCCTTCAACTGACTTTACTAGACCTTTAGTCAAAACTGAGAAATATCACAATGGAGACAACAGAATAATTTGGGTCAGCACCTTAAAAATAAGACACAGTGCTCTAGCCATCTGCTGCCAGCAATCAGCAGCAAAGTAAAGATCTCTGAAAAGCTCCTGAAATTCCAAACAAAGCATCCCCAAAATGCTGCCGAGCCGAAATTTCTCTTGAAAAATAGGACTGTGCAATGTCACGAGTGCCAAAGCAGCATTCAGAAACAGAAATATGAAAGTGCTTGCATTGCTAAATTGTATATTGGTGCAATGACTACAAAGCTGTGCCTCATCTCACAGCCTCTTTGTGAAGATGCAGTTTAAGAGTGAGGCTACGGCTTAAAATAATTTGGTCTCAACATCAAGGATGTACAATTTTGAGGCCTCTATACCATTATTCTAGTGAGAGATCAAGTTGTTTAGTGGGATTTTTAAACATTGACTTCTAATGTTTGTGGGCGTGAGCCATGGTACATCCAGCATCCTCATGCAGTGCTCCGGAGATAGGCTAACCAAGACACCCAATGCTGTAGTTTGGGCTATGATGGCTAGTGAGCAGGTAATAGCAGCTCAGAGTTATTAATTAACATACCTAGACATGACACAATTATTGACCTGAGTGGATGATTTCTGTTTTGGCAAAACAATAGTAACCAGGGCACTATGAGAGGGAAAGGATTGAGTCATCTGAGGGCAGTAACAGTCACAAGAATGCATACATTTTGCCATTTTAGCTGAACATTTTTAATGACTTTTCGAATACCTGAATCAAACCAGAAAAGCTGTAGTTTTGAATCCCTAATGTAAAATAACTTAGTTGTGTAGTGTTATTCAAAACCCCCCTCCACCTCCTCCTTACTTCCTTAGATCTGTGCAAGGCACTGAGGATTCCCGTAAGGAATGAAAATGTTCAGAGGTGCTGTGTTTGTGCTCAGTGAATGTGAAGGCAATGAGGATGAACCCACTCTGTGGTCCTGCAGGAGCTTATTCCCTTCCTGAGCACTGGAGACCAGAAACCTGCCCTTTGTGTCTGGCTGTAAATTCAAGCACAATTCAAAGAACTCAAATAATTAATTTTTAGAAGGTAGAACTACAAGTAGAAATTCCTGCTGTACATGAACAAAAGGATTTTTAATAGTTCTCACGTCTCGTAAGTTCATTGTCATTAATCTCAGTGAATCTGTGCTGATTAACACTGAATGCAAATCTGATTCTCCTCTTTCATTCTGCCTCTCAGATTCCCTGTGGAGACACGCTGGCTTGCCCTAGAAGCCTCTGTGTGCCTGTAGACAGGTGGTGAGCCCATCACAATCATTCTCTAAATGGGGGAGTTGCTGGGTAAGATATCAGCAGGCATGGAGCAAGTGAGTTACTTCCAGAGAAGAAATTAAATGCTGGTGATTTGATCTGTTCACTAGAGAAGGAAGTTTTGTTTGTTTTGTTTTGGTTTTTTTTCCAGAGGAAGGGGGATAAAAATCCCAGGATTTGGGATCTACTGATCTAGGAATGAAAACCTTGTCCTTGCAGCACAGGATTGCTGTTCTCAGATAGTAGACCATGATCTTTGTATTGAATCTGCAAGGCAGCGTGACTGTGGTTTGTCACACTTGCTCTGTCTGAGCTTTTCTTGACATGCCTGTAGCTACGTTTCACTTAGTCTAGCTGTGACACCAGTTCCTCTAATTGACCATGTGTCTGTGGTTAATTTGTTTCTCTTTTGTTTGTCTTTGTGGGGTACAGCCATGGTTCTGTATAGATATTTTAGCAGACAGTTATTCTGTATGTGGAATGAGATATTTATTGCTCTAACACAGTGATGTAGTTTAGAGAAATACAGCCCTGGAGTGATAGCATCAGCCTTGAGAAATGGAAAAATGGGACACAGCACAGAGGCATGCAGGCAAGGGATGATAAGAGATAGGGCCCTGTCCTGGCACTGCTATGAACAGTTCTACAGCTGCCAGATAAGGAAGTGCAGACCTGAACAAAACTGGTTGCAGGGGTAACAAAGAACATAAATAAGTAGAATTTTTTGCTGTGAAATCTGAGGTGCAGGGAGTCTCTCACAGTACTCTGGACATCATCAGTGCAGAACTACCCTAGAAATGATAGGACAGCTACACAGCCCACCTCCATGGACTTTCAGTCAGACAAGTGGAGTAGACCTCTGCAAGGAGGGAGCCCAGTTTTTCTGTGACTGACAGACTTTGAGGGAAAATCTCAGTGTCTCAAGGTCACTTCACACTTATCTGCGAAGATATGCAAAAATAAGGGCACACTACCAGTAGCACTGGCATAAACACTGTAGGATGTAGCATGGTATTTATGCTTCTGTCACCAGAAGAACACAGCTGGTGTTCAGAAGTTGAGAAGAATGCACTTAGTAATTCACATTTATTCTGTATAAGCTAAGTGTATGTACAGGTTTTCAAGATATAATGTATTAAGTTTCTTATATGATTCTATAGATCGTTTACAAAATACTCTGCAAACATCTTCTCCTATCAGTCCTTCAACATGTGTTTCAAAGGTGTTTCTGTAAATTAATATTCTGTTATTGCTCTTCCTGATTTCCTTCAGTGAAGGGGAAAGATGATGAAGTGGGATTTATCTCTGACATCTCTGACATTCTGCTCTGACAAGAGATTTACCCTGCCCATGTAAAAATGTCCAGTACCCATGAGCTACTGCTGCTGGCTGGTTTGTTAGTCTGTGTGATTTACAGCAGACCCACTGTACCACAGTAACAAATGTGTGTTGTCCCTTTCAAGACTGTTCTCTCATGCTGTTGATAAACAGTCTCCCTGGATTGGACCACTGTCCAAAAAAAAAAAAGGAATGATACATACAACAAACCTCAGATCTTGATTTCTCATTTAATTGCATTTCATGTTGCTCCAAGAGTGTCCTCTCACTGTAGTATTATCCTTAAATGGATGTCAGGAAAAGGCTGGCATGTAGTTAATTTTTGTAGGTGGTTTTCTTTTCACAGAGATATTATTGTCATGCCTGGCAGTGCAGCAATGTGTATTTGTTTCAAGCAAGCAGACCAACTTACTCTTGTGGTTGGCACAGGATGAGGTTCTTCATCACAGCCAGTGGAATGATTGAAGTCTTATTTTCTGCAAATTTCTACCTCACAATGCCTGTTCCCTCTCTTTACAATAACTCCAGATTCCCCATGTTTTCTCCCAAAATTTCACTTTTTAACACTCTGTGAATGTAATGGCACTCTTTTGGTTACTTAGTTGAGAGAATTTAAAGAATGCCAAATATTAATACATTAAATGATCTCTGAGAACCTGGTGAGAGCATGGAAAATGGAAATTAATTGCTGTGCTAGAACTGCTTCCATTCTAGCCCACTGAAAGAACCTGCAGCTTCTCACACAGTATTTTTTGGAAGATTTTGAAGGGTGGTCATATTGCAGAATGGTGGGCACCAACAAATATCTTCTTAAAAGGAGAAGGTTGGATGCAATGTCTCAAATAAAGCTCATTTTTGTAATATGATGCTCTTACTCAAATCAACTTGAAAGCTTTCCAGCAAAGTCATGAGTAAGCCTAAATTGATCACATTTTTACTGTGCATGTTTTACAGTAGCTGACATTGATTTGATATTATGGTTCTATTTTAGTGCTTTGTAAAATGAATGCCTTAACTCATTTTTCTCATCCCCACACTAATGCAGTGTCCCTATCTGTAATCTGTAGAGGCAGTGGAGATATACTATATACAATTCCAGAAATGCACCCATCAAATTATTATGCAGTTCTCGTGCATTGTAAGAATATGATGTCATGTGAATAACGTGTCTTCCACACCAGATTTATGGGTTTGCATTCTTGTTACATTCCTCTTTCTGTATTGTTGGTATTCTCTCAACCATTTGTAAATACTTAGGTATAAGTTATGCAGATGTCAACTGTCCTTTGTTACCATGGGTCTCAGGACTGAAGTAATTACAAAAATAAGTTCACTTCAGAATGCACCATGGGCTCTAGAGTTATACTTAGAATTTTTGTTTAAGTTTCAAGATGATATATTTCTCTTCTCACATAGATGCGGAAGGGGGGCAAATTAGAACAGGTCTTTGTTCCCAAATACAGGGACAGCATAAATTAGCTGCAACTCATCCCAGTCTGCAGAGATCCAGGGAAAAGTCTGGAAAAAGGATGTCTTATCTTTTGTGAATAATGACCAGGATGGCAAACACTTAAGCAAACTGGACATTCCTAGGGCCCTAATGGGATGCACCCATGAATACTGAGGGAGCTGACTGATACGTGCACGGAGAAATAATTACTGTAATTAACTTTGTAACTTCCATTTTTAATGGTCAACACAGATGATACTCGTAAAATTTAGATCAGTGTAACTCCAGCTGATTTCCCTTGCCTGTACAAAGCACATCCAATCTATTCATTATGGTTTTCCTGGAACATCAGGCTTTCAGCTTGTTATGTTAAGGTACATCAAAAGAGGAATCACCTTACTTGAATATGGAAACTTACAGCAATTTGGGAACTAATTAATAGTGCATCAGATTTCCCTACCTTGGGACCAGCAATATCCATCAGAGGGACAGGGCAGGTGCCTGGGAAATGTATCAGTGTGAGCCAGGTAATTTCTCATGTTGCTGTACCATATCAGAGACCTGGGGTTCTCCAGCTTCCTCTCATTTTTCAGTCTCATTGTTTGCAATCTACAGTAACGTTGCCACTGTGATTTTGGTAAAGCAGCCATGGTTCATACATCTTAGCAGGTATAGCAACCAGAATTGCTTGTTTTCATTTTTTTTTCCATAATACTACATTAAAGGATTAGCAGGTTTCCTAACTGCATACAATAATTTGTGACTAATGCATTGTTTTAGCTTATGTGACAATATACCTCTTTGTGGTTTTCCAAAAAAAAGGAGACATGTAACATCTCTGACATAAATTCATAGCGGTAAATTTTCTGTAGGCATGAATTTTCCCCCAGATGCCCAGCCTTTCAAATTCTCTTTGTTTCTTGATGTTTTTCTACCTCCATTCATCTCAATACTTGTTCTTGTGTGTCGTATTCCCACTCCATTAGTATTACAGAAGGCTAAATTGCTTTCATTTGCTATTTATCTCTTTTAATTAAACCAGATGGCCCTTATCACACATTTTATTCCCAAGATATATAATACTATTTGTTTCCTTTTGACATGGGTAGGCAGGCTTAGTAAGGGTGAAAAGGTCCAGGGGAGGGATATAGCCATTCTTTCAAATTTAAAGACAACTTTCTATAAAATGGAAAAATTAATGGGATCTATAAAATTCCTGTTTCAAGAACAAAGGGCTGCAATAGTTAGTGATTTTTTTTTTTTTCCCTAGGGATTCTTTTTGCAAAACTCTATCAATTGAGCATGGTGAGAACTGAAGTTTTGAAAAGCTCAGAACTGAACGGGTGTGAAGCAACACAGTTGACTCTGATCAGTAGAAATCCATTTGTAATCAAAAAACTCATCCTGCTCTCCTTAAAGCAAATTACAAATGAATAGTGCAGCTCCCTGTCTGAAAAACAGAACTCCACCTTTGATCCATGAAGATCTACCTCCTCATCTTGAAACTACAACACAATTTTATTTTGTAGTACATGATTTTATGCCCTCGAAGCAAAATGGAACAAAGGGCAATTGTACAATGAGATTTCTCTCCTGATTTATTGAAAGAACAGCATAGCATTACTGTGGTAGTTTTGCTTCTTTACAAAAAAAATGTTACAATTGGTTTCCAGCTCTTCATTCTCTTGCGTCTGTGTTGTCTCCTCTAGAGGGCAATTTAACACAAGCTGTACATTTATGAGACTTCTAGGCTGTTAAGTGCTCTGTCAGTGATAAGAGAGGTTGAAGAATTTATTTCCATTTAAAAGGCCTGAACAAGCTAAAACTGGTTTTTGTGGCTGCCTGTCCATAAAAGATTTGCAGGGGGCTGCTTAGATTGTTAAGAGTGCAGAAAGGTGTCTGTGCTCCCAGGGTCACATTGGCCTTTTCCAGTCCTATAGAAGGTCAAACACAGGTTTCTGAATGTCCTCATTTTCCAGAAGAGAGTCCCTTCAGCACAGGCTTGGCGACATCACCTGCCTTTTTTTCTGTATTGCTTCCTCCTGCTTCCTTCAAACTTGAAAAATAAAAGAAATGCATTACCAAGCATGAACAAGTTATTGATATTCATGCTGCTGCTGCTCAACTACCTGCATCAGGGTCTTAAGGGCATCCTGAGCTCATGGCTGGGCCACTGGGTGGGTGCTCCAGATGCTCAGGGACTCATTTCTCCTTCTCTAAGTTGCTACCTGCCTGCCCTTGGAAAGCTGTGTCATCTCTGTGCCTTAGTTTCCATGAGCAAAAAGAGGACAACAAAAAGCTGCATCTGATTAAAATGGTGTTTCATAGGGCTCACCAGGTTTCTTGCAAGAGAAGTTCCCTAGAGACCATCGTCATGGGCCCTACAAGAGCAGGAGATGCCAATCCTCTTAAGGGAAGAAAATCCATAAATATCAGACAAGTTGACAACCCTGCTCTCAGAAACAATTTGCAGAAGTATTAATAACCTTGTAGTGTCACTATGTTAACTGAATTCAGCCCTGTTTTTCTCATCTTTTTAACCATGAGTGGTTTTTGTTTCCATACTCTTTAACCTAAAGTGCCTTGTATGTTTGAAGGGGTAATATACTTTTCTTATCAGATAAAAGATGTAAAACTAAAAATAGGGGATCAGGGCCTGCTTCTTTCATTGTCTGAGCATAACTGCCGTAGACTTCTACCTATTTTTCTTGTGCCTAGAATGAATCCCAGCAATGGCAATGCTAATCAATAATTATCAAGAGGCCTATTGGTAACAGCTGTAAAATGCAGCTGGGAAAAATGAGAGGAAAGGCAAAGTGCATTGCTTGAAACAGAAGAACTTAAAGCCTAAGGAGTTCCTGGTGTTAGTATATTAAGCTTGGTTCACTGGAAGGCTGATGCTCAGCATGACTGATGAGCTGACTCCATGGCCCTGCACAGCATAAATGCACATCAGGTGTGTGATACTAAATACTAGACTCAAACAGAAGCTTTTATTTAGATTCTAGGTCAAGAGCTAGCTTTTCACATACTAATTTTGTTCACTTTAACTGTTTCCTTTGAAGACATTATGCAGTCTACGAGGAAAATAATCTTTCAGAAAGACTTCCATGTTGGTGTGTATTGGAGAGTGAAGCCTTTCAGAGGTTTACTGAATTATTAATGCAGGTCATAGAGGAACTTCAGACTCAAGAGTGTTGGGACCTGAATCTGTCTGTTACAGTGGCCTCTTACTATAGAATGGTGTCTTGGGGTGACCGTGT
>VZTH01016887.1:0-12764 GCA_013397815.1 Aleadryas rufinucha
CCTTCATCCATCCGACACGGACATCGGCACCTCCGCAGTCCCCGCGCCAGCCCTGACCGTCCGCCACTTGCACCGTCACCCCACCACCGGCACGCTCACCCTGACACCGGCACCTCCGCTCAAGCGGAACCAGCCCCACCGTGCTCCAGCCCCACTCCCCTCTCTGGAGTCCGTCCAGCACCTAACGGCGCCCAAGCGTCACCTACGCACACCGGTACCATCCATCCATCACCCGCCCACACCGGTACCGTCCATCCATTAGTCCCCGTCCCGGTGGGCTGTCCGTCCCCGCTCCCGCACTGCTGTCCCACGCATCAGGACCTCCGCCCCCGCAGCCCCTTCCCCACGCCTCACGTCTCCGCACCGGTGGCCTGTCCCGCAGCCCGGCCCCAGGCGCAACACCTCGCTCCCACCAGACCTCCCCACGGGTACCCGCACCACTCCCGGCTCCGGTTCCGGCGGGAGCCCCGTGCCACCGCCTCCCGCTGCTGCCGCCGGTCCCGTGGCTGCTTGCCCCTCTGGGGGACGTTCCGCAGGTGCCCCACCGGCTGCCTGGCTGCGTCCCCCCGGGCGGTAGCAGGACCCGGGGGGGTCCTGGGCAGGAGCACCAGATCCGGTGTTGCCGGCAGTGACCCCCGCCCCTAGTCTCTTCACAGGCTCTCGAGATCCTTCGGCACTGCCGGCCCTCCCGGCTCCAGCTCCCCACTGCCGCTGCAGCCCCCCGACCCCCGGGCCTGGGCAGGGCAGGCTCCAGGCCCGCCAGCAGCTGAGCGTCGCCTGTGCCGTCTGCTGCCTCTTCATGGTCGGGGAGGTGATAGGTAATGGGGGCTGGGCCGGGGTGGGGAGCTGCCAGCGGGGCGCGGGGTGCCAGCTGCTCTGTGCCCACAGGTGGGTACCTGGCACACAGCCTGGCCATCATGACGGATGCAGCCCACCTGCTGACAGACGTGGGCAGCATGTCTGTCAGCCTCTTCTCCCTCTGGGTCTCCAACCGCCCACCCACCAAGACCATGACCTTTGGCTGGCACCGCTCAGGTGAGCTGAGGGGCACGGCCCTGCGGGACTCCACGGGACCCCCATGGCTGGGGTGGGTGCTAATGGGTCCCATCCCACAGAGACACTGGGTGCGCTGGCCTCTGTCCTCTCTATCTGGGTTGTGACCGCAGCCCTCGTCTATCTGGCGGCCGCCCGCATCATCAGCAACGACTACGAGATCGAGGCGCGAGCCATGCTGGCCACATCTGCCTGTGCTGTTGGCGTCAATCTGATGTATGTCCCACATGGGACTGCACACCCGTGGTCCCTGCACACCATTAGCCTGAGTCCTGCCCCACCTATGCCCCTGGAACCCCAAGAACCCCAACTGTGCCCCCAGGTCACCTTATGTCCCTGTGCTCCAGCCTTGTGTCCCCAGGTGCCGCCTCCCCCACTTCCCTGTCCCCCACATGCTTGGGGCTTCCAGTCTGTGTGTCTACATCTCCATGCCCCACTTCCCAGGTCCCCCAAGCAGCACCTCCTAAGCCCTGCCACGAGCCCCAGGACCAAACCCCTGCCCTGTTCCTGCACACCTTCCAGCCCTGCTGCACCTCCAGCCCCACTCCTCTCCACCGTCCCAAGCCCCAGGTGTGACTGCCTGTGCCCCCTTTGCCCAAGCAGGGCCAGCAGGGCCCCTGTGCCCTGTCAGTGTGGCACTGAGCCAGCCCTGCTTTCCCCAGCATGGCCTACATCCTGCACCAGTCCCCTGCTGGCCATGGCCATGGCACAGGGGCCTACGAGCAGCTGGAGAGCTCAGTGGCCTGCCAGCCCAGCTGTGGCCCCCTGCCCGGCAGCACCAGCGTGCGGGCAGCCTTCGTCCACGTGGTGGGTGACCTGCTACAGAGCGTCAGTGTCCTCGTGGCTGCCACCATCATCTACTTCAAGGTGCCCAGGCTGGACTGCCCCAGTGCTGCCTGTGGGAACAGCTCTCCCAGTCCCACCCAGGGTGCCACGTGGACTCTGCCCCCAGCCTCACAGAGACCCCGCTCTCTCCAGCCCCAGTGCAAGATCGCAGACCCCATCAGCACCCTCTTCTTCTCGGTCTTCGTCCTTGGCTCCACCATCACGATCCTCAGAGACGTCTTCAGGGTCCTCATGGAAGGTGAGCAGTGAGTGGGAGGGGTGCGAGACCACAGGTGCAGGGTGGGCACAGGAGCTCCTGGAGCTGCAGCTGCCACGACACTTTGCCCATTAGGCAGCTCACCTCCTCTGTCCTTCCCTTGTCCCACCCGAATCCTCCCAGTCCCTCCTCTCCACCCCAGGCAGGTGCATTGGCTCCAAGGTGAGGCTGTCTCACCCAGAGCCACCATGCCCAGCCTGGTTCCCCTGGGGAAGCCCCCAGCCCCAGTGGCTTCCACTGGGAGCTCTCACTCAGGTGGGGGCTATGGCTGGGAGCCAAGGGTGGCCCCCTGTGACCAGGTGGTGCTGGCAGGGACACCGCGGGGCCTCGAGTTCGATGCAGTGAAGGAGGTGCTGCTGGGGACCAGCGGGGTGCGGGGTGTCCACGAGCTTCATCTCTGGGCGCTGACGCTGAGCCACCCCGCGGTGTCGGTGCACGTGGCCGTGGGTGAGTGACCCGCACAGGGCATGGCCAGGGGTTCCCACTGGCCGTGCCAGGAATGAGCCCCTGCTCTGCTGCTCCTAGATGCCAGCGCTGACACTGAGATGGTGCTGCAGGAGGTCACTGCCCAGCTCCAGAGCAGGTTTGGCTTTGCCTTGTGCACGGTACAGGTGGAGCGGCACCAGGAGGAGACTGCAGGCTGCCCCCACTGCCAGGACCCCCACGCCTGAGACCCCACCCACTGCTACATCGGGCCAGGCCTAGCCCTGGCCCCAGCTCCTTGCGCTGGAGCAGGGCAGTACTTGAGATCCCATCCTCCCCTCTACCCATCCCACTGCTGTGGAGCCCTGGGCTGGGACAGTAACTCCAGTGTGGTGTCCTGGTGGGGATGGACACACGGCCTGGCTTGTGGAGCACGGGGGCTTCCTGGGATCTTCCACCCTCTGCTGTGCCACAGCTTCTGAGGCGGAATCCTGCCCCATCACCCAGTCCCCAGGGAGCCTGTCTGTCCTGGCAGGAAGGAACATCCCCCATGGGGGACCTCAGACCTGGCCTTGGCCCCAGTCCCCCATGCTGCTGCCTGGGCTCCATCTGAATCCTGCTGTGCCTGGGCCTGATCCATCCCCTCTGCTGAGTCGCGTCGGTGCCCCTGGTGTCCATCTGTCCATCTGTGTCAGCAGCGGTGCCAGCGCTGCCAATAAATGTGTTGGAGCAACAGCAGCAGCGCAGCAGACAGGGGCTTGGGGAGGGAAATGGTGGAGTTGGGGGTGGGCCCCTACAGCCACAGCTACCAGCTACGTCCACCCTGGTGCCGGCACCACCACAGCCATACAAAACCGACGACGTTTATTCTGCACAGCTGAACACAAGCTCAATGTGAGCGACTCCACAGCTCCCGGCCCCCTCCCCGCCCTCCGGCGCACAGTGCGGATGGAGGCGAGCACAAGCACAGCCCCGTGCCGGTGCAGCCCATGGGTGCTTCCGCAGGGTCAGAGCCACAGCTCAACCCCGGGACACGCGCAGGTCCCCACCACCCCAGCCCAGCTCAGACCAAACAGTGCAGACGGATCCTTCCAGGCCCAGAGGATGAGGACAATTGCCCAGAGCATCCCAGGGAATGGCTGGGAGCAGCTGTCCCTCCTGCAGCAGACACCCATTGGGAAAGCAGCGCTGAGAGGGGCTGCAGCCCCTGGCCAGCATAGCTGGCCCCAGCCCCAACCCCTGCCCAGGGCGAGCACATGGCAGCAGCACGAGGGACTGACGCCCCTACTCCGCTGGCAGCAGGGAGCCCTCGGGGGGGCCAGGGCTGCTGGGTGTGTCCCCATAGAGGAAGCTGAAGCGGGCCCGGCGCTCTGGGAGCAGCTGGTGGCCCACGCTGGAGGCCAGCCCTGCCAGGCAGTGTGCCCGCACAATGCCCGCCTGCCCGCCCGACACCAGCCACCCCTGCGAGTCCAGGTTGGGGCTGAAGCGCACCTGTGGGAAGAGAGGGGTTCATAAGGGAGGGGGCTGCGGTGCTGGGACTCTGTCCCCCAGAGCAGAGCCATCTGTGCAAGGGCTGGGGCTGGGACTTGGGCTCAGCCTGGCCCCCTCACCTTGTGCAGGGCCTCCAGCTGCAGGCGGTCAAGGCTCAGTTCTGCCTTCATCTCCTGCATGTGCATCCGGCGCATGGGCTCCCGGCTTGGGAAGTTCTGGAAGCTGCGCTGGAAAGTGGTGGCAGCACCTTGGGCTGTGGGCCCGAGGCAGGAGCATCGCATGCACCAAGATCTCAGCTCTGCTGGAGGTAAGGGGCTGCCCCAACGCCCCAGCAGCATCTCCTGGCCCTGCCACCCCCACTGCCCCACAAGCCCTGCTCATGGGTTGGACCCTGGCTGTCCCATGCCCTCTCCTACCAGGTCTGTGTCCTGGAATCGGATGTAGCTCCTGGCTACCATCTCACTGTAGCGATGGGTCCTGGGCAGCGCCTGCTCAGTGCCCTCAGGCCCGTCAGGGCTGCAGGGCAGAAGGTCAGCTTTGTACACCGGCTGTGGGTGAGAGGGGGCTCAGGGTAGGGCGGACAGAGATCCTGCTGCTTCTCTGCAGACAGGGACCACAAGGGACCACTGGGATGGGGGACCAGGACACTCTTCCCATGGTCCCCCCCACTGGCCCTGTGCGCTGGGCCGGGCTGCCCGAGCACAATGGTCGCTTACAAATCTGCGGTCCGAGGAGCGCTTGACGTTGAGGGGGTTGACAGCCAGGTCGGGGAGCACCGCTGCCACCAGCTCGCCGGTGATGTCACCCGCAGCCACTGTGTTCAGCCAGTCCGAGCCAGAGATGCTCTGCAGGGACAGAGGGCTGGAGGGCACGGGGTCCCCACCACCCCCAGCCGGGCAGTGTCACCCCACCCGCAAGCCTGGGCCCCAGCTGGTGCTGACCTAGCCCCTGGGACAGAACGGCCCTGCGCTGGCCCTTACCCACACGGTGCCCTTGCGAGGGGCCACAAAATAGGCCTTGAAGCCCAGGTAGCCGGCATCGATGTAGTGGATCCCGCAGAGCCCGTACCTGCAGTGGAAGGGACGGAATGAGGCATGGGATGCCTGATTCTGTGCTGTCACCAGGACTGCGAGAGCCAGGCACAGCCCACCTCCCCCCAGAAGCGGCCCAGGGTGGTGAGGGGGCTATTCTTGCTCTAGCAGCACGTCACAGAGTCCAGGCAGCTCAAGGCAGCTCCCAGAGGCCAAGAACTCACTGAGACCCCAAACCCCTTGAGCAGCCCCCCTGCTGCCCAGTCCAGGGGTAGGCCAGCTCCTGGCCCACCCTGCCTCTGCCGCAGGATGGCATGGCAGAGGGGATGGCACACTGTGCTGCTGCCCAAAACAAGCAGAGCCTGCCCTCGCCATGGCACAGCTGGACAGCCCCAGGAAGGGGGAAGCCAGAGAGACCCCTGGGAAGTTGGACCAGGCCCTGGCAGCAGGACTGGCCCCCAGCACTCACGAGGCGTAGCAGTTGTCCTGGGCCACAGTGATGCCATTGTAGGGCAGCAGCCAGGCCACCTCGGTGCTCAGGAACCGCTTGATGCTGTTGATGGGCTCGTAAAGCCGCCGCAGGTCCCAGAACTTGATCTTGCGATCGCTGCCTACCGTGACCAGGAAGTTGCTGAGGAGCAGGAGAAAGGCAGCACTGAGAGCCCAGCATGGAGCTGTGCCCTGCCACGGGAACCAGGTGGCCCCAGTCCTGCAGTGGCTCAACTGCTCTCACCCTGGAAAGCCCAACCCAACCTCCCTGGTGCTGCAGAGAGCCAAGTGCCAATGGCACCGTGGCCTCCCAAGCCCTTCTTGACAAAGGAGCTTCTCCTGCAGGAGGGAGCCCCTCTCCTGGCAGCACCTGTGCCTGCTCCTGCCCTCACCTGTCGGCCTTGCACCACTCAATGCTCCGCACTGCGTGGTCATGGGCTAGGAAGCACCGGAAAGGGTAGAGCTTGAGGGAGGCGTCAGGCTGCTGCACGCACTGCAGCAGGGATTTGGTGAGCAGGTTCCACACTGCCACAGTGCCTGTGGAGAGACTTGTGTCCATGAGGCACTGCCAGTGGCACAGGTGCTTCAGCTGGGACCAGCAGCGGCACAGGCAGGGCTGCAGAATACAGCAGCCAAGCTGGAGACAGGGCTGGGGCTGAGAGCGGGACAGGACAGTGGCAGGACACAGCAGCAGCACAGGCTGGGACATGGTGGCCAGGCTGGAGCTGGGGCCCCAAGCAGACAGGTAGCAGGTCCTGGCAACATAGCACAGAGCTGTGCATCACTGGGAGCCTGGCAGAAAATTCCATCCAGGCAAGTTCAATAGATGTGGATAAGCCCAGAGCTACAGACAGGGACAACAAGTGAGCAGCCTGGAGGTACATGAGAATGACAACAGCCAGCCCAGAGAAGCCTTCCCCTGACCCAGGGATGGGCAGAGCTTCCAGCACCAGCTGAGGCTGAACACAAGGCTCCAGAATCTCTGCCAGGGTGAGGGCTGCTCCCTGAGTGCTGCGCAGGGCACAGGAAGAGACTCACCGTCATAAAACCCTGCTGCCAGGTGATGGTGGGGCTTGGAAGGCATCCAGGAGAGACTGAAGCACTGCCCACACTCAGATGCATTACCTGCCTGGATGGAGCCCACCTGAAGTGTGGCGATGCACTGCACCTGGGGGCCAAGGGAGAGCCCTGGGTCACAGCCCCGCACCGGTGCCATCCATGCCCCAAGGGCGGGATGCCTGGGGTGGGAGCACAACCCTGCTCTGCCCCTCCAACACTCTGCAGGTGCCTTGACTTCCCAGGCTCTGCCACCTGCACTGGTTGAGGGGCTAGCTGGGTGCCAGCCCTGACAGGGATCACCATGGCAGGGAACACTGACCTTGCAGATAAGGTGCTTGTGGAGGGACCCATCTAGAAGAGAGCAGAAGGGGGTCAGGGCAGGCATTGGCTGTCCTCGGAGCTCCCTGCCTGGAGCCTAGATTGCAGCTCCTCATGGCCCTGGCCAGGGCTCCCAGTCCCTGTCCTGCCATCCCCCCAGAGCAGTGTCCCCAGCACAGCAGGGACTGAAGCATGTGCAGGAGCACACGGGCAGCAGCAGCATGCCCAGGAGCCAGGCCTGCCTGTGTGGTGGAGCAAGCAGCCCCTGAAACGTGCTGCAGGCAGAGATGGTGTGCTCCTGCCCACCATGGCCACCACCAAAGTCAAGGTGACACAGTGACACGCAGGGGCCAGACCTGACTGTGACCACTCCAGGAAGGGAGAGAAAAGCTGTGCAGGACATCTGCTCCATGGCTGACAGGACCGGAGCAGCCAGGTAGCACTCCTGGGGAGGGCAGGCTGCAGAGACCCAGCACCCAACAGCTCAGGGCAGGATGCCCACAGGACCACCACGACGCACCAGCTCTGTCTACCTGAGAATCCCCCCCATCAGCAACACCCAACATGAGCGCTGTGGAGACTGTCCCACATCCCTCGGGCCTGGGGTCCCTAACCCCCAGTGTGGGGCTGTCCTCCCCATCACAGCCTGGAGCGTGGCAGCCATGGGCAGAGATATGGAGGAACCGTGCCTCCTCCCCGGCACAGCTGACAGCCGGGATGTGATATGGAGACCAGCCCCAGCCCTGGCAGGCAGGAGCACAGGGATGTGGGTCCCCAGTGCCCCAGGGCAGCCAGCACGGCCGTGCCAGTTTGGGAGCTCCCAGCAGGGCCTGTCACCACAGGCTGGCACCGATCCTGTGGCTGGGAACCAGGGCTCCAGCCCAGCCATGAGGCGCAGTGACCGTACGTGCAGCCGCAGCCAGCGACGTGCCGGGCTCGTCACCGGCAGGAGCCGGGTGGGCCCCCGTCACACGGGGCCACGTGGGAGCTGCGGCAGCGGCCCAGCCGCCCGCAGGCACAGCCAGCGTGCTGGGGGGGCTGGGAGCCGTGCCTGGGCACAGGGAGCCCATTTCCCACTGTCGGCATGAAAGCGCAGGCTGTCGGCCACGGCTGAGTGACCACCGCCAGCACGCACCAGCCATCAATCCCGCCCAGCTCTGGCAGTCTATTACAGGCACCATTAGCCTGAGCTGGCCCAGCGCTCCCTGTCCTGCCCTGACACGTGGCTCAGCCAGGCTGGAGGGAGCAGCTGCGGCAGCAGGGAGATGGGGAATGGCTGGGGACACGCTTTGTGGCTGCACCACACCCTGCACCCTGCTATGGCCACGGGGATGCTGCTTAGAGTCCCCCCCCCAGTGCCCAGCTTTGGGGGGCTGCCCAGGAGCTACATCCCAGCCAGGCTGCTGCAGTGGCCCTGAGAAGGAACCAGAGCAGCACCTTGCACGTGGCCTCCGCTCACAGGCTGAGGGTAAGGCTGGAGCTCTTCTCCACTGGAATTCCACGATGGAATTGTGGAAGCCATTGGAAGCGAGGCCTTGGCACTGGGGCTTGGATCTCTGGGCACAACAGTACTCAAAGCAGGCCCCCCAACAAGCAGCCTCGGATCCCACACTGTACCTGTGACAGATGCCAGGCTGGGGGCAGCAGGGTCCCAATCTTGGGGATCAGGTGGGCTCACTTCCCCACCATGCAGCTCCCAGGCCGGGGCACAGTCCTGCCGGCAGCTCCCCAGCACAGCAGGCTCCTGTGGGCAGAGGTGCCCAGCCCGGGGCTTGCAGCCCCACCCTGGCACGGCGGGAGGAGCGCCAGGACGCCCCTGCTCGGTGGTGTGGCTCTTCCTACCTTTTACCTGGGTTGTCTTGGCGTGGTGCAGGGCCTCAGGGTGCGGCAGGGCGTACACCACCACCCTGCCATCCGAGAAGGCGGCGGCCAGCAGGCCCAGCCGGCTCATCTGTGGGTGCTGGGGATGGACAGATGGGCTCAGACATGGGGTCACCTCTCAGGACCCTTGGGGGGTCCCAAGGGCAGCCCCTGAGCAGCACTCACCGTCCGGGCTGCGGTGGGTGGCTCCCAGGCACCACTGGGGCAGAACTTCATGTCCCACACACAGCCGTAGTCAGCAGCGATGGCATAGGCCAGCCTGGCTTTGCTGGGAGAGCTGTGGGCATGAGTTTGGCCGTGAGGACAATGGCAGCGGGTGCCCAGCAGCTCCAGTACACACCAGCGTACACCAGCAGCAGAGCTGGCCACCAGCACAGCCTCCCTGGGATTCAGGCTGTGGCTGGTGGCTATGGGAGAGGACAAACCTCAGCACCCACTCAGCCATGGAGGGACACAAGATCTGGGCAGGCCCCAGCCCCAGCCACTCACCCCTGCTCCGTCTGCAGCACGCCCAGGCCCCAGAGCTGCAGGAGGGCAGGGCCTGAGTGAAGCCCAGACACGCTGTGCGTCTCCTCCATGCTCCTGTGGCAGGACACGGCCACGTACTGTGGGGCTGCAGAGCCCTCCGGGGTCGGGCACCACTCCATTGCCCACACCGGGCCACCCACGAAGAAGGAGATGTCCAGGCGCTCTGGGTGGGGCTGCAGAGAGCTGAACCTGTTGTGGGGAGAGGGGTGAGGGCTTCTGCAGAGCTGGGGCAGGGGCTGGTGAGACCCCAGGGCACAGTACAGGCTGGCTGCCCAAGCCATGGATGCAGCCCTGGGGGTAACCACCGGTCCCAGACAGGCCTGGGGACACCCTGACAGCCACTGCCATGACAGGCGGGGGACAGCCTGACAGCCAACACCCTGCTGGGCCTGGGGACACCCCATCACACACCTGTTTAACCTGTACAAGGCACCATCGTCCTTGAGGCCCTCACGCTGAATGGAGAAGAGGGGAGACTTCTCCTCTGCCGGCAGGTACGGGGCAGCCTCGCTGTGCAGGCAGAAGGTGAGAGGATGCCTCCCCACCCCTCACCCAATCAACCACCCCAGCACAGCCCCGTGCCCCAGCACCATCCCAGCCTCCACACGGCCTGACAGGCCCTGCTGCTGGCCACGTGGCTCCACAGCCAAATCCAAGAGACCCCCAAATCCCACAGCACACACACAGAGGGGTGTGGGAGCACAGCCCCCCCATGCCCTTGCTCACCCCAGACACTGCTGGGACCTGCCCCACGTTTCCTCTGGCCCTGCTCCCTCCCTGCTCCCACGGTACCTGTCAGAGAGACACGTCCATCTGTGTGCCAGCGGGATCCAGTCGGGGAACTCCCACTGCGAGTGCTTCTGCTCCCGCCTGCAGTGCATGCCACACCTCAGCCACCGCACCTGGCATGGCCAGCACCCCCTCCTCACATCCCCTCCCACGGCGTGAGCAGCACCCCCTACCTGCATCCTGCAGCACAGCCTCTCCTTCTGCAGCACAGCCTCTCCTTCTGCAGCACAGCCCCTGCCCACTGCAATCCCCCCCAACCCAAATGTGCCCCATCCCAGTGGAATACTGACATTCCCTGGTATCTGTGCCAGTGATGGTACCAGGACACATACACCCACTGCTCCCTGGAGCCCCCCAAGCCTCGAGCACCCCGAGCCCCCACTCACAGGCTGCAGGTAAGGCTGGAGCTCTTCTCCACTGGGGCCATGATGGAGTTGTGGAAGCCGTTGGGAGCGAGGCCTCGGCACTGGGGCTTGGATCTCTGGGCACAAGAGCAGACTCAGAGCAAGCCCTGAGCCCTGGGGGACCCACCTATCCCAAAGGGAACCACCACAGCCCCTGAGCACAGAGCTCTCCCCAGCCACTGTCAACATGCCACACCGGGCTAAAGACATACAGCCCCACTATGGGAACTTCCAGGAGGCCAGGACCCCTTCAGGACCTGCCTCCACCTCCCACTCCTCCAACGGGAGCACAGGCCCCGCTCCCTCTCCCAGAGGAGCTGTCCCTGCTCCCATCTCCACTGGCCCTCACCCGCAGCTGCCTCTGGCCCTGTGCCACCCCCATGTGCCACCCCTGTCGCAGCTGTCCTGCCCTGGCAGCAGGGACAGCGTGGGACAGCACAGGCATCTGGAGCTGTTGGTGCTGGGACACAGGCAAGAAGGGACCCAGGCAGAGCCCCTGCCCCTGCCCTCACCCCTGTGGCCGCTGTCCTCCCGCCGTGCCCTCGAGGTGCCTCCAGCTCTGGCTCCGATGCCTCACTGAACAGCGTGTCGCTGCCCTCCTCCTCCTCCTCCTCCTCTGCCCGCAGCACCTCCTGCGAGGGCACGAAGTCAGCATCTTGTGCGGGGTCGTCGCTGTCTGTGTCCTCCTCCTTCCTCCTCCGGCTCCGGCGCTTCCTCTGGACGTGCTCAGGCTCCGGCTCCGGCGCCCCCTCGGCTGGAGCAGGGGGCTGGCACGCGGACATCAGCTCCTCCGCCAGCTCCTGCAGGTACAGCAGAGCCCTGGCACACCAGGGCAGCGCCTGGAGGTAAGCGGCAGGATGACCCAGGGGTGGGCCAGCCCTGCCTCCCTCCCTCCCTCCGGGACCCGGCGGATGCACCTTCCAGCCCAGATCCCCAGCTGGATCTGCTCCAGCTGTGCCAGAGGCCCTGAGCACAAGGCCTCCCCCCACCCCAAACTGCCTGGAGCTTGCCCTGCTACTACCAATAAGCTCCTCCTGCTCTGTCAGGAACTCAGGAGATTCCTCCTGCCACAGGCAGCTGCTGCCCCCTGCCTGGGGCTCCTGGATCCAAACACATTCCCTAAAGTGGGAAAGGATTGGTCTGTGAGGAATCAGTACATCCCACCAACATGGGACAAGGTCCTACAGGAAAGACACTGGGACCTTCTGGAGAGACAGAGGTCATTGAATCATGGAATGGTTTGGGTTGGAAGACACTTTAAAGCTCATCCTGTGCCAATCTCCTGCCATGGGCAGCGACACCTTCCACTAGAGCAGGGTGCTCCAAGGCCCATCCAACATGGCCTTGAAAAATTCCAGGGATGGGCAGCCACAGCTTCCCTGGGCACCCTGTGCCAGGGCCTCCCCACCGACACAGGGAAGGATTCCTTCCCAATATCCCATCTAACTCTGGCAATGGGCACACACATTCCCTGTGTTCTGTCCCTACAGGCCCTTGTCCAAAGGCCCTCTCCAGCTTTTTTGGTGCCCCTTTAGGCACCAGAAGAGGCTCTAAAGCCTCCCTGGAGCCTTCTCTTCTCCAGGCTGAACATTCCCAGCTCTCCCACGTGTCTCTAGAGCACAGGCGGCCCCAGGCCCCAATTGTCACCATCACTTACACTTTGGCCGCCCTCCTCTTGGGCCGCCCGCCCCGAGGGGGCTCAAGGCCGTCTCCCTCCTCGCTGCTGCCCAGCACCTTCTGCATCCCGATGGGCTCCGGGGGCTGGGACAGCTCCAGCAGCAGCACCTCGGCCTTGCCCTTCCTGCCGCGCTTCCCGGCAGCCCCCGGCGACGGCACCGCCCCGTTCGCGGAACTCTCGCCGCGCCCGTCCGCCGCCCCGTCGGGGCTGGCTCGGGGCCGCACAGGTTTCTTCGGGGACTTGGCAGCTTCTCTTCCATCCTCACAGTCCAGATCTCCCGCCGGCAGCTCCTCCCCTGCCCCAAAACCGGAATTAGCACCAGAACGTAGCAAAATCCCTTAGCACGACTCGGTGTCCCGCAGCACCGGGTACGGTGGCACCGCCTCGTACCCCGGGGAGCACCCCCGCCTCGCCCCGTCCACCCCCGGTACATACGGAGTACTCTCTGTTCACCCTCCCGCTCCCCACTACGGCTCCGACTCCGCCCGGCAGAACCCGATCGTCGTCCCGGCCGCTCC
>VZTH01016888.1:0-52210 GCA_013397815.1 Aleadryas rufinucha
TGACAAGGTCACCCCAAGACACCCCTCTTAGTTAACCTTAGGTATGTGTGAACTTTGGTGATCAGAAAAGCTCTGGTGTGGACCAGAACATTTTTAAGGATGTCTCAGCTATTTATATAAAGTTCCTACTGGTGCCTTTTCTCTATCTGTGCTACTATTCAGGTGTCCTCTTCTTCTTTTGTCTCGGAGGGGTCATCTCTCCCATCATTGAGGAGGAGTCCTTTGCTGATTGCCCCCCAGTCTTGAAAATAAAAGGAGCATGGTTAGCCCATCATAAAGCCAGAGGAAAGTGGCACTTTTGTGTGACTAGCTGCCATAATTTCCTCCTTGTAGTCAGCAAATTAGTTCATGTCTCTTGACCTACAGAGGTCTGTGTAGCACACAGGAAGTACCTGAGGTTCTTACGTTGGTCAGAATTGGTGCTCGTTCACATATTCACATTGACATTACACGTTTTACTGATGTACCCAGAAAGTGGTGGAGGGAGGCTACAAAAATTTACAAGAACCTTTTGCTATCTAGAGGTAGTGGACTCCAGTGATGTCTGTCAGCATGATAAACATGATGAATGCCCTCCAAATCCAAAATGGGTAGTTTTATGGGAAAGTACAGATGCCTGTCACCAGCCTGAAGGCAGGTCCTCAGAGCTCATTAATTTGTCCTGAGGCATATTCTGGGACAATGGATGCCACTTGTGACTTTACAATTGTGTGTTCCATCACCGTGTGGTATGGGTGGACATCTGCAGTCTCTGTGAAGAAGCAGTCAGACTTGTAAACTGCAGGGTCAGTTATAGGATAAACCTTTCTGTGCACATTTATCCCAACTCTAATAAAAGGTCTTGAAAGGAGGCAGTCCTGAATCTTCTTGATATGGTAGATTTTATGTGCTTAATCTTGTTACCTGGCTTATTTTGAAGGCTTAATGTTTTCCAGAGTAGACCTGTTTGCTCTTAAAACCAACAAAAATTATCAGGTCTCTCATTTGGACAGAGGCCAGAGCACTAATCCCAGGCTCTGACTGATGCATGGTGTAACAATATACTTATGCTTCCCTCAATATAGTGTCACAGTGGGATTCTCACTCATCAGTGAAGCTTAAAAGGCTTTCTTGATCTATGACTACAGTTCTGTGTGTCTGAACCCTTATGACAGAACCTGCTCATGCTGGCTTTTTAATCAGGATTAGGTACTTGGAATGGCAAACAATAGATTCTGTTTGAGGGCTTCAGTAAATCTCTGCAAAATTTTGGAAGTCCAGGTTGGAGACCTCTTGTCATACCTGAGAGATTATGTACCTTAGATTTTACCTAAAAACCACAGCTGTTTGGGGAGGTTCCTCAGTGGACTCTGGCTCTGACAGAGGGTGACTTTGCATACCTAATCCTTTCCAAAGGCTTTCCACACAGAGCTCGAAGCTGGGGAGATATTCTGAAACACCAAAAGGAGCATCTTCTACAGCTTCTACACTGCACTTCATCAGAGCTCAAGAAGACCTTTTACATCCCTGGAGAGAGGTGTTTTTGAAAGGTTTAATTAGTATCTGGCTTCTAAGTGAGCTGGCAACTCAGAATCCATGAATTGAGAGTGGAATGAACATTTGGATAGTAATTTGAAGGAGTAGAAATCATTGATTGCTAGCAGTACCTGAAGCTATTTGATATTACAGTATCCATGTGTTTATCCATCCTCCATTCCCATCTCCTTGGAGCTCAATTTTCTAGGACTTCCGTAAAACAGACATGGAAGCTGTAATATCAGTGAAAAAAGGGCTGGCTTACAGATAATATCTTGTTGATTCTGTTGAGCAGAAGTACTTCAGGCTCAGGCCTGGTTAGACAACAAAACTCAGAGGCTCCAGTTATAATAAGGAAAGATCCTTTTGTCCTATAAATCAGAAAAAAAAAAAAGATAAAGCAAAAATCTAGCTCTGGGTTTGGTTTTTTTTTGCTTGTGAGAGATTTAATTAAGATATTATCATGGCTCAGTCTTCCCTGGAGCAGAAATCCAATATTTGAAATTAATAACCTGCAGCTTTTGATCATTACTAAAACTGAAGAATCTTTGTTGAAAGTTATAAAGCAGGACACAAATTCATATAGAAAATAAAATGTCAAAACACAGGTAGTGAAACAATTCTTAAGAATGACCTATGTAAGTGTTCTAGCAGTTGAGACTACAGGGAATCCTCAAGTAATTGTATGAAATTTTGGTAACACTGTGAAGTATTCTTTTTCCTCCCGTAACACTTCCAAATCCATTTCAGCTTGCAGATTGCATCGAGAAACTTGGTATACACTGAAAGTGAGATGATATCTGATTTATTGTGTAAGTAATACAGAACTTTTTAGGAATCTATTTTTCTTTTCAGGAACTGGATAATTCAGAGGAGAAGAAGAGTGTGCTGGTAACAGCTCCAGGACCTACTGCAGCTTCGAAAAGTGTTGTGGAATTCGCCAGTTCTTCACCAGCTCCCAAAAAAGCCCGGGAGGATAACAGCCTTGTGCCTCTTATCATTCCTGTGTCTGTGCCAGTGAGAAAAATTGACTTGCAGAGCCTTGAAAAGGAAAAGTCTGAGGATGGGAAGCTCCAGAGAGGCCAAACGAACGATCGAGCTCCTTGTGAACGGAAGCCTTCTGTGATAGTCACTCGGAGGCGATCTAATCGTAATACTAACATGGACACCTTGAGTCAGGTATGGATGGACTAAGATACCAAAGATGAGCCAGATCTGTTAGATTTAATCACACAGTTTTTAGCCATGAACTTTTCTATTAAAGTAGTTTGATCTCAAGGCTTGAACTTGGAATGTATGTAGTCTGGGGATTTTTTAAATCATAATACTGCCATATATTTGGGCATTTCTGGCTTTTCATGGCCTACAGCTAATGCTAGTACAGCCAAGCAATGCCTCACTAAATTCACTAAATAGTGAATAAAGCCAGATGGGCAATAAGACTAGAATAATAGTCTGTTTGTGTAAAGAGTGCTTTCTTCATACATACCTAGATACTAATAAATTCTGAGTAGTGCACATATCTCTCAATGTGAATAAAACCCAAAGTGAAGATTTATTCTCACAGAATTGAAACCTTTTACTGAGTTCTGAAGGTCAGTACTTGATTGTTCCCCCGCAGCATGGTAGTGATGAGTGGGTGTGTAGATTTTTTTATTTTCCCTCTCTTCTATGCAGAAGTACAACAGAATGTTCAGATACCAGAGAAATGGCAGGCATCTGGGGAGGTTTCTCTGTATTTAAATGCTTGACCATCTAATAAAATACTGTTATATTGTCTTCTGTTCTCTTACCACTATTTGATGTCACTGTGTATCTGTATCAGGGTTCTGGTGTATTTGTACCAGGGTTCTGCAGTGCTTTTTTGTTCTCTTTTAAAGCTGCCATGAAGGTTGGACCAGATGTACCTGTAGTTCTTGTAAAATGTAACGTAATAATCACATGAGCTAGAGCTGCTACCTACTAGTTCCTGTGTCCAGTCCATTCCATTCCGTCTTCTTCCTCTCACTTTCCCCTTCTGTTAATGGTTGAGACATCCTCCAACTGGCCTATCCAGATTTTGAGCTGCCATGAAAAAATGTTGTCATTTTACTGAAGTTTTTCAAACAACCTGAGCTTTTAAAACTAAATTGACTATGTAATTTTTTTTTTCTAATAGCATGAAGATGCTGTTCCAAAGGACGAAGTAGAGGGCTTTGCCCGAAAGCCAAAGCAGCGGCCAAGACCCGAGCCACTCTTCATACCACCAAAAGCCGGCACCTTTATTGCACCACCTGTTTATTCCAACATCACTCCGTATCAGAGCCACTTACGGTCACCTGTCCGTCTGGCAGACCACCCTTCAGATAGGAACTTTGAGCTACCTCCTTACACTCCTCCACCAATCCTTAGTCCAGTGAGAGAAGGATCTGGGCTGTATTTTAACGCTATCCTCTCTTCAAGTGGTCATTCGGTTCCACCTCCAATGACTCCCAAAAGTGGTCACAGAACTCTGCTTAGATCAAGTAAGTTTCGATTTCACCTTCCTTTCTTGCCTGATTTATGATTAGAAACTGCAGAGCATTAGGAGGAAGATCATGCCCTTAGGAGGTGTGGTTGTGTGAAACTGGGGCTTCTTCATGATGGTTTGGGGAGCTGGAATAGAGGAAATGCAGTGTTGCTCCATCTGGGCACCGATGTTAAGATGTGTTCACAAGCAACCTGCAACACCCTCTGCTGACGTTCTTGGGAATGGAAAAGTTCGTTCCTCTCGCAGATTGTCAGTATCTTGAACTGAGGGGAGGAAGGCAAATGCCTGGTCATCTGAAACTCCATTATTTAGCCTAGGGTATCTTTTTTGAGAGATGGACAGCTCTGATTAGATTTTCAAGCTGTGTGAAAAGCCAATCTCAGTGAAGCTGAGCAGTTCTTTCTCCTTGTTGCAGATAGTTCAGAAGTTACCCCTCCGATTCTTACGGTAGTGGGGGAAGCCACCCCGGTCAGCATTGAACCGTAAGTAGCCAGTAGATTCGTAGTCTCTTAGTAAAAGTGCTTCCTTCCTTCCTTCCTCCTAAACCTTCAAGCTGTTCCCTGTACAACCGATGTATCTCTTAGAAGCATTAAAACTATTTTTGTTCGTGGTTCAAAATATAAGTTGTCTTGGTTAAAAATTACTCCATACTATAAATAGTGTTTGTCTGGGCAAACGTAATTCTGATGATACTGACTGCTTTCTATTACTGCTTATCTGTTTCTGGGCTGAAATACTGTTAATTACCTAAAGGTGAATCTGTCCTGTGTTGTTGTATACAAGCACTTCTTTGTATGCTGTATACTTGTTTTGGGGTGGGAAGATGATGCTCCTTTAGAGGAAGGACAGAATGTAGCATGGAAAACTGGAGTTAGCTCTCACATGGACTGGTCAGATCGCAGGTGTGCTGTAGCTGCAGCACAGCTGTGAACACCTCGCTCCCCCCTGGGCAAGCTCAGCCTGAAAGCCCTACAGCCAGTGGCATATGGGGTGTGTGCCCTGAGCTAATCAGCCTTGGTAGTCTTTACTGTCTATGTGCTGGGAAACCTCAGACATATGTGGACACAGCAGCACTAGGGAACACAGTCTGGGGATGCTGAAGCTGGAATTGTGAGCTTAGGCTTGGGGCCAGTCCTGCTAAACCTGAGCGGAGTTGCAAATGTCTCTGCACAGATTTTGCAAACGCTCTGGGAGTGTTATCAGTTCAAGCTCAGTGCTGCAGAACTACAGCAACATAGTCCCAGTTCATTATTATACCTAGTTAATGAGCTTCTGCAAAATCTAATCATGGAGGTGCATGGCATGGAAGGACCCATATGGCATAAAAACACCCACGTGGCTCTGCATCTGATTGTGCAGTCAGGAATCTCCGCTCTAACTCTGCAGAGTATCCTGTAACATTTGAGATATTTAGCTCAAACTTTCCCCAAATAAATACAAGGCTTCTTTTGCTTTTCTCCAAAATGGTTTCTGTTTTAAAAATGGACTGGAGCATTTGCTGACAATTTTTTTTTTCTTGCCCTTTTTCCATTCTGCTTTCCTGTTTGAGGCTTAGTTTTCTGCACCTGGGGCAGCAGCCTGTCCTGAGCAAATGTTGCAATTGTGAATGAACATAGATTTTTCTTGTCACCTTTGCAAACCTCCTGTAGACTGAGCTTGTTCATTGACATAAGCACATTCATTGTTGTATAAATTTAGTTTTGCCTAATGGATCTTTCTCCTGTTGGTTCATTTCACATTAATCCAGGGGAACTTCTTGAACAGATGTTTTTTGTGTCCCTCCCAAGTCTTAATCTTTGACCTCTCTATGATGCAGTTGTCTTTGTTGTGTCTCATGGCTTGAATTGCTGAAGTTAATGACATAAAGTTAGGTGTGATTTTAGTTGTGTATGAAGATTTTTTAATTTGTTGCTGGAAATTTCAAACCATGGTAATTTAAGTAGTGCGAGTTAATTTCCTTTTGCCAAAAGAGAGTTAAGTGCGGAGTTGTCTTACTGTCAGCTGAAGTCTTACTGAACAGATGCTTATGCAGGTAGATAGCTTTTTACTTTTAATCACAGTAAATTAAGAACTTGATGTCATTTTGTGTTTGGCAGCACTGCTGTGGTCAGTTATATAGACATATCTTAAAGAAAATATGGCAGGAAGCGCTTTTTTTAAAAAAAGAAAAAAATGTTTAATTTGCTTTGTTGTCTTGTCAGAAGTCGACTCTAACTTGTGATTACCCAATATAGTGTTCTTAATTGCTTGTGCTTTGCCAAACCTTCTGTTAATGCTTCTCAAAAGGTTATTTAATCTCAGTGATTTGGAATAGGAAATGTGATAATGAAACTTAATTCTCTGTGAAGTGGTACAATAGGCAGCTGTTGTCACAGATCCTTGTGTCCCACTGGTTTTGTAGTTCAGTTGCATCAAAGTCTTGAAGTCACCCCTCAACTAGGCAGCCTTAAATATACCTGTGGTGCATCAGCTGTGAACTGCCTTCCCAATTCACAGCCTCAGTTCTGGATGTTGTCTCACTCAGCTCCCATGGCATCCCAGGAGCACCGTTGGTGCTTACAGGCAAGAGCTCGTTGTACTGAAATCGGGGCTTCATCAGTAAAGGAACAGTGGAATAATACAACTTGAATGGATCTCTGGAGACCATCTGGTCCAAGTCCAGGCTCAGAGCAGGCGAAATTTAGGTTACCCAGGTCAACTCTTGCAGTAGAATTCTGGTTTTATTTGGGTGCTGCAGGTATGAAGTGTAATTCATAATTTTTTCTAGCCCAGAGATGTCATATTTCAAGTTCAGTTTCAAAATGAAAAGCAACTTTCAAGAAGGCCCACATTCCTTCCCTCCAGATTTTCCAGTTGTCTCTTTCCTTCTCCAAAGTGAGGTCAGAGGAGTCTGTGTCTTGAGACACAAATTCTCCCAAATTTCCCAGTGCAGTTTTTACTGCACAAACACCTTTTTATCTGTTTCTGGGTGACAGCAAAGTGTCAGTTTTGAGCAGTCATCCCTTCTAGGGCAGATCATAATCCATGACCCTTTCCTCCTCTGTGGAAACTGCGTGCCATAACAGTAAGTGAGACTAATCACAGTGAGCAGAAGACTCCACATGAACATCACTCTGCAGTTCATCTCAGTGTGCTGAAAGGAGGGCTGGTGTACCAGGGTGGCTGTTTTGCTTTGCTTTTTTCTAACAGAGATGGAGACTTCCTGGATATTGTAGAAATGGCCTGACTGTAACGTTTTTCCTTCTCTGCAGGCGAATAAATGTAGGAACTCGCTTTCAAGCAGAAATCCCATCACTCCAAGACAGATCTCTGGCAGAAGCTGATGAACATAAAGCAGAGCTGGTGTGGCAGCCATGGGGTGATTTGGAAACCAACAAAGTCACCCAAGAGAATGGTAAGAAGTGGAAGGCTGGTAAACAGGACAGAGTTGTCACAGTGATTGTAGGGATAACCACATATTTACTGTAGGCATAATTAAAAATCTTTTAGAGCTGCCAGTCAAGTGACATGTTTAAATGGTCTTGAAAACAGTTTTAGGAGCAAAACTTGTTTATTGGATTGTGTGTATGGGGCAGGGGGAGGTTGGTAGGATTGGTTCGTTTAATTGTGACAAAACTGGGACCATTGTTTCTGTCAGGCTGAGAGCAGCCTTTTGCTCAGTGAAGCTTCCTTGGTTTTGTTACCATTTGAAAGCCACACACTCAACTCCTGTGTTTTTGAGGGATGTTCTAGACGTAATAGTATTTAGAAAAAATCAAGTTGTAGACACAAGTCAGGATGAGGAAGCAGGAGTTGTGGTGGCTGGTAGCAGACTTGGGAAGCTGTCTGCTTTTGTTGCATGTGGGTTGTGGCCTGTGTAAATCCTGAAGGGGAGAGGAAGTGGGCAAGCTTGGAAGAAATATTTCTAGTGAGACAGAAAAAAGTGTTTTGTGAAATGGAAATTCACAATATAAGGGCAGATTCAAGAAATGTCTGAGGTGAAGGGCGGTGGGAAGACATTATAGGAGGGAGGAGATTTGCAAGAAACTCCATGTGTAAATAGTGCTGTATGGCCTTGCAGTGTGATGAATCTGGGGTACAGATTTGACCCATATAAATTTGCAAGGACATTCAGCTTCTCTGAGTTTTACTTTCTGTTATGTGTAGTCCTCTTTCAAAAGAAGTAATTAATCATGTAAATCCTGTAGGATACTTCATTTTAATCTTCTTTTCTGAATTTTTTTGGTGTTCCTGTGGACACAGTGGAAAACCTGCTAGCTGCTGCCTGTTCAAGCATTTTTCCTGGGGCTGGAACCAACCAGGAGCTGGCATTGCATTTCTTACATGAAGAAAAGGGAAGCATTCTGGTGAGTCTGCCCAGCTGTTCACCTCAATGTGGTCAAAGATGTTAAGGAAGGTCAGGTAACCTCTCATTCCTGAGAGGAGAGCCTTGCACTTTCCTTTCAATGCATCTGGTTCCCACTGTTTGGTGTTCCTTGTATGTCCCTAAAGTGGGTTCTGACCAATGTACAGTGCCATGTGCACTTACTATCTTTTATATTTCCAACTTGGACATGTTTGGCTTTTTAACAGACACACTGACAGTCTGTCAGGGCAAGTGAACCAAGACTGCTAAATGAATCTGAGATGTTGTCTTCTGGGAAGATTACTATGTTGAAAGGAAAAATAAGAGGCTGGGGCTGAAAGCTGAGTCAGAGTGCAATGTCTTGTTCCTCTTTGTTTTGGTAGATCCATTTGACTTCTCTGGTCTCTGTCTATAGAACAGCTGTGCTGCTGATTTTATGTCAGTACTGTAAGACGTGATACACTTTCATTATTGCCCTTTCACACCCTTGGGAGGTAATATCAAAGAGCAGAGCAGAGCAAACAGGGAAGCTTTGTCATCCTTTTATAATTCTGTGACTGATTTAACCTGGCATAAATCAGTCCTGTGGTCAGGAGTATCTCACACTTCTGCCTGGCTGCTGTTTCCCATCTCCTGGTGCTGACACTTGTGAGACTGCATGGACTTGCACTGCAGAAGAGATCAAACAGAAAGTGGTTTTTGTGTGTATGTGTTAGGTTTCTGCCAGCCCATCGCTGTGAATGCTGTTGTTGGCATTAGGGAGGAGCAGGACTGCCTCTGGCAGCAGGAGCTCATTGTTCAGGTGGTTTAAACTGCCAGTGAAAGCACGATTCCATTGTCTCCTTCCTGCAAAATTTGAAAGCGTTTCTGGTTTATATGAAAACGAAAAAGCCGCTTGAGAGGTGGGGTTTTTGTGTGTATAATCTTTCAGTCACATGACTGCTGTTTTATTTTGAAATATTGCTTAGTCAAGTGAGATCAGATTACAGTGACTGGGATGTGTAAGACAGGTATCATTTAGGGCAGCATTTTTGGATGTGTGTGTAATAAGCCTTTGGTTAATGTGATGCAAAGTCTCTGTCTGTGGAATTGGCTCTCTCCCAGTACCCTGGTGGTTGTGTCAACTCACAGATGTGAAGAGGTGCCCAGAATGTACCACTTGCTTGTGGTACCCAAGATTAGGTGGATAGTCAAGAATGTGATTTTTAAAGTTGTCCCAAGTGGTAAACTGTGCTCTGGTTCTTTTCTGTTAGCTTGCCACAGAAAGGGGAGGATTAACAATTGCCTGATCTTTGTTTTTAATACCCCAAACATTAAATTAATTATTTTACTTGTGTTTATTTAAGGGAGCTCTGACCAAACTGCTGTTGAAGAATCCAGTGCGATCACCTACCCACCCTTTGGCAGATTATCACTACACAGGTTTGTTAACCAGAACAACTCTGTGCTGCCTGCTTATCATACAGGAATTTTTCTAACCTTTTCTGATTTTTTGGGGTACTCTGTTACATTACAAGAAGATTAAAAGACCAATCCTCTCTCATAACTCAAATGATGGCTTGTCAGAAATTTTGCTTGTGCAAATTATGACACTTAAGAATCACTGTGTCCTTCTGAACATGTGCATGTGTATTGGCATATGCATGAATTCTGATTTCCTTTATGGGGAAGAAGGAAGGCAATCCCTTGCAGTAAGCCACAGGGAATGCAGAAGGATAGCCAGTATGTACAAGAAAGCCTGTGGTAGCCTTAGAATCACAGCCTCTCTGTCATGATTTTCCAGGGTGGAGTTAAGAAGGGGTTTTATGGGGAATAGTTTTCAAGCTTGCTGAAGAAGCCTCAGTCAGCTATCGATACCTGTCAGTGTTTCTGCAAAATATAAATGCCATAAACTGCCTTTGTAGTCTTGCACCTAATTAGAAAACAGTCAGCCGTGTGACACTGACTTCAGTGATCTAGAGTGACCCAAGCCACCTGAAAGACCTGATGTAAAGTAGTGGAGAGACATATGATAGCTGGTGCCACAAAGCATAGAAATTACATTTCTTCATTATTACACATGCCTGCTGTAGTTGTTGGCAAATTTTACTTGAATACCACTATAAGGAAGGAGGGGATTCAAAAATGTGCTTATTATTAGAGGCAAGGAATATTTGAGGAATACTGGAGATGTAGTAAATCTTCAAGTACAGATTGCTGCTGCCCCACTATTTCCCTACAATAAAATCTTATAACTGGGCCACCATGAAGTGTGTCACTTCACCGTGCTTGGGCAACATCTTAGTTCATCTAATTGAGTGATTTTTGCAAGCTGAGCTGAGTTAACCTGTGGTGATGAGCACTAGATCTAACACAGGGGAAGTGTTGAGAGGAGAGCTGAGGTGGAGCAGTAAGGGAGGAGTTAACAGCAGTCTGCAGTTTTGCTGTAGTAGGTTCGAGGAGAGACTGCACCCTTACATGTGTGTACTGGTCTTATTTAAGACAAACACAAAGAAAATGTATGTAGAAGAGTAAACATGAAATTGTATGGATTTCCATTACAACTTATTTTTACCTACAGGATCAGATAAGTGGAAAGTTGCCGAAAAAAAGCTATTCAACAAAGGCATTGCAATCTACAAGAAAGACTTTTTCTTGGTCCAAAAGCTTGTAAGTTACTTTTTTTAAAATTTTTTCATTACAGCAGTTATACATTTTTACATATTTATTGAACATTTAATACAGGAGGTTCAGTCCTGATTTTTCTGATGCCTCAGTTGTAAGCATTACGTCCTGCACTCAAAAGATTTCAGAGAAATGTCAGCATCCAGCACAGCACAAAATCTCACCAGAAAGCTAGAACAATAATCTTTGTTTTGCTGTTGTTGTTTACTTAGCCCTGGTACTTAAACTGCCTTACTTTCATTAGTCCATGCTGCAGTTATCTCCTGTGCAGAGCACATTTATAGAGCACTGGCAATGTTTGGCTTAGATGGCTTGCTGATAAAACTAAAAAGAAACACATCTTTGCCACTGATGGAGAGGACCAAAGAAGAATATGTGAATGATGCATCCTGTAGATCTCTCTTTCCAGTTTTGTGACAATGATAGTAAATATGATCACTCCCATATTTTGATGAGGTATGGCATGTCAGCAAGGGGGAAGTCACCGAAGGAGAGTGCAAAACCAGGAGCTGCATACATATTTACTGAATAAATTCCCCGAAGGCATTTAAGTTGCAAAAGCTCAGAAGCTAAGAATATATTCCAAAACTTTCAGAAAAATCAGTGATACAGAATATATGGATGGTCACAAGTCTGTGCTGATAATTGTCTACCACCATATGCCTATGAAATGCACGTGGCCAAAACAGCAAAGGGCTGCAAACCTTCACTTCCATTTTTGGATCAGTATTCTGGTCTGGCCTTCTCTGAAGGGCTGCTGGAAAATTAAGCTCCCCCATAAAACTGAGAGGCTGCTGTCAAGCCTCATAGCTCAGTTGGAACATTTCAGAGGCTAAGAGGTGCATTAAGAGTTCCAGGTTCTGTCACTTTTACATTAACCAGCTTTTCTTTGGAAAGTTTGTCCTGTAGTTCTCAGTGAATAACAGTGGCAACAGGGGATGGACTGTGGGATGAGGCAGACAGGTGAATATGACACAGAAAAGGAGACTTGAACAGCAGCTGTGGTGGAATGGAGACTACTAAGGAAAGAAAATACAAAGTGTATTTATTGCACCCCTAGTAATTATTTATAAGTCTTCTTAAAATCATCTAATCCATTGGACTTCCATGTTTTTTAAACAACAGATAAAAACCAAAACAGTGGCTCAGTGTGTGGAATTCTACTACACATACAAGAAACAGGTGAAAATTGGTCGGAATGGGACCTTAATCTTTGGGGACATTGATGGTGCTAATGAGAGATCTATGAAAGATGAAGCTGAAGTTGACATAAAGGTAAGTAATTTCCTAAATTTCTCTCACCTCTTTTGTGCTGTGGTTTGAAGTCTTATGTGTTGTCTCATTTACTGGTCAAATCAAAAGCACAGGCAATCTGGCTTCTCCACAGGGGTCCAGACTCACAAACTTGTGTCCTGTGTCACATAATGACATTTACTTACAGACATCAAAATTAACAGTTCCTTTATCTTCTGATGAAGAGTTCCCATAGGTTTGCACGTGTTCTTCCTCTCAGAAGGGACATCTTCAGTGAGGAACAGGGGCGTGTGGAGGAGGAGGAGGAAGAGGAGGAAGAAGAGGAGGTAGAGGAAGGGTTGGATAACAGAAAGAGGAGCGCAGATGCTCTGAAAGATGAACAGACACTACGAGATGATGTAATAGTAAGTGCTGCATTGTGCATGTTGTGCTTTCTATGCCACCTTCACTCTGCAAATAGTTTAGAAAACAGGTGGGCAGTTCCAGATGCAAAAAGTTTCCGTCTCTAACTTTTTCTAGAGCAAGAGATTGGGCTGAGGTAGCTCAGAGTATTAATATCAACCAGACTGTGCTGTGATGGGAGAACTGGGATATGTAAGGTGGAAAATTGCAATGTATTTTTTGAGGCTGGTTCACACAGAGGGCCATGATGAGAAATGCCCTTAAAATAGCCTGAAGACTTTCTCATTAAATAAAACCTTTGTTTGGAAGAAGTGAAGCACAGGAGCTCAGCCACTGTCTTCCTTCTGATGGTGGGTTTAAGTGTCACTTTGCCTCAACTCTTCTCCTCTTTGCAAAGGCCAACGACACCAATATGAGGAGTCAAGAGGCAACTATCATGAGCAGAACTGGGAGGAAGCCAAGGGAGACAACAGTGAAGCCTCGAAAGCCTATTACTGCTCCAGTGCAGAGGAAGAAGAGGAAACAGAAGATAAAATCAGATGCTACCAGTAAAACACAAAACACAGAAAACACATTTCCATGTAAAAAGTGCGGCAGGTAAGACCAACTCTGCTTCCAGCAATAGTCACAGAATCACAGTAGGGCATCTCCTGTGGAAGCTTTTTCTCAAATGACCTTTCTGTCTTTCTATTTAGGCCATAGACATTGGCAATAATTTTAATGACATTGCCCCACTAATACTTGCAAATTAAGGGTTGTTTTTCCTCAGATGGCATGAGACACCACCTGCATTTCAACTGTGTACAGTATTTGGTGTTAAGCTGCACTTTCACGCAGCTGCTGTATTGGCCCTCTGTAATGCTTACATTTTTGTAATGAGAAGTTTCTATGTATTTGCTAGATCACATATTAAGAACACAGTATAGACTTAAGAACAGTGGTGTAGAAGCACAAGACACTACCATGGTTATAGAAGCAGCTATTATGCCAGTAGGTATATGGTTCATCTGGTTAAATTTGCAGCTGTCTTTGATGGATGTCAAATATATTTGTATTTCCTCACACAGTTCTAGTAGTTTTTGTAGGTTTGTTGCCAACAGAATCATAACTGTGAAGAAAATTCAGTTCCCTACCTAAATTGCTTACTCTTAAAACAACAGTCTTGTAATACCAGTGGTTATCCCTTTATTTAAAAAGATACCAAGCTAGGGGATGGCAAAAAACCACAATCTCTGTCCAGTTACATCACCAGGGATGTGACAGATTCCTGCGATGCTGGAACTTTGCTGAAGGCACCCTGTCTCTGTGCCTACAGGGAGCATGTGGCGTTGGAAAGGGCAGTGCTATGAGAGGCCAGGTGGGTAGGATTTGGTCTTGGCCTCTGACACAGGCAGGCAGACAAGGATTCTTAATGGTGCCTGAACTTCACTTGTGGCATTTGATGCAAAGTCCAGATAGTTAATGGTGGAAGATGGAGGAATAGATCACAGAAATGTAAAGTCAGAAGGAAAAAGCTCAAGTGTTTCGAGCTTTGTGGACAAGGCTCAGGAGTGGCATTGGGCCATCATTTGCCTCCATGCTTGTGGTACTGTTGCAGCACAGGGGTACGCCTGAAAACCAGGGCCCTGTTGTGTTAAGCAGCATGTGCATGATTCAGATACTGCCCCTCTGAATTCAGAGCTGAATGAGAAATGGCCACAGTAAGGAATACAGGATGTGGTTTGAGGGTGCTCAGGATCTCCTGCTAGCATTGTACCTTGTGCTGGCACACACCGAGTGGTGTTTGCTGTAGGTGCTCTATCGCAGTGCCAGTGGGAGTTCCGGAGCTGAAGCTCACAAACATGAGGCCGGAGCAGCAGAAGCTCTTTTGGAGAAGTGATGAAGGAGGCCATAGGAGGGGCCAGTGCTAATGTACCTGTGTGCCTTCCTCAGGGTGTTCTACAAGGTGAAAAGCCGCAGTGCTCACATGAAGAGCCATGCAGAGCAGGAGAAGAAAGCGGCGGCGCTGAAGCAGCAAGAGAAGGAGGCGGCAGCGGCAGCGGCGGCAGCAGCCCGCAGCCAGGCCCAGCAGGAAGAGAGCAGCGACAGCGGGAGCAGCAGCAGTGGGAGCAGCAGCACCAGCTCAGATGAAGATGGAGAAATATAGCAGCAGACCAGTCGTGGAGGGAGTAGCAAGGCTGGACCCAACCTCCCTCTCAGTGGTCTCACATTTTTTTGCTTGCACTTTTCTTACCTGAACCATCAGGTCTCGGTTTCAGTGCTGCCATTTCCTCATGCCACATGTTCCACTTCACCTTGCCAGTACTGACCAAGCCAGAATGGTGGATAACAAGATTTGTTTAAACTTGGATTTTTTTTTTAAGACTAATAAGATTTCTATTCTATTTATAATGATATCCGAGGTACATAATAGAACAATGTCACCTGCAGTGGAAGTAAGTTCTCTCAGGTCAGTCAGACCTTTCTTTTTGTTCTTGTCAGGAATCATGGTAGTGGGACTCTTGGATATAAAGGTTTCCAGACTGGAGCAAGAAAATGAAGCTCTCCTCTGAGCTAAGTGTATCCAGTTACTGTGACACTGGTGATTTCTAGTTGTTTCCTTTCTCAACAAGTTCTTCTTCCTTTAATGCTTTCCTGCCTTTCTTTCTGAGCAGTTAATTCAGGCAGACAAGTTTTGTGGAAAGATGGTGTGCACTTTGACCTCTGTTTCACAAAAATGAAAAGTGGGATGAGCAGGACAGTCTTCTTCCTTTTGAGAGGAAGTTTTATTTTTCTAACGGAAGCCTGAGGTCATTTATCTTACGGCATGAAGAATGTAGCAATGGATATAAAAATATGCTGTGGGATTAGAGTAGCCACAGGCCTTGCAGGTTGTCTCATCTTGGAAAACAAAATAGTCAGCCTTTGATTAACTTAAAGGAGTCTGGGCTTCTCAAGTGCAATTTGAAATGAAAACTGCTGGGTTTGAATTTGCATAAATGGGAGCAAGTTTGTTTAGTGAAAATGAACCCAGATCTTCTTGTTGGATTGTGTGCACCTCAGAAATGGGAGGAATGGACTCTCATCTCCAGGAGTGATCCCTCTGTGAACATTTTTACCTCTCAATATCCTCTTCTGTCTTGTAGCAGCCCCCATTTACTCCTTGAAATTGCCATCATCAAGCTTTTATGGTGGGGCTCTAGTTTCCCAGATAGTTGCTGTCAGACAGTATGTACATGCAGGAGAAGCTCGTCAGCTGTCTGCACACCAGTAGCTGGGTAGTGCTGCCTGCTGGGTTGTCCTGCTATGTGCTGTGCTCTTCGCTGAAAGGCTGACTCTTCCTTCAGAACTGACATAAGCTAGTAGCCCAAAAAGTCTAGCCACCAAAAGCTGCTGGTGAAAGAGAGTTAAGGAGAAGTGGCCCAGGTGACAAGATGTTAGATTCGCACAGGATCGTTCTGTACATCTTTACAGCCCACGTTTATCATTATTTTGTAAGGATGCAGAGAATCCTCTGTGCTTCATGGGCAGCTGGTCCCAGCCTGTCGCCTGGCTGCCAAGCTCCCTCCCTCCATCCAGTCCTTAGGAGCAGCACTGATCCCCAGCTTCTTGGGTGCTGGCACTGTGTTAGACCAGACCTGTACTGAAGGAGCTCATCGCTCCTGCCTTCCCCAGCAAGGATCCAAGAGATGTTGTTGGATGTGAACTACAGAGTGTGCCTGACTGGCAGATTTTTTTTTTAATCTTGACCCTTCCAGCTGCTAGATAAATTCCTGGTTAACTATGGAAAGAGGCTCTCACTTCAGCATGTCATCTGTCAGTCTTCTTGCCCTGTAGTGTTATCCAACCGTGATGGCTTCACTCTCTTATTTGGGAGGCTCTGTATTGTAAAACGTTTGCTTTGATATATCTATGCCTTTGCATAGAATCCTTTTTCTGAATAGCAGAAAGAGTTAACACTCTTACAAAATCAGGAGGAATATCATTAAGGACTGCACTTTTTGCAAAGTTGACACTTTCACCTGTAAGTGTTCAATTTTCTGTCCAGATTGTATTTTTCATTCCTATCAAAACTGGGTTTTACTTCAGCATTTGGATGACTGTTCCATGTTCCTACATGCATGGGTCTTGTTGACTAACCAGGCTGTGGAAGCAGATGGCACATCATGAACTGTTAAAATCATTCAAAAACCACAAAGAACTAAAAGCTGCTGCTTTAAACAGAAGCTTAAGCAAATCAGTCTTCCTAATAAGGGTTTTAGTGTTGATTGTTATCTTTTTTTCTTTATAAATTGGAGAAAATGCTTGTCTACCATTATCATAGGGCCCTTGGAGAGAACAGAAGCTTTAGCTCGCTGTGTCGGGAGGAACAGTAAGTAAAGCAACTGCAAACACTATTACAGTCTTCCAAAGGCCACATCTTTCACTGATTCTCCCTATTTTAGGAAACTAATTTTTCCTCTCGTCAAGGACAAGCCATTGAGGTGCTGATTAGAACAAATCAGAGATTTTCTTTACTTGCATAAAAATGTTGTGTATATTATGTACTGATTCCAGTACTGGTTGTTCCTCTCCCACCCTGCTGCAGTACAAGGTAGAAGAGAACAGGAAACCTGGACACAGTGTGTCACTGGAAGAAAATCAGAAAAGGGCTTTTTCTGAGGATAACCTCTCTAACAGCTGTGGGTTAGCAGGGCTGACCACAGTCAGGTAGATGTGGCAAGTAAGTGGCATCAAGTTGGAATGTTTCTGAGCATATTTCCAAATTGCTAGTAGCCACCAGAAGACTTCTTTTCTGGCATGGTAGTAAGGAAAACGGCTCCTCCAAGTGTCATCTTAAAAAACAAACAAGCAAACCAAGCCTGCTGCCCACTGGCTTATGGTAGGAGTTTGGAATTGATCCTACATTTGAATTAGATCCTGCCTACTAGCAAAAGTTGGCAGAGAATTGTTTTCTAAAAAAAGAACAAAACCAAAACCCAAACAACCAACTCCCCAATTTCTGTGGACAAAGCATTTGAATGGAATTTGTCTATTCTGGAATGAGTTATGCTCCTACTCTTAGTGGGGGAAAAATAACTTGAGTAGCTCTTTACTGCAGCACAGTGTTAATTTAAGTTTGTGTTATTCCAGTTAAGATTTAAAAAAACCCACCCCAAATGAACAAAATTCTTGTCAATGTTCTGTTGATATGTCTATTTTAAAACTCCATGCTCATTATTTTCCATCGTTTAAAGGCCTATTGATCGATCCCCATTTAGTGTAAGGGTTTGCTGCTAATTTACAAAATGGGCAGTAAAAAGTCACTAATTTGAACAAGGTGTCTCTTTGCTTTAGCTCTTTTATATGGGAACAAAAATAAGATTTATAGACTGCAATTCTGTAAATGTATATTAATAGATTTGCCTTTTACAGTGCAAGATCAGGCTTCAGGTGGTCATATACCCAGTAGTCAGATGGCTGTTCCAAAACTATTACCTACTTGAGTCTTGATGCCAGCATTGGGCATCACAGAGATGCAGTGACAGGTCACATTTTGCCCTGATCATGTACTTCTGCCTGTGCTTCTGCCTGTCCTTCATGGATAGATTCAGTCTTTCGGGTTTGTGCTGCATGGGATAGCATCTGAGTATTTTAAGAGTGTGTGTGTATGTAATTACTAGATAGATGCATGCACTTGTGATGCATATCTGATATAGCTGCAGGTGTTTTGCAGTCTAGCTGCAAGAAGCACTCTGCATTTTAATTTATTTGATGTTTGTTCATTTCCTGATACAGGTGATGGTATCAGAGAGAACTTGGCTCTGTAAGTTGAAGGCCTACAGAATTTCATTCAGCTGTGCAGGACCGTGGCATTTTGCTGGCTAGAAACAGGTAGAGATGTAGCTGCTTAAAGGCAGGGCAAAGATAAAAATTCAAAAGCTTAAAGGTAAGCTTTCCCTCTAAATCTGTTAAACCTATTGTAGACAAAGTCCAAATTAACTAAAAATACTCACTGATTTATCAAACTGAGGCTTTTGGTCATTTTTATCATTACAACAATCTTAGATTAAAATCAACATACAAAAAAGTGTTTCCTTAACCACAAACGTGGTTTCTCACTCTCAGCAGTTACTTCTTAATTCTCTTTCAGGCAGCGGACTAGAAGGTTGCTCCACATACATACTGTATTTTAAAGAAATAGGAGTAGGAAGGACGATAGCCATAGGAGTCTTGTCTGCTTTCATACAATGGCACATTTAGTCCAGTGCTTACCAGAAACCTTATTCGAATCCACATTTTCCCACACAGACTTTCTCCCTGCTTTTTCTTCTGCTGTGTGTCTGGGAGTTTATAAAGCTTTAAAGAGACAGAGAAGCGAGTCTACCAATCATGTTTGATTTTGAGGGGGGTGAGTTTCTATGTAAATTCATCATTTGGGTTCAGCTGCTTTACTTTCCTTCCTTCTCTCCTGTGTCATATGTTAAGAAGACACAAACTTTGAATCCCAAGCTGTCTAAGGATCTTTCTTTCCAAGACTAAGATTCCACTGACAGCTGAGCCTAAAAAACCCCTTAACTTCTCCAGATTAGAAGACAACATATATTTTTATAGAAATGTAATTGTGTATTTTAAAAAACTTTCCTGCAGCTTCTCCACGTGTATTTTTCCCCTTGTAGTTCAGATTTGATATAAACTTTTCTTTGTGTTCATTCTTTTTATGTTCTGTTTTTAAATTTGTAGTCAAAGCTTTCGTGTACTGTACAGGAGCAGTCAGCCTTTGTAATTACTGTATAAATGCTTTATAATAAAGTATATTACTTTTATTTTAACAAGTGAGCAGACACTTCCTTTTGTGTGTCTGCTGCCTAGGGCACCTTTTAAAAGACTGTTACATGTTTAAAATGTACATATATAAATATATTTACCTGTTGCTGTACAGTTGTGATAGACTGGACTGAATTTATTTTTTGTGTGTTTTTTTATAAAATATTAATACACTAAAGGAAATCTTGCTGATGTGATTGTAATGTACTATGTAACTTATTTACTTAATATCCTCTATATATCTAAAAAGCCTTTTATTAAATGAGGTTTAAAAAATAGTTTCTTAGCTGAGTTTTTTGGTGGTATGAGGGAGTGGCCGGGGATTTGTGCGGGCTGTGGTGCCCAGGAGGGTGTCACGAGTCCTTCTGGCTGCTCTGTTGTCTCTTTGTACTCGCCTGTGTTTTCCACAGCGACCCTCGAGGCCGTTTCTCACCTCTCCCCCAAGGCGCGAGCCTGCAGTGTGTTTTATGTCTTACACCCCAGAAAATAACTGGCACATGTGGCTGTAGGAGTCCAGAGAAATGTGCAGTTCCACTGCTTTGCAGAAGTGTTGATAGGATGTGTGTCCCACTCCAAGCTGAGCACCCTCCCAGAAAGCCAGAAACAACCTTGACGCTGTGCTAGGAATTCCTGGGGAATAGTTCTAGGTCTGTAAATAAGGCCAGTGGGATTCTGACACTACCTCAAACAACTACGAAGACAGTGGGCAAAGCAAAGTCATCATGGAGTAACTCGGTACCTGAGGGGCCTGCATCAGATGTGAATTCCAGGATGGCTTCAGTTGTAGATCATATTGTGTCACACTTCAATGACAAAGTTTGAAAAAACCTTCAGTAAATACTGTCTTAAAGGCACTTTCCTGAATCTAAGGGGGGTTTCTAACAGGTTTTGTTACACAGCATGTATTTTGTTTCTTCTGGTAGCAGCTGGATCTCTTGCTGTGGGTTTTAAATATGCTTCCATCCATCCTCGAAACATCTTCCTTATGTTTTGGTACTTAACCTTGTAGTTAACTAGGCTACACAGGTGTTCTCACAGCTGTGGGCATGATGTCTGTAACAGCTACAAATGCTACATAAAGCAGATGGCAGAAATGTGTATCAGTGCCTTACTGGTCTTCTGTGAGATTGCACCTAGGATCTAAGGCAGCATACCTGTTCATTTATGCCGACCTTTTCGTTTCAATATTCTTGGCAAAGCTGGCAGGAGAAAGACTCAGCCCGAGATATGAAAACACTAATTTTTTCAGCTCAGTGTAGAAGTCCTTGCTTTAGTTTAGTCCTGTGCCTGTGGCAGCTGATCAACAATAGCGTTTGGAGAAAAAAGTGGTATTTTGCTTGGTGTGCAAAAGAGACAGGGAACACCAAAGCCTTCACCTGAGGTAACAGACCAGGACTTTAAGGCTTTAAGTAATGCATTTGCCTCCCTGTCAAAGCCAGCTGTGCTGGCAAAAGTGTTGAAGTTTAGTACTTTGCACTAAAACCGAGGCTGTGCAAACAAACCTTAGACAATGAAAAAACCCACACATTTTGAGTATTTTGGGTTCTATCTTTTTTTACTGCTGGATCTAAGCCCAAGCTTCTGGAAGTTATTTCAGCTACTGAAAGAAACCTTAAAAAGCATTTTAGTGATTAGTAAGTTTTGAGTTAGTGATACTGTGAGGAATTTTGCAGTAACTCCCAATGTGTTTTCCAAATAGCATTACAGCCATCACTGTAGGATGCTGCTCTTGTTGTTATTGAGACCATCTGCTGTGGGGTGGAAAGAGTTTTCTTTGTATCAGAGTTCTGAAATTACATTTCAATGACATGGTCTACCGAAGGCTAGTGTTTCTGTTAGAGAAGCTTATGAATGAGTTAGCCTTCCCCTGTCTGGGTTTAATGGAACTGATTGTACATTACTGTTAACAGAACTTAAATTCAGAGTTAGTAATTTTGTACTGAAGAAAGACCAGCCATTTCTCTAACTTACTTGGATTTTTTTCCCCATATAGCAGTAGTAGACTTTTCTCTTAGGACCTAAGAACAAATTCTGACAACCAATGTCTTAAAAGATTAAAAAATATTTATGTATCAGATGACAACAAACACAATATATCAGCATTTTTAAAGCCTTAAGTTATTTTCTATTCTAAAATATAGAGGCAATAAGGAACAGCATTTACATGCTATCATACTATAAACACATTGCTCCCTGAGAAGCTAGGAAAGTTTAATGAGAACAGAATTTTATTTCCAAATACTCTTCACAAGCTGAACTATTTCATTACACATCAGCCAAAGACATTTGTATAAAATAAGGTTATATTATTTTTGAACAAGTTTCACAGATAACATTTATAAACATAGGCCTAAATAATTTAAACACCGCAAATTTAACAGCTTTTCATGCTACAAAATTATTGTATACAAAAGATAGCCAAAGGGGATGTTAAAAATGCTCTCTTGCTTGAAGGTTTTTCTAGATGAGCGTACACCTGAGTCATCTGCTGGTTCTCAGGTCTCTTCTGTCATTTCTCCTCAGTTCTCACTGCATACATCAGCTCTTTGAAGGCAGGTGAGCATACCAACAAGCAAACATAAACCTAGCTAGTTCCTACCACTAATTTAATTTTAGGATATTTCTCTAAGGAATAAAGTGGATGCTAGTCCTCCATAATTTCACTGGGAAAAGCAGAATTCCACATGGCTTGCACATTTTACATGGGTGCTCTTTTCATCCATGAATAAGAGTGTGCTTACTACTTCACTGGATGTGGTGTGATAAGGAAGAGCAAAGTGTACAAGTGAAAGCCAGGCCTTCCAGCATCTCACTCCATACATCCCTGGGGGCATACAGGCCCAATGTCACTGTCACCTCATACATGACATCATGTAGCACCAGCAATATGCAGACCAGCTGGTTTAATTCTACCACCTCTCTATGTCTTCCACCACATCCACTGCATAGTCTTAAAGTGCAAATTTTAAATTTTAGGGAAACTAAACTTTGAAGGAGAAAGTTTGGGGGTTGGTTTGTTCTTCCGAGTAATCATGGCTCATTAGGCAAAGCAAGGTAAAGTGAAGCTTCCAGCTTTGAGACAAAGCATCTCCTGACAAACAAGAGCCACAGTTTATTCTTTTCTTACTGTACTGTTTCAATGAGACTGATACACAGTTTTTATCAGAAGGGTTTTAAATTATATGCTAAGACTGGATGCTCCCTTCCTTCAAGAATGATTTTGTTTTTCCTTTTTTGGTGCTATTTGTAATGCAGCCCCCAAAGAAAAGAGCTAGAGAATTTGTGCTGTTTAATCTGTGGAAAGCACCAATGCCAGTGGGCCATACTACACCCAGCTCTACCACCATCTGCAATAGTTTTTGGACTGATTCCCATAGGTGTAGCCTCTACTGATCACTCACAAGAGCCAGGAACTGCTCTTATCCCTCACAACTTGTCAATGGAGCTGTGTTTCGTTTCAATCATCACAACACAGTCAGAACACTAAGTTTCTATTTTGCTCTCAGAATGCCCCAAAATAGTCAAAGTGCAGAGTATTTGCTGTATCTAACACAACCTTCAGAAATGTACAGACTTAGGCCATATTTAGATATTAAAGAATCAGCCAGCAGGATCACTTGGCATTGGACTGTGCTCGTCACTCCCTTTGTCTCCTGTCACATTCACATGTGGAGCTAACCCAGCCATACACACCACTCTTGCAGATGTGCTGGGAGAGACCAGGTCCAGAGCTTCAACCACTTTTCTTTGTGGCCAAGCACTAGGAGAAGAGTGCCACATGGTCTAGGCTGAAAACATCTCCAAACACAGAGATGAATTTGGCATTTCCGCTTGTTGGGAACATTCCAAAGGCAAGTTTTGAGTCAGTCAAGCTCTGGCTCGTGTTACCCACACTAACTACAGTTGTCAAGGGCCCAGCCAATCCCCTGTGGGCCCCTCCCGCAGATGGGGCCAGCAGGGCCTGAGTGTGCCACGGGCTCTGTACTGCCCAAGCACACCCACTTTGCCAAGAGTGGTTGGCTTCAAATGATACCCGTATGAAATGGCTGCTGGCTGTAGACACTCTTCTCCATGGTGCTTCTTGGTCAATGCTGCCTTTACTTACGATAAAGCTAGGAGAATACTTCTGAAGAAATAACAAACGAAAATGAAGTTGTCTAAATCCAGTGAACTAGTGAACCACGAAACTAGCTTCTGGTAAAGAGAACAGCTGCCTGGAAAGAGTTTGTGCTGGGTGAAGAATGTCCACAGTTTTTGCCATTGTGCTCTTGACCTTATTTTTAGTAATGGATCCAAATCAAACTCAAACCTCTTCAGGAATGCCAATTTAAACTGGAATGCTTTAGAATTCCTCTAATAATCACGGATTAAATAGCAATATATTGAAACTAAACTGTGATTGTCTTGTAATCATCTACTTCACAGTGTTCACTTAGAAACTGATTAGAAGAATCTTCTACAATTATACCTGGAGCTTGAGATCAATACCACTGTTGCCTGGGCTAATTCTACCATTTTATCTCTGAGCTTGACTTCCAAGATTTCAACTCCTGCCACATCTTCACAAACAAAATAATTAAGAGTGGCATTCTGTCCCCATCCCTTCTATGCCTGGGCTGGAACCAGCAGATACACTTGTTGCCACTTTAATTTAAACAAAGATGGTCCCACAAATTAGAAGAAAAGCTTGTTAAAAACCCAAAAGGAACTGCAGAAAAACCTACTCAGATGACTCGATCTATTCTTCCGCGAGAAGAAGAAAAGCCGCACTATTGGCATCCCACAGTGCAATCAGGTATATCTTCATCATTGTTTAATGCTTTTCACTAGAAATGGCCACATAAGGGGACTTTACTATCACTGGTTACCCTGCAATATGGCACATGCAGCACCTCTTCAATACTTTTTTTACCAATGCCCACTTCCCATCTCATCTCATCTCATCTCATCTCATCTCATCTCATCTCATCTCATCTCAATCTCATCTCATCTCAATCTCATCTCACCTTCTCCACGAACTACATATACTTTCTCTCACTGCTTATATCTGTGCGTTCACAAAAAATGAGTATCCCCAAAACCGAAATTTTCTGTCGAGCTCAGGTCTTCTATTCGCTGTTTGTTTTTCTGTTACTATCAGTCTACTTAGTTATAGGAAGATTCCAGAGCTGAGAAAGATTATGTCCACCAGTGACCCAATCCAAAGCCAGAAACCAGCCGTAGGCTAAAATGCCACATATTCCAATCTAAAGTAATTTCTTAGTAAGAGACAAAACCTAAAGTTAGCAGGTATTTTAGTCTTACTGAAACCATGCAAAGAATTCCCATTGCCTCCTAAAAATAAATAAATATATAAGTTATACATGGCCTTCTAAGCAATGCAGTTGAGTTCCAATGGGAGAAGCCCATTTCAAGACTTAAGGCCAGGAACAAGCAATCATCAGACCGACACCTTTTTGTGCGTATGTCTGCAACTACTGGGCCTGTTTGGCATAACACTTCAAGGAATGAAAAGGCAAACTCATATATTAAAAATACTGAGAAAGTCCCATGACAAAATTAAACACAACAAAGCTTGTCAGGTGTCTCTAAACCACAACATTGTTCTTTTGGCCTCAGTGTTTCCAATTCAGTGTTGGCCAGCAGCACCAAACAAGCTTAAATGGTTCTCTGATAACTCAAGAGTGAATAAGCACCACTAATCAGGAATTAAAAATAGCTATGTATTAATTTAAATAAAGATCTCTTGCTAGCCAAACAGCAGGTAAACTCAGCTCCACTAGTCTCTACAGAAGGTGTCATAAGCTTGACAAAACCAGTGTGATCAATTTTTGGTTACTAATTCTTTGGGTGAGAGACTGTGGAGATAAGCTGGTCTTTTAAAAACTGCCCGAAGATTTTCTTCAAAACAAATACTTTTATAAAAGTTTATGTGCCGAGCTATCTGGAGTTACTTTAATAATTTAATACCCAACAAGAACGTGTCATCAGTTTGCTCCTTCTGCTCCTTCTGCTCCTTCCCCTCCTTCTTCCTCTTCTCCTTTAACAACTAAGGTACCTAGGAAAAAAAGAAAAAAAAGAAAAAAAAAAAAAAGAAGACATAGTTAATGATGATCTACCTGAAAGCTTATCTGTCCTGTTGGAAAGAGTCAAGACTTGTATTTCCTGCCTGTTTCTAACCAACATGAACTTCTGCATACCTGAACTGGTCTTAACTAGAAAAGCCTTCAACTGATGAGCTCCTCTGTTGGATGTTTTTCCAACTTCTGGGGTAACAGGGAACAAAAAGGTACTAAAGCATGGTCTGCAAAGATCAGCCTCACTTGGTCTTTGGGAAATGCACCAAGTCAGTTCAACTGCTAACAACCAACCAGCACATCACCCTTCTCTTGTGGGGCCCCTATTTTGTGTTGCCTTTTCCAGGACATACATGCCCAAGTTTTAGTGTGGTTCATAAGTCTAACCTTATACTACCAAGGGCACTTTTTGCCCACAAATATGTGCCCCATTCCATTTTTTGTTTTACGCTCAAAACTTCTACTACAACAGCAAATGGATTACTGCAGGCCATCCTTCCTAGCAGTGCAATTCTCTCATCAGGCTTCCACTTTCTAATAATTTTTTTTACTGCAGTTGATCTGGTTTCAGATAGAATCTGGTAATAGATTTCCCATCCACCGCTCCCTGTAATGAAGCTGTCTCCTCTTGTTGACATCCCTACACTCTTCCCTTCCCTGCTGCTATTCTGACTCTTTGTTAGTGTTACCAGTCCTGCTCTCCCCTTCGCTGCTTTAGTAAACAGGGGATAATAGTGAACAGCTAACATCTCCATCGACAGGAATTAGCATATTTAAAAATAGAATTCAAAATTATCTAATTTTTAGTCACTAAATGGTTGAATATCTTTTTGTATCACTGTCTTAAATAGGTGAGGACAGATCACAAATTGAGGCTTACTGGAGGAGGATATTCAGGCATTTAGGAAATTTGCATGCAGTTTTGAAAATTTGCCCTTGCATCAAAAGCAAACCAGAGCATATCCCTGTTCTATCCCCATTCTCTCATGTCACCTCTTTTGTTGGGAAAACTGTAATTCAACTTGGCAGATGAAAGCCTTATTAACTTATTTAATGCTAAATCTTTCAGTTCCCTATTAGGTATTTGATAAAACTACTTAGCTAACTACAGAATAATGCCCAACTGTAGGTTGCAAGACCACTTGGATTTAACACTCCAAAATCCATCAAACACTGCGACCAGGATCTCAGCAGCTACTTCTGAATAACTCCAAAGAGGAGGGAGGAATATTAATTTCATGGGCACACAAATGAATCTCTGAGGTTATGATTAATTTCCTTGTGGTTGTCTTTCTATTAAGCTTTTAACTCACCCCAACTGCCTCATGCCTCAAACTCACCATCCAGCTTTTTCAGATTGGGTACCCGTTTAGTTGCTTCTTCAATCCAACTGTTCTGATCAGCGGCAAATTTCTCTTGTAGTGGATTGCCTACAAACACCAGCTCCTCTAGTAACGGCAGCTCTGCCAGTCTCACAAACTCTGCTGCAACCACAAAGGCAAAAACACCAACCAGATTGTGGAACATGGAAATTACATCTGCACCACACATTCCCTTCAAACTCAGTGCAAACATGAAGAGCACGGGATACAATAGGAGAGGGACTGCCTGGGCTCTAACTGGTGTCAGGTTAAAGAACAGGGATGTGTTTTAAAAGAGGTTGGAGAAAGATGATTCAAAGCATGAACTTAATTGGACTTAGAAGTTAAATTCAATATTCTAACTATTTTTACTCTCTTGCATGAGTGGATGTTTAGGGATTTTGCACATGTCTGCAGGCTTGTCAGTTAGAATCAAAGCTCCATGAGATACAGCACTATTTTTCACTTGGTGACTTAACTTATGCATTCACCATACTACAGGAGAAGTGTCTACGAAGTAGAGATGCATGGCTTACCCCAGTCTTTCACCAAATTATTTGACATATAAAGAATCTTCAGTTTCTTCATTACACGGATACCCCTCAGTTTCTCAATTAAGTTGTATGAGATCCACAGCTCCTCTAAAGTATCAGCAACTGCCTCCTGGAAAATAACAGGACTACTCAGATAAGCAGAAGTACATCTTCCTTATTATTCATAGTCTTTCTTCACCTTCTACAGGTCGCCTCATGTGAGAAAATACTAAGGCATATTGGTCCTCATTTCCTTTTAAGCAAGTCCTGAATTATTATGCATGGCAAATGCTCATGGGAATTAAAAGCAAAATTATATATGCAAATATATGTAAGGAGGACAGAAATCACTCTATTAGAATAAAACAAGATGTAGGTGGCTGGAGTAGTTCTTAAGGCATGGGTGCACAGGAGATAAATCTCCCTACTTGTGCACTGCAAGCATACATGAAGAGAATGCAATTGAACAAGTGCTCTGGAAGGGATGTTTTACAGTGTGAAAGCATTATTTATTCTGGTATGTTTGTACCTGCTGGCCAGAAATCGCATTCATAATCCTCTCAAAAGAGAGGTTTTTTAAAACCAGTCATTACACACTAACTCTGCATTTCACACTTAAGAGATATGGCAGCTCTGAAGGTGAGAATAGCTTTAAAGAGAAACAGTATCTCTTGAGAAAGAAAATAATTTACATATTCATTAAAAAAATACTGATTGAAAAAAATATTCTTCTGGCCTGAATTCAAATATAACAAAATTGATCCAATTTTTTCCTCAATAAATTTTGCCCTATTAGGTAGACTCAGTCCTGCCACCATCCTCTCTAAAGTCATACTGCTCCATGTGCCAGTAAACATAAAAGGGACCGACTCTCATGAAGTGTGTGTTTATAGGACTGCCAATATTTGTATTAAAGAAGCATAGCCTAAGTATCTTCAGATAGAAAATTCCACATGAAAAAAATCTGTAGGAATTGTATTCATGTAAAGCCAGTGGATTTAAATGGCTTTACAGATAGATGGCAGTTTTCAAATAAAAGTTCTGATCATCTGTATTAAAGACAACAAAATCTCTCTTTCTAAAATTCTTCTGTGTAGTAAATTAGTGTAGCAGAATTTCCAAACATGAAGAGAATTCGAATGAAAAAAAAGGCAAATGATTATCTGATAATTCAGAAGCAGTGTGTAAGAGTGAACAGATGATAGTAAAGGTTACTGCCTAACCTTTTATTCAATTAATTTTATTAAATTCAGCAAAGACTTGTATGAACACAGGGGAATTACCCCACATTCTATTTTGTTAGTGAAGGATTGATACTAAAAAGCACATACCAATCCATTCAAGTTCTTTATGTTATTTCTTCCCAAAGACAGAATCCTCAATTTTTCTGCAATAAATTAAAAAAAAATCTTGTTAATAAACAGGGGGTTTTTTTTAAATAAGAAAATGCTGTAAGTCAGGTAAAAGGCCATATTCTGCTTACAAACTGCACTCTGAACGGGCTGCCTTAAGAAAGAATGACCTAACAGAAGCAAAACCTCCTGACCTAAACAGATCTGCAGGAAGGGATGCAGGGGAAAGCTCAGAAATACACTCATGAATACAAAGCTGCTCATGTGTAGGTTACCTAGTTGAAATTCAGTCTTGATAAATACTGAATAAAAATTATTTCACCTTGCACCTGAACTCTAACTGCTGACTTGCTTCTTTTGATCTTACATAATTCATATCCCTTCTTCTCCAGGCAAAAGTGGTTCTGATCTTATTTTAAGGCAGTAGATTTGGTTTCTATACTAGAGGCAGCATAAAAAGCTGCCTTACAGATGCCTGATGTGAGACATTCAACTTAGTTCTAGTTTGTCCGGCTTTAGCATCAAATACTTGGTATAGACTGGATGTTTTGAATCGACATTACTATAAATATTTAAGATACTTTAAAGGCTTTTAATGTTTTATCCCACTAAAAGATTTCATTGGTTTCACTTCTATGTATAACTGCCTAATTATTTTTTCTCATGATAGTTACTCAACTGAAGTATTACAGAACAGTTATTTGGAAAGACTACTGGAATATTTTTTCCCTGACTAGTATTTCCAAATCTTTTGAAGTTTGAGCTTATTATGAAAAGAACTAAGTTCATCAAGCTCTTTGACAGATCTCTTGGTGTGCCATTGGAGAGGATGAGATTCCAGGTTCCTTATCTATCCAGCTGACATTTTAATGGGAACAGAAAAGCCTGGAAGCTCCACTTCAAAACCTGCAGCCCTTTTCCAGCCTCATGCCACAGTCAAAGTCTTGAGGACAGACCATTAAGGCTTCTGTTCCAAAGTCAGTAACCCAAGAGTTTCAAAGACAGATGTCCAAGAAAGAGAAGCTCTACTTCTAGACAGGTGGCACATCCATTTATAAAGTATGAACAAAATGAAACCAAGTATATCCAATCCTCTGCAAAGTGGAATCATTTTTCCATGAAGGTCTACAACACTCCAACCGCACTGCAACCAATAATGCATTTGCAGAGTTGTTGAACTGCAGACTGTCTCCATCAGGAGCATGGAAAATGGTCATGACATCACTCTAGAATTGATTAGGTGTTGAATACCACAGCAAGGCCCACTGGAAGGTACTGAAGTGCTTACTGAAGGGAATTTTTTGTTTGTTGCACTGTGAGACAACTGTCAAGGCTAATGCAGGGATACCTGCTTCAATACACCACTGCTGCTCAGCATGCATTCTCCACTAAGACTGATCATTTTAAAGGTCACTTGTAGTGTTCTATGAGGAGGGAATAAAAAAGGATAATAACAGGTATAAAGGAAGCTGGACACATGTAACAAATGATGGTATACATCCTAACCAGGCAACTAGAACACAAACACAATGGACAGCTGGCTTGTCACTTACTTAGGTTGTTCAAGTTGGCGATTCTATCAATGCAGTTTGTAGACAGCGATAGTTTCCTTTAAAAGCAAGAATAATCAATTCACAGTATATAAGGGATCACTACACTGGAAGAGTTCCATGTCCCAATACCACTGAATTAGAAATAATTTTTTGTTCTTGTCTCATTGGATGATGAACTAACTGGATGTGTAAACAGACTCAAAATATCCTCAAACCATCAAGATTTCTTCAACTTTATTTAGCTTCAGGGAAAGTACCATGATTTACTTACATGACATACTGGATTATCTTTTGATGCCTAGCTTTATCAAATGCATGGATGTTTATTTCTGAAATTACTCTAATCTCTTTCTGAAAGTCCTGCTGAAATCACCTCTTTTTTCTCCATTAATTTTGGAGTGGATCATAAATGTGCCAGTTAGCTGATAGACTCCAAACACAGATCTGTAATTATATACTGATAAAGAGTATATAATTTTTCTGGGGACAAATATTAATACAGAATCTATCCTAACACCTTCTGAGTTAAGTTACAGGGGTCTTTGAATTAAAAAGGGCAACTATATGTAGAAAGAAAAGCTCAGTTAAGAAAAAGAAGAGAAAGCTGCTGCTTTGAAGACCATTGACTTGACATTAACTTTGAAGACCATTTAGTACTTGAACATAGTAAATACATATTTGCAGTGGACAGCAGAAAAACTGAAACAAAGAGAGAAGCATATTTTGTTTCCAACACGTTTTTCATTGAACTTACTCGCAGTTAACAAGAGCAGAAAGAGCACCATCCATCTTCTCCACAGGAGGAACCTGCCCATACAGTTTCACTTCCTTTGCCTCTGAAGCCTTCTGGCCACTTTTTTCTTCCTAAAGAAAAGAGAAGGTGAGGAAGAGATTCACTGCTACATGCAATTACCAAAAACTACTACACTAAAAAAATTACTCTAAAAGTGATTACTATAGAAGTAACTCCAATAAACTACTGGAAAGAGAAAGCATTTTGAGTACTGTAACCAAGATTCCTGCTGGTGTAGCATAAAAAGGGTAAGGCTAGCTTATTTTCAAGGCATCAAAAGAACTTATACATTACATATGCTGGTTTTCAAAAGTTGTGTAACGCTTGAGCAATTTAATCAAGGAGTGGACTGCCATAGAGAATGGAGAATAGATGGAAGGCTAAAATTCTGAATTAAAGTATTTCCATGGAGACTGACATAGAGAAACCTCAGCTAGCGCCAGTCTATAGCAGAAGCAGATTTTAAAAGTTCTGACAGAAAAGTTTCCTTCCCACTTCACCCAGAAATCTCAGAACTCATGCCTAACTCACAACACAAACTGACAACAGGGGAGTGTCTTTTGGGGGAGAACCTCAGCAGATTCATAGTGTTAAGAATCCCCCCCAAAAAATCTAATTAGCCATTAAGAAATTGTGGGGGAAGATGTCACACTTTAGAGAATACAGCAAAAGAAAAATTTCCTATTTGCAACCTAGACTGATAATTCAGAGCCTTAGAAATACAGACGTAACTTCAACATTTAGGCTTATTAAAAATATAGTCTATTAAAGTTTTTAAAATTCTGAAGTGATGGCAATTATTGTCTAAACACTTGGAACAATTATCTATTTAGAGAGTAGCAGCAGTTTTGACAGCAGCCTCCCTGACAGCACAAAGGCAGCATTTTGTCAGTTCACTCAGTGTTCAGTGCTAGGACTGGAGGTCCATTAACAAAGGAGAAATCTCGGCACTTTCAAAACAAGGACTCTTGTTTTCTCCCCCATTTCATGCATCCACTGAAAAGAGAGATAGCTGAGTGTGCCCCAGTTTATATGGCTACTTTGTAATTAAATTAATCATATCCCATAAGTCTTTTAGTATCCCACCGCAGAACATCAGGTTTTCATAACATTATTTTTCCTCTTATGCACACAAAATACTTCAGAAAACCTAATTTAATTTAAAAAGAAATGTTGTCTTGGACATTTATTTATATTCCAGTTTCTGTCCAAATTCAGTGTGACAGTATTTTTCTCATAATTAGCGATTAGCAAATAAGCATGTCAGATGTTTTGCTGGAATATGGCTATACATGTTCAAACAAAGTAACTATATCAATGGCAAACTTCCATTTTATTTTCTAAGAACAGCACTGTATCTATTTGTATTTACACTCATTTTGTAATCTATCATCTTACACCAACAAATAAAAATACATTTTTCCTTAAATACATGAAAGGGAGAGAGCTTCCAACACAGACTGTGGCCAGCAGTGAGCACCTGCAGGAAGAAAATTCATCCTATTGCCAAGTACTTCTGTAAGCAGCTGCACAACCACAATATGCCACAGAGAAAGTATAGGTAGAACAGACACGTTTTTTTGAGAACAGGTTACATGTTTGCCAAGTTGAAGCTGCTTTGATTTCAAGTTGCTTTGAGTTAACTAATGCCTGACTGTAGGGCATAGGTAAACCCTTATGCCAAAGGGAAGCAAAACAGTCAGAATGCAACACAACATGGACACAGATTAGGAAGAGTAAAAGGAAGATTTAGACCCACCCCCAATAATTTGAACAGAAAAGCAAATTCAGCACTTCATGCCTAACTTTGATGCAAACTCACTGACACAAGCCGATTCTGTCTAAGAGATGTGACAGAGGAGCAAATGAAAAATAAATCTGTCGTACAAAACATGGAGCTGAAGTTCTGGAAGGCAGAAAGAGAGAGGGAGGAAAAGCACACTTTTTAAATACACAGTTCATACCTCTAGTAATGCTAATGTCTGCAAGTTGTTGCATTCTAGTTCTTACTAGGAGAGCAGGAGTGAAGTTTGTGGGATATACCAACATAACTGGAAAACCCCTGAAATACTGAAGGTACTAAACAATGATAAAACTCAATATGGAAGCAATCTTCAGTTACAGGCTAGCACCTTGAGCTTCTGACTTTCAAGTGTACCTGCCCATGCTCTCACACCCAGATCTTCTAGAAACCAAAATATTTATAAATCCTCGCTCTAGCAGCTGGCCGGAGTTAGCAGGGCAGTGCATGTACACCCAACAGCACATGTGTGCCTTCACCTAAAATTCAGAGACTGGGGAAAGATTTTCACTGGTTTTACTGGACAGTGAACCTGACCCTAGAGCATCCTAACTCATCATTTGAAATTACATCTGCATCCTTGCCAACACACAGCTTTCTGGAACACCAGGTCAGCCACCACCAGACAAATGAGCTTCTGTATTAAGACAATTACTTTAAGAAGAAAAAACCCCGAGAAATTCATTCTGAGTTAAGCTTTGCACAATATGAGGGACCATATGTCAAAAGACATGTAGAAGTTTCCCTGAATTCAGTACGGTGAGAATTTCATATACTTGTTTATTCTGTGGGAAGGACTGCACTTAGGTAAAGTGAACAGAGCATAATTAAAACATAACACATCCCCAACTTCGAATCTCTTTGTGGCTTCAGGCCAATGCATATTCAGCAGAACAAGACAGAAGGGCAAAACAGACTAATCTTTACCATTTGTATCAATTTAACAGAAACATATAGGAAGTCCAACAGAATGTACCATACAACAACAACAACAGTAATCATCATTTTACTATGTGAAACTTCTTAAAGCAGATGTTTCAAGCAAACATATTTCTTACAATGTTTGAAAAACAAATTTAGCTGAATACAGTCAAACCTTGTGCCACTAGACACTGTTCTAGTACTTACCCATCTGGCTAGAGCTTCTTTGATGGTCGTTGCTTTTGCCTAAAAATGAAACAAATTTAAGTGAATATTCATTGAAATTTTTAAGTGGCTTGTTCACTGCAAATCTATATCCTCTCCCTTCCCTCTCCCTATCCTTGTTTGCCCCCCTTCCACCACTTTCCTGTATTATCTTGGGTCAGCAAAGTCAAAGAAGCTGGAAACCCCCAGTAACCCATAACTTTGTTTTCTGGGGTACTTTGCTGCATTTTCAGAAGCAAACATTGGGCTTAATATCAGGACATTATCTTCCTGATCTTACTCTCTGCCCCATGGCACACTGCTTATTAGCTTTTATGGTGAAATTAAATTCAAAGGCATAAGAAGTCACTGCACTGAATATTGCGGTCTAATGCTCTTAAACCCTCACACTTTCTATTGCACATTAACAACTTCCTGTCGAAAGCAAGTCTATGACCAGACAATGATACAGCCTCTTAAAATTCACTGAAGAAAGTGAGGTATATCTTGCCAAAACTCAAGAGCAATCTGGATTGTATATACTTGGGGTTTCTTTCCAGTTGTTTTGCATTGAGTTACACCGTGCAATGTGAAAACATGTATTATTCAGTTTGGAAAAACCTGAGAGCTGCTTTTGAAGGCTTTTTAAGGACTGACCCACTGGCCAACTTTCTGTAGTCACTAACTCTTACTTTTCTGCCTCACATCAGAGTCTTAGTGAAACCACATAAAGATATCCAAAACAGTAGTATATAAACAACATGTTTAATGCTTCTCTAAACATTAAACATATTCCAAGATGTCTTTTGGACTAAAAAAGTTTCAGAGATCAATCTTTTACAAACACTGATCAACAGCCTTCTTTCTACAAATACAGGAGGACTCTAGTTTTGGCATCTCTGTTGCTCCTAAGTGTAGCAGTATATGTGGATAAAAGCAGCCCTTCAGGTAATCAGATATATAACCCCCCCACTACAAAAGTTAAAACCAACAAACTAACTTCCACCAAAAATCTTACAGGCAGCCACCTCAGTCACAGAGCTTTAGTGTTGGGTACTTTACTCTGGACCACAGGAAACTCTGGTCCCAGCAGTAAAAGGCAACAGCCAAGGCAGCTGCATATAAAAAATGGCCACAGCCACTGAACACCCAGCAACAGCCTAAGAGCCAGCAACACCAAGGAGCCTGAGCATGCATCTCAAACATCAACACGCACCTCCATTTAGACATCCTCAGATGTCCCAGCTGTTTCTGCCCATCGACAGGCATTTATTTCAATCTATACCAAGTGATAGCTAGCTCTAAGTCCCATTGGACATGACCTGCAAACTTGTGCCACATCAGTAGCTCCCAGGGTCTGCTAAAGATAAACATCTGCACAACCTCCTCTGGTTTAGAAGATCACATCCCTAAGTTCCCACTACAATAGCCTCATTCAAGCCTATTAACAGCTTCCACTGTGCCAGCAAAACCAGCTGTCTTCCTGTTAATTGGGGTTTTTGGGCAGGAACTTCATTGCCTTTTTCATAATTATGACAGCCAATTACCACAGCACTTGGGTATGTGATCTCAGTCACTCATGCTGGAGGCAGAAATGCATTTTTAAGACCAGTACCTACTGCTGTTTCAAAGTCATGCCTAAAAACAGTTTGGACTTTAAAGCTACTGATCCATGTGAGCACAAGGAGCGGCTTCTTCCCTGACCTCTGTTGACTTATCTCTGCCGTTTTGATGGAAACACGGACATCAGCACAGTGGGTTATCTGGAGAGCACATATCAGGGACTTCATTTTCTTTGAGGTGCACTTGAAATTTCTGTAGGTAAATCAGAGTATCTTCTGCCGTGGGAGGCTACTTAAGGGAAACTTCTCTCCAAGAAGCTTATCTGCAGGACTCTTCTACCTGCTTACTGAACAATTTTCTACAGGTATTTAGATGAAAGAAAGTCATAATACTTAAAATATTTAAAATGCCAAGTGACCAATGGTCACCCTGAAGAGTCACCATCAACATGGCAGAAACAAGAAACAGAATCTCTTAAGGGGAAAAAATAACCACATGTGTACTAGTAATAGCTGTAACAAAAGATGTTTCCCTCCCGCCTCAAAACATTGCACTTAGACACAGAATATTTACAAAATTTAAACCCCCAGGAAAAAGCAAAATAGCGACATTTCGCCTTTATTTGCAGACATTTATTTGTATGTTAAATAGATGAAATGGGAATTGCACAGCAATAGATACCAAGCTAATCGCTGTAGTGCTCGCCGATACTGCCGCCTTAAAACCACGTACTAACTGAGGTTTGTGAGACTCCCCTCTTTCCTCGCTTATCCCCGAAATCCCCCTTTCCCAAGGCACAGCAGCAGGCCACCGTCCCCCGCCTCAGCCGCCGCCCCGAGCCCCGCGCTGCCTCCCGGACGGCTCTCGCCGAGCCCGGGCTGCTCGGCGGGGCCCGGCCCGCGGAGGGCTCCGCGCTGTCCCTCACCGCCACCNAGTACAAGAGGAGCTACTGGAGAGGGTCCAATGGAGGGCCACGAAGATGACGAGGGATCTGGAGCCTCCCTCTTGTGAGGAGAGACTGCGGGACCTTGGCCCGTTTCATCTAGAGGAGAAAAAGAGATCTCACCAATACATACAAATATCTCAAAGGTGGGTGCCAAGAGGATGGTGCCAGACTCTTTTCAGAGGTGCCCAGTAACAGGACAAGGAGACAGCCTTAAGCTGAAACACGAAAAGTTCCAACTCAACATGAAGAACCTCTTTACAGTGAGGGTGGCAGAGCACTGGAACAGGCTGCACAGGGAGGTTGTGGAGTCTCCCACTCTGGGGATAGTCCAAATCCACCTGGACACATTCCTGTGTAACTTGCTCTAGGTGACCCTGCCTTAGCAGAGGAGTTGGACTAGGTGATCTCCAGAGCTCTCTCCCAACCCTAACAATTCTGTGAATGTAAACCAATATTAATAATGTGGCTGTAACTAAGGCCATAATCAGGCACTTAGTTTAATGTACACTTCAGGAAATAGCTACACATTCTGCACAGTGCCTGCAATGCGTCTCAGGTCCCCAGGTAGCATTGTAAATATACAAAATGCTAGTGCAAAAGTTGTCTGGTTTTCAACAGGCCCTTCTATTAATTACTTTGTCCAGGAAACCCTGACTCATTCACAAAAGGCTCTTCACAGTAAAATTACATTCTTTTTATTTTTCCTCCTTTTTCAACAAAGTATCATTCACTTTTCCAAACAAATATGTAACATCAAATTCTTATACATGGTTGCTTTTTAACAAAGGAAGTGTTTTACTTCTTAAAAATTGCATATATCTGACAAAATCTAACACTGAATTATTTTAAAAGCCTGTGCTTTAGAAATTAAGTCTGAGAACTCTTAACCTACCTGTTTGTTTTGTTTTTTTTATTTTTTATTTACAACTTAACATTTACTTCCTGAACCTCCAGATTGCAATCTTGCATACCAGTGCATATGCTGAGGTAGGACTGCAGCTTGGAGACACAGGTATTGGCACTGGGAGAGTGATAGAACAGGGATAGGGGAGGTGCTGCTCTTGCACAATTAATAACAGCTCCAGCTACTGAAGAGGCACAGGATGAGGCAGACTGACAAACAGGAACCTTCAGACAACAGACAACCCTTTCTTCTACAGTTGCCACTTGGAATGAGTTTGGAAACAAAGGCAAGGTGCCAGGTATGGGTGACACTAAGGAGCACATCGCAGCAGGCTCTGGTCCTGGACTTCTGGGGCTGCTCATGTTAGCAGAGGTTCAAGCAGCAGATATGACTTGCCAAAAGCCTCTTCAGCTGGTGAGGGAGTCTAGAGACCAAGCATGAAGAGATCTCGTGTGGAGTTAGCAGGATGGAGCTTCTCTTGTAAAGCATGGATGGATAAATTGTTCAGTTGGCATTGATTGTCTATGAAGAACATGTGACTTTAATCAAATGATAAGGAATAATAAGAGTTGCAGAAAGCTAGTGAGACTGAGGAGCAGCATAGTGACAGTTAACTGGAGAGAGAAGATCCCTGAGAACAAAGCAAAATTGAGTACCACAAATGAAAGTTTTGTATCTTCCTGGGCAGGTCTCAAAGTGGTCTGACAAAATGACTTTGGAAGGAGAAATTTTGTTGATAGAGGCCCTCATTAAACAGGCCTTCAGTACTGGCACCATTTCAGCAAGACCCTCTTGAGAGATCAACTCATTTGGGAAGAAGTTGTTTCTTTCCACCTGAATGGTGGGGAAAAGGAAGGCAGTAGCCAAAAATTAACTTGGATGAAAAAAAAAGAAAAATCTCAGGCAGTCATGGAAAAGCTATCCTAGATTTGGCTTTGGGTGCTTTTTTTTTGGAGGGCATTGTTAGTTTGGTATGATTCTGATTTAATCACCACTGTAAGGTGACAGCTTTTTATAGTCAGTTTAAATCTACAGGCTAGGTTTTCTCTCTCCCAACTCTTATTTCCACCTTTAAACAGCTATCAGCATCTGTTGACATCACTGCTAAAGAGTTCCACAAGTAATGAATCCCTAACTTAATGGCTGCATTTAGACATGCTCTAACCTATCCAACGGAATCTTAATACCCTGAGTGTCAAATGCCAATCCAAGACATTACAGGAACAGACCGGTACATCCCCAGTACAAGACAGTGCTAGTGCTGCCATTCTACTTGGATGACAAGGAAAAGTACTCTTCATTTTCCCATTCAGCACATAGTTCTTGTTGGAAAGAAACAGACTGTGTCACCAGAAGACCACAATGCTAAGTATATGAGCCTCATTTCAAGTAGGTATCTCCAGCTTCATGTAAATGGAAAACATTTCCAAAGTGTATATGGCTGTACCTATGAGAGTTCTGGGCTAAGGTAGCTGAGGACTCCAAACCAGAGTCATTCATGATTTGGATGTCTACGTTTATCATCCATCATTGCTGAGGTGTGATCCTGTCTGTCACTGCTGAAGATGCAGGCTGCCTGTTAACATTCTCTGAGCTGTAAGTACTGCAAGCAAGGAATTACTTACTACTCTCTTCAGGTACTTATTTCTTCATATCATGACCACTTTGAGCTTTCAAATTTGTACCATAGTGCAGTCTGTTTATTGTTTCACATCTCTGTTTACCTGGTTAACTTAGGCTGCGCCAAATAAATCCCTTTCCTTTTGGATTTATGCTTGCAACTAAGTAGTCATTTGGTTATTTTCATATTTCAAGGCTTGTCTCAGTCAATCCCTTCAGTTCACCAGTCATCATTCGTCATTTTGGTGGCTCAAGTTCAGTCCTTGCATGTCTGCAACAGCTTGCATGTGCTTAAGTGTTCATCCCAAATACAAGTGCAGAAACTCCTGAATCTTTCCCCAGGAGTGTTCCTGTGCATGGGCATGTGCTTTGCTCTCTCCACCCCCCAGAACAGGCACCCCCAAAACACGATCCATAGCTACCTGACAAAATGGAGTAGAAGGAGGATCAATTCGGTGACCTGCTCCTGGATAACTCAGGAGTTCAAAGTTCTCTTTCCCGTGCTGGCGCAGACGCCTGATTGCCAGCTCAGCATATAAGGAGCTCTTCCACATCCGATCATCTTCCCCTACCACTAAGAGAAAGTGACCTTCTGCTTTTTCAATGGGGATCACGCAAGGAGAATTAGCAGGGTTCGCTGGGTCATCCAGAGCTTCAAAAATGTCAAATACACCAGTGTCAGAGACACTGACTTTGTTCATATCAAAACGCAGCCCAGGCAGAGTCATCTCACCATAATGGAGGTCTGCAACTGTGTTTGAACTACAGCCGGAGATAGAGACAGCAGCCACTACTTCTGGCAGGAAGGTGATCATGGAGAGTGCTAATTCTGCCCCTTTCCCAGTCCCAATCACTCCAACTCCTGGTCCTTTCACCTTCAGATAAGACAGGGGGTGGAGAAGAGAGGAAGAAAGGAATAGAGGAAGAATACATTATAATGGGATTAGCCATTAAATTACTCTGGAGTTGTGTTATTAAAAAAAAATGTTAGGTTAATTATTGATGTGACCTGTTGGAAAGATACAGTCTGGACCCAGGCTCCTCCTTCTGTTTACAGTCTTATTTTCCAGAGACACCAAAAGATATCAAACCCCACAAAAAATGCACAGACAGGCACAAGACATCACTCGATCCTTACCTCATCCCTACTGCATATGTTAATGCAAATTTTTTCTCACTTTCCTAAAACAGGTAGCAGGAAATTCAAGCACAGTCTACTGTTTTATATGTCTCAGGAAAATAAAGTAACCTCACAAATTACACCTGAAGGATTAGATAAGTAGCATTTGTCTTGTCTTTTTCTAGCTTGGAAAGTAAAACTGACAGCAACATCTCACATCATCAAATCCATTCTTTCAACTACTATTGAGCAGTGTCGTATCATCCTCTCTTAAAACTAATTGCTGTCATGTAAAAAAAAAAACCCAAACAAACCCAACATTTTTGTCACCACTGGTTCTGTTTGGAGGATACTCCAGCATTCGCTATCCTACTAATCAGCAATCTTCTAGCTCCAGCACGAATTTATTTAACAGACAATTGGTGCTGGAAAAAATTCACTCTCCCCAGCCATATGTATAAGCCACTACTGGGCCTAAACTTGCCCAGCAAAAACTGATACTCAAATATAAAAAAAGAAATCACCACCATAGGTTAGGCATAACTGCTGAATCCTCCCTAGTCCCAAGAGATCTCTCATTACACTCACCTTTGGGTGACGCTGTAGGAACCTTGCTGCCTCCTCAAAGTACTCAAGTTTTAATTCTTTCATGACCTTAGGAAGATCTTCAAAGTCAAAATATGGCAGAGAAAGAGTAGCAAAACCATGGGTAGCCAGGAGACTGGATCTAAATTCAATCAAGCCTCCTTCATCACCATACATGTCAATCACTCCTGGAAAGGGACCATCCCCTGTATTAAAGAGAAGAGGTACAGAGGAAAAGTTATCAGACAGGACACTAAAAACTGTCTGGTGAAGAGTGAACAACAAAATACAGGATGCTTAAGACATTTGCTGTTAATAGTCATTACTTTTCCATTTGCACAGCAGAGATATAGGAGAACCAGTGCTGTATCCCACTTCAGCTATTTCAAACTAAGAATAGGTCCTCACATTCCTGTAAAAATATGTGAAGTTAGAGATTTTGCTTTTGAAAAAAAAACAAAAAACAACTGCTCTAAATGTATTTTTCAATGGTCAGCCTCCTGCTCTCAGACCAATCATACACCAAGTCAGCTATTTTCCCACAAAGGCACATATTAATTAATAAAGTGCAAGCTCATGAGTAATGAGGCAAGAGCACTGAGCCCTTGAAGTAAATTCTACAAAACTTACATAAACTCTGGAATAAACTGCATTGAGAAAAGCACAACAACATAACCCATTGTTAAAATCAACTGGATTTATTAGCTCTATCTCAACATCAGCACTGTAACACTTGGCAGGAGAACTGCTCCTGCAGATGTGGCAAGACAGAAGGTAGAACTGAGAGCTGTATGGGTGTGGCTGTGTGTGCATGACTGATGTACAGATAAACATGCACATACCTGTACACAGTCTGTCCCACCAAACTACAGAAATAATCAGAACCACAATTTTAAACAGCCATGCTTTTGCAGCCAAGGTCGTGTTGTAACATGTTTGTATGCCAAGCCAGGAGATCTTAGATGCTTAGATAAAAGACTAAAGATGCTACTTGGTGGAGCTTTAAAGACCCCAGGCAAGCAAATTTTTTTTTCTTTATTTTTCCCGTGGCCACCAGATGTCATCTCTGATGTGTTCCGATCCAGCTCACTACCACCATCTCAGCACAAAGAGGACACGCTTGTTGCAGGAGTATGTTAACTCTGACACTACTTGTATGCATGTGCTAAAGGAAAGGTCTCTGGCATTTCAACACACTTGAGAAAAGGAAGTTTTGTGTAAGACGTGCTAAAGGTCTTAGGTGGAAAGTTCCTAAATTAAAGCAGTAAGAAGTCAGAAAGGAACTGAAACATGCTTATGGGTTCTTACTCTTTCAGTTCTGATCTTTTTTTCCACTGAAGTTCAATATTCTACTTGAGAGAAAATGTCCGGATAAATTTATTATAATGCCATGATCAACAGTAACCTTTAGTTAGCAGCAGCCAGCCTAGATGGCAAGAAAATATGTATTCATTCAGCACCCCTACATGGAAAGCTTTCTAGCAAGAGCATATAATCAGAACACAGTCATACATGAATGTGTTTCTCTCTCATGAAGACAACCGTTAACTTGCACAAGGATCCTGGACTGCCTCTCTGAGTGCCTACATATGCCCAAGCATATGGTTCCTGCAGAGCTCACTAAAAAGCAGGATAAAATAGGCTAGACAACTTTACTAACGTTTAAAAACAAACAAACAAACCAACCTCCACATCAGTAACTCTTATGCCTGAATTAAGAAATCACTTTCATATTAAAATTACAGCATAAGCCCACTCATGTCTTCTAACTTTTACTAAGAATGGTTCACATTTAAGATTCTTATCTTAAAAATATTAACATTTTTTTGTCCCTGGAGCAAAGAAGGGTATGGTTGTAATTCTGTAACTGGATCCTCCATCATGAGGGATGCCAATATCATTTAAGCAATTATTCCAGACTTTTCCACACTATTACAATGCCAGACTTTCTAAATGGGAAAATGCAGTTTCATCTTGCAGATCTCTGGATTCCCACTGAGCTCAGCAGAAATCAAACTCATCCTCTAAGGCAGGATAGATCAAAACAATGTCTCAGGGATGGAAAATCCAGCATGCTGACTAAACATCTGAAATTCAAAGTTCAATCTCTGCTGTTTTTTTCTTCAGTGGACTTTGGATCCGTATCTAAATGGATAAAAAAAATCATTGGTTTGGAAATAATTCAATGAAAATACTTAATAACTGTAGTGATACTTACAGGAGTTGCTGAACCAAGTAGTTTTAAATTAGAGGTAATGTGGAGGGCAGTTCCAGTACCACAACACTCAGGGAACTACAAGAAGTTTAACTCATAGCTCAAGTGTACAAACACAATCACTGGTGTAAGGTTTCGTTTTCCAACACCACTCATAGACCATCAGAATATCACACCTCATAAAGCACAACCGTCTCATAAGCAGAACAGGCAGAACTTGCTCATAAATCTATTTTGTCTTTATGCCACAAAAGTAACCCAACTACTAACTTAGCTTTGGCTCCAGTGTAACAGAAGTGGAATACATGTATTTTCTAGAATCTCTTCTGCTGCTCTGCTTCCTGGCTTATGTTCCACAGGGAAGAAAAATACCTTTTTAATTCAATCCTACTTAGGGTAAAATCCTTGGGAGATTCAGCACAGGCTCACACAATGAAGTGCATAGGCTTTTCTGGATGTTAGATTCTGGTACTCCAGAGCAAACATCAAACCTACAGAAAAACCACAGGCCGAGCCCAGCAATGAAATAAACTCTACAATCCCTGTTCTCCTTTAGCTCCGGCCCGTCCCGCAAGAGCCGCTTGCCCGTACCTGCCCTGCTCGGTGCCGCCGAGAAGGACCAGGCGGGGCGGCCACGCATAAGCCGGGCCCTGTCGCGACAAGCACTTGGGGTGTCTCCAAAGAGTTCAGGGCCACCTGTCTGCAGGGCGGCGTTCGGCTGTTAGGGAATGCGGATTCCCCGGGTGACAGCCTCTGCATGGGTTTGTTTTACGAGACTTTCCTTGCTCTGGTCAAAGAAGCCGGGGGGTCCCGCCGGCCCCAGGGCGAAGGCCTCGGGCCGGGGCACTCACCCGGCGGTAGGAAAAGGGAGCCCCTTACGACTCCTTCCTTCAGCCGGATCCTCCGCACGCCGGGGGCCGTGAACAACCTCTGCACCTCGGCCTTGGCCACCACGGGCCCGGGCATGGCGCCGGGCGGGCTGTGGCCCTGGTGGACCAACACCTCCACCTTCATCGGGGCGCCGGTGCTGCGGGGAACGAGCCGCTGGTACGGCTTCTCCATGCCGGCGGGGGCGAGGCTCCAAAAGAGCCCCATGGGCTCCACGCCGGTGTAGTCCCCGCCGTGGGAGGCGTCCGTGTCCAGGTGCAGCTCCCCGCGGCTGTCCGCCCGGTAGTGCGCGCACGACTGGAAGAGGCAGCCGCGGTCATCGGCTGCCACCGCCCGCAGGGTCACCGGCTGTCCCGGGCTCAGCCCCGCCACCCGCGTCTCCACTCGCTCGTCGGCCGGCCCGGCGGCGGGGGACACGGCCAGGCTGGCAGCCCGCCGGGCCGGCGGNTATCGGTACCGCGGCCGCCGCCCCCTCCAGGCGGCCCCAATCGAGAGCAGAGCCCCTCCCCGCCCCGCAGCCCCGGAGAGGCCGCCAGCCCCGGGCCGCTCCCGCCTCCCTCAAGCCGTCCAACCGACTGAAGCAGCGAGCGCTGGAAAGGCCGCCAGCGCCGGGCCGCTCCCGCCTCCCCAAACCATCCAACCGACTGGAGCAGCGACCCGTGGGCAGCGGTAAAAGTTTCACTTTAATCCAGTACAAGCACAGTGGATGCAAAACGCACAAACGGGCCTGATGCACGGGCAGCAGCCGAGGCTGGATGCGAGCTGCAGGCCCTGGCGGGTACGTGTTCGGACACACAGTGCAAATGCGCCGGCAGCACCCAGCGCCTTTTCTTTCAACCCCACGCTTGGGTGGCAGACGTTACTGACGATCCCCGGCGGGGCTGAGCCCTCACCCCGCTCAGAGAGCAGCGGGCGTGCAGCCGGAGCCCCGCTCCCCCACAGCAGGCCGGCCGCCTCACCGCCCCTTCCAGCCCGCCTCAGGCCGCACAGCACTCGGCCTCACGGAGCCGCCTTGCCAGCCCCGCAGCCGGGCTGTTCTCAGCAGCCCTTACGAGAAGGCAGCTGAGAAGGCATTTAGGGAATGTACTGGCAGAGAGCTCCGACAGTGCTGCGGACCTCCACAGCGATACCCAGCCATGCTGAGACACCTGTCAGCAGCTCCGGGATGACGACTAACAGGACCCGTTCTGTTGTTTCTTCACGCTTATGAACTTCCACGGACTGTTTAAATGTCTCATTTCTACTGCATGTGGTCAGAATGTCGCATCAAGCTATGGGCTGTTTGTTTCCTATAAATGTGAAGCGTTACCTGAGGGTGCTGGCCCAGTATTGCTGCTTTTGGTAAGTGAAATATTCGATACTGTTAAGGCAAATGCATTTTACTGGTGTGGGAGAAGGGCAAGGAGCAACAAAGGAGGGAGAAGTGCACAGGGAGAACAGAAAGATTACTGCAGGCAGGAAGAGAGAACTGCTGCTTCCAGAAAAAACTGGAATACTGGAACTAGAACTCAAAGCTGGGCAATGGCATACGTTTCGTCTGAGAAGGCCAAGGCACATTTTCATCCCGGTTCTCAGCTTGGATGAGTTATCTACCACTTCAATTCACACTCAAAGCACACACAGCCTTACCACCATTTGTTTTCCACAGCTGGTAACCCTATACTACACTAAACAGGAGGCCAAGACCTCTAACCAAGATTAGAAGAGGGTGTAAAAAGGAAGCAGCCTTCTTGCTTTCACCCACGATCATCCTCCAAGAAATCTAATACCTTATTCTCTGATGTTCCTTGTTCTCATTCTGAGCCATTTAACAAAACAAACTTGAAACACCAGCATCTTCATCTGTAAAGTAACCTAATTCATATCAGAGCTTACTGGATGTTCCAGATGGCTTGCCTGTGAGGTGTTTATGAAAGAAAGCTTGAATCTGCTGCCAAGCATCTATTTGTGCCTCACAGTGTGCCTTGGGCTCCCCTCCCCACATCACAGGCTTGCCAAATAGCAGGTGCATTGAGGCTGCACACATTGGGAAAAAGGGAGGTTCGATGTAGTGCCCTGCTCCAGGATAACAGACTATCTCAGGCTTTTCCTTCCCATGAGCTTGCAAACGTTTGCTCCCCTCAACTGCATAGAATTCACTTTTCCAGTTGTGATCATCCTGGCCAACAATGAACAAGAAACAACACTCGGCCTTCTCCAAAGGGATAAAGCTCTGCCGGTCAGGCCCTTCTAGTGGGTTGTTCAATGCATCAATAATATCAGCAATCCCCGACTTGCTGACCTTGATGCGTTTTGGATTGACACCAAGGGGTGGAATGGTGATGTCCTTGTAGCGGAGCACTGCACCCACGTTTGCCACCGAGCCGTTGATAAGGGCAGTGGCTGTGATGCCCTTTAAGAAGGAGGCCATGGAGATGCACAGGTCACCCCCTTTCGAGTGTCCAAGCAAACCAATTCCTGGACCTTTAACCTGGAGGTGAGAGAAGAGAAACACCAAGCAATGAACCATGGCATGCCACTTCTTTAAAATGTTGCCATGTTTGCAGCTGTGTCTGTCCCAGATTTGGACCCCAGGTATAGGCATCTGAGGTCCTGTGTGCAGGGCCCATGTCTGAGGGATCCTGGGCACTGTTCTGTGCTTGATTTATGATCCTAAGCCCTACTGAGACCGCAGCATCATCCTAACAAAGCTACAAGGTTCAGTGCTGAAGCAGAGTACAGCTGTGCTTGCAAATGTGCAGTCCCAGATTCATTTTATTCATAATGCAGTTGAGAGAGGAAGAGGGAAGGAGCAGGGGAGGCCTCGTCTACAATTGCTTTCTTTCAGTGCAAAATGCACAAAATCAGCAATGACTATGATATTGTCATCACTTATGTTAATGTATTTCTTATATTCAAGGTTCCCCTATTAAGAAGCTAATGTGGGGTAGCAGGCTCCACATGAGCTGCTCTCCTCCTGCTTCTCTAGAATGCTTGGTGTCTAACTCACAGGAATAGTCTGAGGTAGCTTACTCTTCATCTTAAAAAGATAACCTATTAAAACAATTTTTCTAAAAGAATTGTACAATCCTCTGGAGTCAATCTAGAATAGGTTACCTTAATTTTCTTTTACACAAGGCAAATTAACTCGAATAGGAAAGTTAAATGACCTTACTGGGTGCTGAAATCCTCTAAGGATACTGGAAGAAGGCTAGCTAATACCACAACTGCTTGAATATCCAAAGACTCTCAGGGGCAAATAGGCTCTGAGACAGTATCAAAATTTAATACCTTCTGTATCTTATCACCAGTGTAACAGGCTTCAAACCCACTGACTCTGAAACATGGGAAGGGGGAAATTAGAAAATATGGCTGAAACTTTGCAACACATTAAAAGCACGGTGAGAATAGCAGTGGAGGTGTTAATGGGAGGCAATGGTACTGTACTGCTCTCAGGGAAAAAAACCCAAAATCCACAGGGAGAAACAATTTTCAGATTTTTTTGGGCAGAGAGGTGGCATGAGCAGTTAAGGTTAAGGAGACTAAAAAGCAGCCGAGACCTTAACAACTACTCATCTTTCTGAGGTTGAGGAAGGTATTTATTTTCATCTCCAGAGAAACTAAGTGTTGGTTTGTGCAGTTCTAGCTAATGTCATGCACAGCTACTTATAAGGAGATGCAGAACTGAGTAGGGTTCTCTTCCAAGAGGTGCTGAATTAGAAGGATCCCAAAGGGCACAACTAGCTACTAAAGCCCACACTTATCAAATACCAACATTTGGAGTGATTTTAACAGCTTATAAAATACACAGCAACAAATGTGTATTGGTAGAATTCCTTGAGTTTCCTTGGTTTCCCTGAGACCGGGATCAAAGAAGGTTATCAGGCAACTAGCACCCTAGTTATGACACTGGGTTGAATAGAGTAGAAATTACTAGTATGTGACCAATGTTGTCACTGTTTCACCTGGCCAGTTCAAAAGGAAGAGTTGGAGTGATCTGCCAGAGAGCCATGGTAATGGGAGTTAAAGATATAAAACAAATTAATTACAGCCAACTCAACAGCGATGCTATTTTAAGTACAGCGGCTCTGCCCCATCTGCAGTCTGACAGGACCTAACTAATGAGAGTTCACTGTAGTGAGAGTCAATGAACAAACCAACCTGGGTGTGTTGTAACATATAGTTTACAGCTTCTTCAAAATATTCCAGGTGGAATTCCTTCATCTCTTTGGGGAGATCTTCATAGCTGTAGAAAGCCAGAGCCAGCACAGCAAAGCCGTAGTTGGCCAGCAGGCATGCCCTGTATTCAGGGAGTCCTCCTCCAGTTCCATACAAGTCAATAATTCCTGGAAAGGGGCCATTTCCTGAGAGAGACCACATAACAGGACACAGTTTTTAATTTATATTCCAAATTCATAGGTCTGGGAATGTGTCTTAAAAAAAAATAAAAAAAATAGAGCAGCAGAATGGTATTAAGGGTCCTAAATTACTGTGACAGTTTTAATGAAGTGGCTACATTGCTTCAAATCAAAAAAACTAGCACAAATTAGCAGGCCTGCTAATGTTTTAGATAACATCAGGGACAGGCAGCTGGAAGAGAAGGGATCTTTTGACAGTCACAACTAGTTCAATGTATCATGTAAATTCACTGCAAACATATCAAGCTCTGCTTCAAAAATACCCAGAAGGCTTTTTCTTAGTGCATTTCTCAGAAGGCTGATCAAAAAAAATCTCATCTTCTGATGGTTCCAGCTTCTCAGTTTCAGTGTAAATGTACCTTAGTCATTTATTCTGGGATTAAGAGAAGAAAGTGTTTGAAACCAACCTTGCTTACCTGGTAAGGGAAGCATTATGTTAGGTTCATCAGGGGACAGGGACTGAAGTCCAGAGCTGAGAGGGATTGCTGCAAACTGCTAATGAAGTATGGAAAGGAGGAAGCCAAGAGGGAGACTTCCATTCCTGTTCAGGAGGGAGGGTGAGGCTTCCCTCAGGCGTCTGCAGACTAATGTCAAATATGGCCAACAAGCAAGAACTAGAAATTCACTTCCAGCCTCAAAGAGACAGATGAAATCAGAGCAGTCAGAGCCCAGGGCACTGGCTGGGACAGCACAGATGATTTTAGCACTGTCATGGAAGAGTTAGCTGGGACAGACAGGGAAGAAAGGGGAGAGGGGAAGGCACGTGATACATAGAAGAGCTCCTTGAGTACATGGGGTTCCAGAGACATGCTTGGTGAGAACCTCTGTATCACAGGGGGAAAGAAAGGTGGGATGTGGTGGGGGTGTGGCTACTATAGAACCAAGGGAATGCAAGAAATGAGGTTTCCTACAGACAACTAGCAGAAATCTGGACAGATGCTGGAAGGACAACACAGCATTTGTCAGGCACTCTGAAAACCTCACAGACCCTTTTCATTATTTTCTGACAAAAATACTGCCAGGGGAAGTTTGTCCAATGCTTTCCTTTGACCTTCTGCTCAGAAACAGGGAAGAACTGGGGACAAATGTGGCAGCAAAAGGCTACTTGGGCTACAGCAATTAGGACATTACTAAGTTCAGGATCTGTGGAGAGGCTGGAAAGGGAAGCAACAGGCCTAAACTCTACCGTTTAGGAGAGCAATCTTCCACTTACTCAGAAGAATTACCATCTGAATTTCCTGGAAAACAGCCAGGTAGGGGAAAGGTACCTCGAAGACTGGCTGACTCCACCTCTCATGGCATTTGGGAACAAAAAGTGTACTGTGATCAATGCCTTCGTGTCCAATAGAAGTCAATTAAACAAACACACATGTACTTCACCACATGCAGCTGCTTTATGTGAGGAGTACGGCCAGCAGATCAAAACTGGTTGGGCTGATCAGGCCACTCCTTGAGGAGTGTCCAGTGTCTGCCGGCGAGACTGAGCTGCCCCTTGTCCTCTGCCTGGTACGGGGCTCCAGGGGAGCCTGGAGGCGGTCTGGCTCTGGGCCCGTAGAGGCAGCACCGTGGGAGAAGGAGCCCGGCACGGCCGGTACTCACCGGGGGGCAGGAAAAGCGTCGCCCGGATCCTCCCCTCTCGCACCGGGACTCTCCGCACCCCGTCCCGCAGGAACGCCCGCTCATGCTGCGCCTGGGCCAGGAGCCGCCCGCGGCGCTCCCCGTGGCCTTCAAACACCTCCATCTGCAGGAGGAAGGGGCTCTGCACATCCCGCTTCACCAGCCGCCAGAAAGGCTTCTGGGGCTGCAAAGCCCAGAGCAGCCCCATGGGCTCCAGGCCGGAGAAGCTGCCTCCCGGCAGCGCAGGGCAGCGGGCGAGGTCCAGCTCCCCGTCGTCCCCCGCCTGGTAGTGGGCACTGGCCTGGAAGAGCTGTCCCGTCTCGTCCCGCAAGGACGTCCGCAGCGTGACCTGCTGCCGCGGGCCGAGGCCCTGCACGGCGATGGCCAGCGGCTCATCGAAGAGGCTGCGGGCGGCGGGCGACAGGCGGATGGAGGGGGCCATGGAGGAGAGTCCCTGGGCGGGGGCTGTCCCGGGGCTCCACGCGGGGCTGCGGCTCCGCGGGGCTGCAGGCGCGGGGCCGGGCCAGGGCAGCCGCCTCTGCCAGGTGCGGGAGCTGGCCCGGCACAGGCAGCCGGCACTGACCTGCCACATGCCTCCGGGTTGCTCCCCGTCTGGGGGCGGATTCTGGGGCAGATCCTCGCGGAACTAGGGCCGGGCTCGGGCCCGAAGCGCCGCTGGCACGCCCCGGCGGGGAGGAGCGGGGCAGCAGCTCCTTTGTCCCGCCCGCCTGCTTCCCTCTTGCCTGCCTGCCTGCCAATTTCCCTGCCTTCCTACTTCCTTGCCTGCCTCCTCTTCTCTTCTGTCTTCCCCTCGCTGCCTTCCCCGGCTGTGGGAGGGTTCTTCCAAAGGCTACCGAGTCCTTGAAACCCGTCTGGGCGTCGGCGAGTTCCTCGGTGTCCCCCCGAGCTCTCCCGGGCCGGGCGGTGGCTGCGGGCAGGGGACGTGTGGAGAGAACGAGCAGGTATGTTGGCGAGCCACCGAGCAGAATCGCAGTCGGAATTCACTGGAGGGGGAAGGACCGGTGTGGGACAGACCGCACAGAGATGGGACAGCTCTGCACAGCAGGGCCGAGCTGTGCTGTACCGCTCAGCCAAGGGACAGCAGCGAGGGCCAGCCCCAGCCGCGGCGGGGAGAAGCCACACCAGCACTAGCTCGCCATTGCTTCTTGTCTCCTTGCCGGCTCTGCTTCTCTGTAGATTACCCCAAGGCATGGGCAAGGTGGGTTATGTCTCCGCACAGCCAGGTGTATTGGGAAAGATGGTCAGGGTGGTCAGGGATGAAGGAGTAATAAGGGAGGAGCAGTTTCACAAGACTCTTTAGGTAGGTCAGGAAACATATGGCTCTTCTAGTAATGGATTGTGCAAGGATTTAAAAAAGAAGATCATTCAGTCCATCTTACGCAGAGATGGATCTTCTGATCCAAAAGGAGCTGCAGAGGGAGAGCCGTTTCCTTAAGCTCCCAGACTCTTCCTGGGACATGCAGGTAGGGGTGCCTCATGCTCCGAGCTCCTCGTGTCTGACTTAGAGATGTGAAAGAGATGGAAGCATCTAAGGGAATCCCAAGCATTGTCCTAGTTGGAAATATTAAGTGGTCAGAGATACCAGGCAGAGTCTCAGCAGTCTTTCATTCACCATGGAGATGACTAGTTCTCTCCAAACAGGTGAGGCACTCTGTCATCTAGCATTTGGGTGTGTTGTCTGGTGTCCAGTTCTGAATGTGTGGCAACTATTCGCGCTGTTGAGAACGACACTCCTTGGCTTACACTACTGGATTTGATCATGGGCTTGACCATATGCAGGAGCAGATGCTAAGGGGAAGGGTCCTGGAGGCTTCAGTGACATTCCTTCTCTTCCATGCTTGGTGATGCAAGAGCAGTGGAAGAGAGTGAAGGTAAGGGGGCTATGTGTTCATCTTCTGTGCTCTCCTGCTCCCACCTGGGCAGCCTTTGATCCCAATTTTCTGCAATCACAAGCTTTCACCCTGGGATGAGAAAGTCGTCAAGTTGCAAACCCTGCTTCTAACCAAAGTACAACAAATAACTCCAAGACTTTCAAATCTCAGTCTCTTTATTACAATTCTCATCCCAATAACAAAGATTAAAATGTTCCACATCGTGTGGGAGAAGATCAAAATGGCTGTAAATTCAACAGAAAGTTCTTTTGCGTGATCTCTTGGGGCCAGAAGTATCCATGAGCCAGAGCATTTCCTTCTGAAGAGAAGATGGAAAGAAGGCACAGAAGGCAAACGAACTTTCCAAAGGCTTAACCAGAGACAGCCCAGCAT
>VZTH01016944.1:0-11214 GCA_013397815.1 Aleadryas rufinucha
AACAAACCAAAAAACCAAAGAAATACTAGTGTTAATAATTTACAGTCAGTTCTATTCAAAATAGTGTGGAAAAACTGAAAGCAGAATGAGAAGCAGGATATTCTGGCAACAAAAAAAGACATTTACTCAACTTTTAGTAACCCAAATTCTCTATGTTGTTTGAATTTCTCCTTAAAATGTCTAATTAAAAAAAAAATTCTTAATGTTTCCCTCATCAGTTAGTCATGGACATGCTACATATATAACCATGTCACTACCTTCATACTCAATTGTAATTAAAACTTACATCAGAGGCATTAGCAGTTCTTAGTCATTTAGCGTGAGCTGCTCAAGACTCCATGAGATAATAGTTTGAAATCACATAAACCACTGCAGAAAGAATCACCTTGAGGGATCAGTGCAGGGAATCCAATTCACCACTGGATCAGGGATATCCTCCAGGTAGGGGTAGATGGCTTCTCTTGTGAATCGCCAGCCATAGATGCCGTCCTCAGGAGTCACAATGATGTGAGCACCCTGTCACAACAGGCTCCGTTAAAAGGTCACCCATCAACGGACAACCAGGAGGGTCAGCAGGAGCAGAAAAACACTGATGGACAACCTTCACGGTACCCCCCCATACCTTCTGGGCAGCTTCCTTGATGGCCCCTTCCAAGACATCCATGTTTTTGTTCATCAGGGCCAAAGCATCGCTGGGGGAAACGGGCTCCTCGGTGGGATCTGGCAGGATGACGGCGTGCTCGTAGACGGCCGCGATGAAGGTGTCGGAGGCAAGGGCCTGAAGGGCTGTGAGTGCAAACACCACAGCGGGCAGGAGAGCCTGGGAAGACAGCATGGCTGGAGCCTCCCAGCTCCTGGAGTGCTCTGGACAAACAGTGCAAAAGGAACATGCACAGAAAAGAGAAGGGGGACAAAGTTTACTTTGAAAGAGGGAGGAATGAACTGCAGGTCGGTTAAAGCACTGCCTTGGAACCAAGTGTGACATATAGGAAAGTATTGCAGTACACAGTAAGGATGTCACAACTGAACAAAACTAAAATACTGGGCAATGCCAAGAACTATTGTGCCAATAAAAAAAATTAAAAAACATAAAACATTAAAAACATATCTAGAAAGAACAGTCCAGTTTTTGTTGTTATACTGTTCTCTGTCACTGATTACAACAAGACTTTTTCGATCTGTGTGGGCTCAGCTCTGATACACAGGTAGAACTTGTCACTCGTGGAGCTAGTCTTCTGTCAATTTTGAGTGGCAAACCTCAGGGCTTTAAAAACTTCTTTATTCTAGTATCTTCATATTCCTCAGTTCCTTCTGCTATGTGTCAGTATGTGCAGCTTGCTTCTGAGTTTCTTTAGACCAAAGAAATTGCATTAGCATCTCATGTACTTAGATGTCATACACTCAACATGCCAGCAACAGAACTGTCCCTTGAGTTTATCCCAGTGTCTCTCCCAGTCACTTCTGTTTAGCTGTGCATCACTCTCCAACAGCCTTCCACCAGAAAATATGAATCTGGACAGAATTATTCCTCTGAAATAAGGCATGGAAGTACCTCATTGCCTGGCACTCGCTAGCCTGAAGCAAAAGAGCAGGTTATTTCACCAGGTGCAGTAGCATGCCTGCTCCCCTGAACACCTTTCCTGTCCCCAGGAACATGCTGTGTATTGAGAGGCCTTCACTTTTAATCTTCAACTCATTTCAAATCCATTTCTTGCTATGACATTTTCCATTCCTTGACTTTCTAGCATTTGCAGTATTCTCATTTGAAAAAGGCTATCTGAGCAGTGGGAAGCAGAACAGGCTGTCTGCTTTCAGCTACAGCAGACTGTCACTGTAGAGCTGGTTCAGAAAAGACAGACCTGCAGATGAATGCAGACACGAGAGTGTTCTCTCAGAGAGGAGTGCTGACTGAGGGTTTCAATCATCAGGAGCATTGATTTTTATCAATGCTGATGATCATCCCAAAGTACTTCTCTATACACATTACTAGATGCAGCATGCTCATTCAGTAGCCTTAAATACAAGTCTTTTAAAGGCTGCAGTAGAGATTTCAGTGATACTTGAACTAAGGTAGCTTTGAAGCCTTCCTCCATCTTCTGCCTCATTGTTTTACCAAATGAAACACAGGCTGAGTCGCGTTAACCACAATCAGACATCAGTGGGAAGGAGAAGTGGCAAATGCTCCCTGCTTTAGCAATAGTGAGGACACCAGCCAGAAAGGTGACTGCTCTGCCAGGCCTGAGCAGAAATATTTACAAGTGTAGTTCTAGGGGAATACCCCGCAAAATCCGAATCCCCCTGCCGGGACAAGGTGCAGTGGAGTTGTCCCTGTTTGCCTCTGTACCAGCAGGCACCGCTGCCCACTTCCTGCAGAGCTGGGAGCTCGCCCAGCAACAAGGAATAGACACTAGTTCAACAAACAAATCCACTTAATAAACTGAAGAAAACTGCAGTGGTCCGGGCTATACGTGCCGGTGGACAATGTAAGGAGAAACTTACCTAGAGGTCCGCCTACTTTCCTTACCTCTCTCCTCCCAATTCACTCTTCCCACCCCGGTCCTGCACCCGCCCCCATCTCTGCTACTGCCTGATGGTGGGGGTTACCTGAGGACTTGCTCTGTGAAACAGGATGCAATTTGCTGCTAAATCAGCTCATCTGTAGAGGGAGTCTGTCGTCAGACTGTGGTCCTGCTTCTTTTCTTGAGCTTAGGGAGAGCATGAGGAAGACCAGTGCGCATTCCAAGGGTTAACCTTGCCCTGGAGAAGGCTGTGTGAAAGGTCACTCCAGCAGCCACGCAATCCCTGCCGAGCACTGAGCACACGTGAGCAGGAGTCAGGAAGTCAGAAGGCGCTCACTTCTGGCAACAGCACTTAGTTCTGCCACTTATGCCGCAACAGGACACCTTTTCCTAGGGCGCAGATACAAATTTAAAGATACAGTGCTTTTCCTCCACAAACTGGAGAATGTTTCCTATTACTTCTACTATGTGAATTGTAGAGGATTTCAGTTTGATACTTTTACAGAACGTTGAAATGTTCCCTTTGTTAAAAAAGAACAAACAATATATTTTACCTCCTACAAGTCTTATTTCTTTTATGATGTTGGTCAGATTAAATGTAAACAATGTTTGTAATTCAAAACAAACCTGCAGAACAAACAACAGAATTAGGCACACATAGAAATCTTAGCTGGGACTCACAAAGTAATCCAGTCCACTTGCCTAAGAAGCACAGTCTGCCCTGCCCACATCCTCACACGTGCCAGCGTGTCCCACCTGTTCCAGCTGTTCCCTTGCCTCACCCAACCCCTGCCGGCACAGTCTCGACTCTCCCTCGCACTGCTATGAGCAACCATTCAATGGGAAGAGAGACACGCTCCTGAAAAACTCGTTTTGAGCATTTTGCACACAAACAGTTATCAACAATTCTGTGCTAGGCAAGTTTTCCACACCCTAAAAATGTGCCCAGAAAGATTAAGGCAAACGCCTCCAGCTGTGACTTAGGCCATGGTATGATAACACATGACAGTGTGCCAAGCTGAATAACTGTTTTTTGAAGGAACACATTTTCGAGGCTTGTTTCCTTTTTCAAAGGAAATTAGAACCTTCAAAGGTTCTGTTAATCTCTTGTTTACAAAAGTGCGTGTTCAGAAATGGGGTGGGAACAGTGTTGTGGAAATGACTCCTAATACTCCACCAAAAATTTCAAATCATCAAAAACTGTNTCTGTCTTGAGGGAGATCTTGTTCTAGAGGATTTGGGGGAAGAGGGAAGAAGAGAATTGGCAAGGTGGACTTACTGTATGAGTGCAAGCACAAAAATCAGGCAGAAATAAAGCTGCCTTGAACTCAAGGCAGAGGACAGAGGACACTGATAACAACTAAGTTGCTCCTGTGCCTTGTAGTGGCTTTTTGAGCACTGATGTCTGACAAACCACAAGCGTGTCCCATTACCTCGAACTCCCCGGGGGCCAGCTGCACCCCGCTGTACAACACTTCTGGGAAGACGTAGCTGGTGCCAAACGTGCCGCTGAGGGAGAACATCTCAAACTTGGTCTGAGCCGTCTCCACGGGCTGCCCACACGTGCTCAGGTTTGTGCTCGCGCACTTGAGCAGCGTGCAGATCTGCGGGGAGGAGGAGACAACAATGCATTTAGCAAGACAGAAACACTGGTAGGAAAGCCTTGTGTCATCAAAGCTAATGTGTGTCAGAGCAGGTGAGAGTCACAGGATCTTTTTCATAATCTTTGGGCGACTCCTTTTCAGTTGTAGCTTATTTTTTCACCCCTTGATCTGATTGGGAGTATTCCATACCTGCATTGCCTTAGTCTTATGATTTTATAAATAGATTGTCTCTGATATAAGTGTAGCCAGAGCACCTTATTTCATCTCTGAAGCCGAATCCTGTCCCTTCCACTAATTCTTTCAATCACCAGTTCTCTTATTTGAAGGTTTCCTTCCCACATGCCTTGGTAAGATGAGTTTTTGAATGGAAATTTTAGGCAAATGAAACAAAATCCTCCACATAGGTATATTGTACAAGTGTACACCCAGGTCTTCTTACTGATATTTGTACATGTTTCTAATGACACTTCATTAGATGGCCTGGTAGTCCATGGGAAGTCTGAATTTGATGTTCAGTGTCTAAATCCTAGTTAATATAGGCCAAGGAGATGAAGTTAGCATTGTTTCAGTTTCGTGTTAGTAGTTGCAGCACACAGAGGAAAGCAGAAATCAAAATGCTGTTTCCTGTTTGTCCTGGGAGTTAATTATCCAGCTGATAAATGTTTATGGTCTTCATGAGGAAATATCAAATAGGGCTAGCATTCCTTTGATTCAGGAATGATTTGAAGGATGTTGGCTGGTTTTGCTGATAGGTGATGGAGGTTTTTTTAGTTGTCTGGTATTGGGGGATAGAAGCATATTTGCAAAAAATCAAAAGTATTCTTCATCAGCAAACACAGTTTTGCATTGAAATGCAAATAAGCAGAGAAATAAGGACTATATTCTGAGGAAATGAAAAAATACTGAGGGAAAAAGGAAGAGTAGAAATTCCTGTATTCTCTAGAATTTTCAATACTGGCAGAGACTATCTGGCAACTTCCACAACCACTGAAATAAATTTTACAACCAAGCTCACCAAGAACTGAATTTATTCAAGCTACCTTCCTGAAAGCATTAGATGAGGTGTTTGCTGGATAACACCTCCCCTCATATCCTGGAGTCTGTACCAGCTGGTACACAAAGGCCGTACTGACAGAAAGAAGTAACTAAAAAAAAAGTATAATTTGCTGGCACAATAACTTAATTATGAAGGCAAAGGATGTTTTCAAATATGGCTTTAAGCAAATTCAACTGGGATGTAACTCACTGTCTTCCCAAATATTTGATTAAAAGAGAAGAAGAGAGGATATTTCCACTAAAAGTCATAAGCCATTTAAGTAAGCTTCATTGCTATTATTTGGATAATGATTTGTAAAAAATTAACATCTCTGTGACTCTAATTTACCAGCTCATCTCATAAAGATAACTATGATCAACTGATTTTTAACAGCAACTCTTTGATGAAGATACAGTGAGACTACATCTGGAGTACTGTGCCCAGGCTCCTCAGTACAAGAAAGACGAGCTACTGGAGAGTGTCCAGCTGAGGCCACAAAGATGATGAAGAGTCTGGAGCATCTCTCTTATGAGGGGGGACTGCGGGAGCTGGGCCTGTTAAGTCTAGAGAAGACTGAGAGGGGATCTCATCAATACATACAAATATCTCAAAGGTGTGTGCCAAGAAGATGGTGCTGGACTCTTCAGTGGTGCCCAGCAACAGGATGAGGAGCAATGGCCATAGAAACACAAGAAGTTTCACCTCAACATGAGGAAGAACTTTTTTACATTTAGGGTGGCAGAGCACCAGAACAGGCTGCCCAGGCAGGTCTTGGATTCTCCCTCTCTGGAGACACTCAAAACCCACCCAGATGCATTTCTGTGTAATCTGCTCTAGGTGACCTTGCCTTGGCAGTGGGATTGGACTATGTGATCTTCAGAAGTCTCTTTGAACCCTAACTCTTCTGTGATTCTGTGATACAGAGAAGATTCAGAACACTTACTGCAGATATTCACAGCAGAGACCTTAAATTTAGCCAATATTGCACCCCCCAAAAAATAGTGAGCGCACTCTGGGCATTTAAAAGAGGTTTAGAGATCTCTCCACTGCATTCATTGGATTTGAAGGTAAATAGGCTTGGAAGTTTTAGCAACTCCTTTCCATTACTAACAAACAGGGCACTAGGACTGCAGCATAGAAGAGAGTCATTGTCTTCTCTTTTTCCACCACAGATCTGAAGGTTTCTCCCTGTAAATAAGCTTCCTAAAGTAAGTAACCCCCTCCAAAGAATTACCTGCAGATAGTACTGTCCTTCAACAACATGAAGGTCATCGAAAGCACCCAGCACATAAACTTCATCATCTCTTTTCTCTGCCATCTTGTAGCTCAAGTGACAGCAGAGGTCTTTTTGGCAGAGAGTGAGACTCCCCCCAGGCTCAGTGAGCTCAGTGAAAGTAAAGGGGTCTTCAAAGATGATTCCTGTGAATTCACGGTCATTCTGTGAGAATCTCTCAACGCTCAAAGCATATGAGTTCCAGCTGACAGCAGGTGGGGAGGCAGGAGAAAGACGAGGGTGTGCATCTAGTTCAGCAATGAGGAGGCGACCATCTTCAGTTTTCATATTGTAGGAGTATGTTCTGGCTCCAGCTGGTGCATAAATGCCGCTCCCTGAGGAGAGCACAATAGTCAGTCCAAGAATTTAAAAAATCATGTTGTCCTTCTAAGTGGCTCTACTGACATCTTATCCACTATTCTACACAGATTACAGTAATTTTAGTCTCATCAGAGGTGACCATTAGCAACTCAGTATACAGAGCTCATGCTTTGGCAAAGAATAGCATTTATTCCCTTAGACGAGGTCTGCTCAGCATAGCCAAAGGCAGAGAATGTTTGGGTTTTTATGTTATGTTATGATTATATTTATGACCCCCTCAGTTCTCTTTTCTCCTGTATGCAATAGAGTTGATAATTCCTTTTTTCTCGGCTGATTGATGTGAAAGGACCATCTAATGATTGAGATGATCCAAAACACAACACGGGCAAGTATCACAGACCTGTCCTGGTGAACAGGAGAGAGAGCAATTGTCCAGCCCCCTTTACACTGGCTGAGAACTCCTCCCCACATGGGTGATTCACATCTGACCAGTACCAAGCAACAGAGGGAAATCAAAGGTCTGTCATACTCATCACTGCAGAAGCCTGTCAGGCATTTCAAATGAGAAGTCCCAAGACAGTACTGTGGTTGCACAGCTCAGTGAAGATACTGTTCTAACTGAAATATACTATTCCATAAGCTGAGCTCTAAAAAAATCAATGCTACATTCTTAAATGAAGATGTGGACTTCTTAGCAGTGTTACTACAGCAGGCCTGAATATTTGTTTTTAATGGTTTTCCGTAACAGCGTTAAATACAGCTATACAATCTTTCATTTAGCCAGAATGAATGTAGCCAGAATGAATGAATATATTTACAGTTCGGCATTCAGTCATAGACTTAGAAGTGGAGAGAAAAAGAGCCTTAAAAGCCTCAAAAATTTTTATTCAGGTATAAGGGCAGTCACCTACTACTTGTTTAGAGCCATTAAAAGAAAGGATAATCCTAAGAAGCTAGGGCAAAGAAAACGCTACAAGTTTTGCTGTGTCTTGTATGAAACCAACAGGAATGGAATCCATCAGGTTTCAAATTTGGTGACTAGACTCTTCATCTTCCAGATAAATACATTATATTCCTCTGCAAAATCACGTTGTAGAACAGGGAATAAGAGATTTGTCGTTATAAAGATTTTTAGACAGAGTGAAAATTAAATTACCTGTCATTGCCATGCTCGTGTTGTGAGTATTGGCAGCTAAGACATTGACACGCATGCCCATAGCCCAGGCAGAGTGAAACTCAACTGCAGTCAGAAAGGGCAGGACATTCATCCAAGCTGTTGGGAAGAGCACGGTGTCCACCTGCATCTTGCTCACCAGGACCACAGCAGGCTCATAGAAAAGGATGTCAAAGCAAGTGAAAATGCCAAACTTCCCAAAAGGAGTCTCAAAGGTGATGGCTTCTGGCTCTTTTGGATAATTAAACTGACTTTCTACTACAAAGAGATTATGCTGTAGGGGAAGGAAAATAGAGAAACCAGTTAGAGGCACTTACTAACCATACGTTGTGGAGTCATTCCTTAAAGCTGTTCAGAATGACTAGAGAAAAATTTTGACCTGTGTTGGAAGCCCCCACAGGTAGGAAATCAGGCTAAAATTGTATGATCATAGTACTCAAAATATGGAACACATATTACCTATTGCCCTGGCACCTAGCTAGGAAAGCAGCCAGCTGCCTTCAGGTCTTCTTATCTGCATAAGAATAATCTCTCCACTCCCCCCATCTAGTTTATATTTCTGGTGACCCAAATGCAACAAGAAGAGAGATAGTAATGTAAGAGAAGCATGGGGAATCTGGTGCCAAGAGACAAAGTTGGTGACCTTGGTGTGGAGATGCCCAGAAGCACTGGAAGTACAGAGCACCAGCATGAAGGACAAGACAGTACTGGGGACATTGCAGAGTAGAAAACAAAGGCTGTGCTGATGGGGGAAAGGCAGATGATCTCAGCCAACAGAAAAACTGAAGTTTGTGACATTCTCAGCTTTCCAACATTTTCCTTCTTCCTTCACATACATGTTTATTAAGAGTCCTTTATTCATGTCCAGGTGGTCTGGAAGTAAACATAGACACCAAGCCAGAAAAGAAGTTTACTTAACTTGTAACTCAGCACCTGGGCCATGGCAGGCTGGGGGACAGACTTGCATTATCAGTGTTTCACTCACCCAGTGTGCTCACAAATAGATATCTTGGCATTGTCTCTGAACAACCAGATGAAATACTGGGCCCAAAGTGGATTAAATAAACTGACTTCACTCTACCCACATTGGCATGATATCTGGCACACGATTCATGAACAGCTTTGATGGAATTGGCAGGTAGGCACATAATACTGAAAGAAGAACTTCCATTGGGTGCAAATGCTTCAATATCCTTATCTCTTTTTACACCCATCTTACACCCGTCCATCATTTTGTCCAAATAATTCCCACTGTGCAAAAACTGTGCTAAAACAGCATCAGAAAAAAAGGTCCTGCCTCTCTGAAATCAGACTGCTCATCTACAATGAAATACAGATGAACATTTTGAAATCCTGGAACATGAAGTGGTGAAAAGCTGGCACTGAAAAAAGCTGGCACTGAAGCTGCTCAAGCAGCAGTATTTCCAGTAGTAGAGAATTAATGAACTGAAGAAGTCAACCAAAACCATATGCCCCTAAATTGCACCAGAGCAATCATTTTTCATTCCAGTCTGTTTTGAGAAACATGACAGCAAACACAAATTTGGCATCAATGCTTCATAGCAAGCATTGTTATTCTTTTAAATTATAAAGAGAAGCAAAACTCTGGCAGGGGACAATGACCGGCATCTAATTCTCTTCCCAACCTGAGACATTTTTGAAGTAGTGGAAAATTAGTTCCTGTCCCTCCAAGGCCACTTTACCTTGTGGTAACGAGCCACCAGTTTCCCCTGTGAGTCAAAGACAACATCCGTATTGTACTGGTAGCGACTGTCCCTGGGGCAGCCGGGATCACTGGAGTCACACGGCTTCTTGTCCCCGACATTTGCAACCACATAGATGGAGTTATTTCTGGCCATGCAGCTGAGTCGTTCCTGCACTGGTGCTGGACCAAATCTAACGTATTTTAGGGAAGGAGAAAAAAAAATTAACAAAACTTGTGCTTTCAGTGGTGTCTATCTCCAGAGTGCTTGAGGTCACACCAGCAGCACCTCCAACCCTGCAGCCATGGCAGGGTAGGCAGATAGAACTGCTGCAGTGCTTCCTCAGATTGCTTCCTGCACCTTGGGGTAGATCCTGGAGACCTCTCATTGGCCTCTACAGGGACATGCCTGCTAGTCCCCTTCAGCACCTGGAACATGTTCTGCAGTAAACAGATAATCCTCAGGCTGGGAAAGGGCAGGAGAGCAATCTCTGGGCAGGGGAAGACACTAGCTTGGTGTCACACGAGCGAATATTTTAGCATCAGGCATACTGACACCTGAGGACTACAGCTCTGGGCCCTTAATACCCTAAGCAGAGTTGAGCTGTGGAATATTGCAGATGATATGGTCAAGGCAATTCGGCAATTCACCTCCTTCCATGGATAGCAGCACACAGACCTGTAACCATGGTATGAAGAGCAGTGGGCTATTAATTTCAAGACATGTCAGGGTCCATGTGCCAGAAACTGGCAGCACCTCTGAAGCACCCATACCAGGCCATAAAGAGAGCAGCCATCTCCCTTTGTAGTGTGGCAATGCGTATGGCTTTGCAAGGTGTGTGTGGGCCACACAAGGAGGACCTCCATGCAAGATACATGTACAGCACCAAGGAATAAGGCATGCCAGACACTGATGACAAGTGTTATATTCCCAAAAGCCGCCAGTGAAACCCCTGATTTGGAGCAGTGAGGAGGCAGATCACCTCTGCAAAACCTGTGTGATGATCTAGAATAAAGACCTGCTTAGACACACTGCCACCCCACACTCCATCTTCAATGAAAGACTATATTTTAGCTACTTATATCTCAGCAAAAAGTTGCACATCCTGCGCTACTCCCCATTGCGACTCTTCTTCTTGGAAGCATTGAGGAATTATATCCTCACAGATATAATAACATGCTCTAAGCCCCTCCTCATCAAGCAGGTGCAGAAAGCTGTGGTGAAAAGGGCAGACCACGGCTGTAATTCCATGGCTGAACAGTTACTGCTTGCTGTAGAAGTCTAAAGTCCAGTGCTCAGCTATAGGTTAGTTTGTCACTGCTGGCATATGCTGCTTGAATGACAGATCATGTTCTACAGCACAGAGACTCTAGCAATTCAGACTTTATCTTACCTTAATTGTGGAAAACCAAGATTAAAAGTTTCTGGGTTTTTATCATTTTGGAGTTTGGACTTTCACTACTGACCTCATCACTTCTTATTATCTGCTCAGAAACTAGTTCTTGGCTGCCCACAAAAATGGTCTGTGTGCTTTTGTTTCAACATGTCATTTGTAAATGACAAACAAACCAAAAAACCAAAGAA
>VZTH01016950.1:0-10045 GCA_013397815.1 Aleadryas rufinucha
CTCCTCCCCTCCCCCCAGGTCATAATCCACTGCAAAATGTGGGTCTCCACCATTTCTTCCCCTCAGTTGCACCCAACCACCTGGGTTTTTCCAGCCCTCTGCCTGAACAGAGCTGGCAGCCAGCACTGCCAAGCTTGGTGAGAGCAGGCACAGGCAGCAGTGCCACACTTGTCACCCCCACTGAAGCCCAGCCTGGTCGGGAGCAGCCCCCCGTGCTGGGGCTAATAGGAAGCAATCCATCAGGCAGTGCTGGGCACACTGCCCACCCAGCAGGTACCCGATGGATTTATCGTCCAGCACCCAGGCAATTTCCTGCCCTCCTCTAATCAATAAGGGAGGGCAGGGGGCAAGGCCAGCTTCCTCTGGCAGGTCATGATGGGTGTGGGGAAATAACAATGCCCCAGTAAACAGGTCCAGGAGACCCAGGTATGTGGGTAAGGATCCCACCACAAATCATTTCCCCATTTCCTGCCAGGACCAGGGGATCAGCACCCATGGGGGTGGGGGAGCTACACCCAGATTAAAGTATCTGGATACCCCCCCATCCAACAGCACTGGGGGTGCTGAGCACGATTCAGGGTGCCATAACCTGCAGCCATTAGGGCCAGCACCTGGCTGCTTCCCCCACCCACCCAGCCTCACACAGGGAGCCCAGGCCTCCGGGCTCCCCTCCCCCACCCCTTCCCATTTAATTTTTCCTAATGAAAGGCAGGAGGATGGCGGGGAGCCGGGGCACCAAGGTCGAGGCTGCCTTTAATCAATCCCCGCTGCTGGCTGGGTGCCCAGAGGAGCTGGCGGAGGAAAGGATGGGGGCTGCGGCAGGGGAGGAAGTACAGAGGGGGTTGCAGAGTGCAACTAAGGGGCTCCCAGCAGAAAACTGGGGCACCCAGTGCTTGGCCTCCTCCGCGACCCTGCTATGCCCCACCCCAAAGAAAAGGCACCGTGAATGCACTGTGCTGCCCATCCGGCACCAGAGCTGTGCCCGGATCCTGCCAGGGCAGCTTTAATCCTCCGCAGGAGACATCCCCGAAAATCAAACCCCCTCCCTGCACCCACCTCCCACTGTGGGGTACCCTCTTTGCCCACCAGGGTGGGGATACCGGGGCCATCCTCAGGCTCAGGCTGCTAAAGGCACTGGGCAAAGGTGTGTGCAGGGAGCCGGGGGGACCCGGGGGTGACCTAGAGCTGGGTGCTGGTGACGGCACTCACCCCGTGCACCAGCACAGTGGGGCCCAGCCCGCGGGTGAGCAGCTCCAGCTGGTGCAGGTAGAGCGGGTAGAGGCTGGTGTCGGCCGGCGGCCGTGGCAGGTACAGGAAGCGCACGGCTGGTGCGGGGCTCTGCTCCAGGACCAGTTTGTTGGCGGCACACACGTACTCATCTGACACTTGGGTGGTGTTGGTCGGGAAGTTCACAACCCCTTCCTCCTCTTCCTCCTCCTCGCTGGCCCTCCTGGGGGTCCCCGGCAGGTTTGCCAGTGCAGGCGGGTGATGGCATCCCAGGGCACCAGCTGGATCTGGGCCTGGATGCGCAAGTCCTTGAGGAGCTGGCGCAGCTTCTCCTCCTGGGCATGGGGCATGGTGCCCGCCTCCACGCAGAGGAAGAGGCGCAGGCTGGCCCGGCGCCAGGCCCGCGCCATGTTGAGGACACAGGCCATCTGCAGCAGGAACAGGCTGCAGGTGTCGGCGTAGCGGGCACTGTCAGGCCGCAGCAGGTTGACAGGCCAGACGTGGATGGTGGGCGGGGGGCTGGCAGCCCGCCGCAGCTCCCAGGCCTTGTCCAGGCTCTCCAGCTGCCGGGCCAGCAGGACGTTGCGAAGCATCTTCAGGGCGTCAGCCACAATGCCCACGTACTCCCGGGCTGACAGCAGCTTGGGGGTGGTGGGTGCCCGCAACGGGGGGAAACCCAGGGGGACCTCCTCGCGGGCGCTGGTGAAGGCGGGGTGCCGGGCTAGACCATCCTGTGGCGCCTCATCGTCATAGAAGCCCAGCACCAGGGTGTTGGGGCGCATCCCACCTGCCAGAGAGACCGCGCCAGCCCAGCTGAGCAGAGGCAGAGGGCTCCACCAGCCCTCCTGGCACTGCAGGTGCCAACAAGCCACAGCTTGACTGTGGCATTGCTCACCCTGCCGATTCCAGAGCCCTCAGAATCACACCCAGATATATCTAAGACCTGACCCGGATTTTGGCACTGCCCACACAATACCTCTCCAACTTGGCTTTGGGACTGCCCACACCGGGTGCTTCCAAACCTCTTGGCATCTCTCATCCAGGTGTCTTCAAGCCCCTTAACACTGCCAACAGAGATGCTTCCAAACCCCAACTTGCCTACAGCACCGCTCACCCCAGATGCCTCCAAGAGAAAACTTGGCTCTGGCATCGTCCATCCAGGTGCCTCCAAACCCCTTCGCACTTCTCAACCCACAGGGACAGCAGGATGGATCCTCACCCATGTCCAGAGCAGGCACCACTTACCAAGGCCAGAGGTGAAGAGGAGCTGCCGGACACCATGCCGCACTGAGGGTGCAAGGGTGAGGCTGACAAAGGCCTTGACATTCAGTTTGTCCACCAAGCTCAGCCACGAGTCCTGCTGGGGCTGCAGTGGGTCCGAGGGCAGCATGTCTGAATGGGGGCAAAACCAGCATCAGTGGGACAGATATCCTATACTGGGGCTAACCCTGGTGTCCACCTCTGCTGCAAAACCAGTGCCAACCCCTGTGCCCCCCCAGCACCCATGAGATGGAGAGGGGGATACAGGTGCGTACAGAGAGAGATACAAAATTATACATAAATGTATAAAAAAAACCCGAGGCAGCCCCATCCCCACTCCCCAGTTTCAGGCCATTAGTCACCACAGCAACGGCAGGGAAGGGGGGAACAGAGCCTGTGCATCAGCCATGATGTGTGCCAGGGAGAGCACGCATGTGCAAACCAACACACACCAGGGTGCAGACATGCCTGAGGTACCTGGACACACAGCAGCAGGCATGAGGTGAGGATGGACATAGGCACACGCGTGTGCAAGGTTGTGCCGAGCATCTGCCCACGTGTGTGCTGGGTGTGTGCAGGCGCTAACCTGGGTGGCACATGCCACGTGTACACGCCAACACCGACACATGCAGGAGCCCCACGGGCATGTGTAGGGATGGAGACTTGTGCACACGCATGTGTGTGTGCACAGGAGGCACGGGACAGACGCAACTCACTGATGTCCCTCATACCAGCCAAGCCCAATGTGCCACACGTGCCCAAAATGCTGACATTCCCCAGCCATCAGCTGGGCAGCAGCATCAACCCAAGAACTCCAGGAGCCCCCAGGCACCACAGCAAAGTGCAGAGGCCATTAGCACAGGAGACAGTGCAGATCCTCACCCAAGTCCTGCAGCTCCACATGGCCCAGGACATAGAGGCCGCTCTTCTTGAGGTCATTGACAAAGTCAATGAGGCGGGCGCTGCCTCGCGGGTTCTGCACCATCAGCAGCATCTGCGGGCGCCAGAATTTGACATGGTCCTTCCGCACATCCAGCATCAGCAGGTACTTCCGCACCTGGAGGACAGAGGGAGGGAAACAGGTGAGGAATCCTTTTTGTTTCACCAAACCACCCCCTGGAGACACTAGTCCTGAGGACATGCTGCCCAGGACAGAGCTCAGTTGCCACGGGGACACCAGCTTTCCACCCCATAAGGGGACAACAGGAGAACAGGGCTCACCTGATGAAAGATGAGGGCCTGGCTGATGTAGCCCCAGGTGCTGCTGGGTGAGAGGTAGTGAAGGGCAAGGAGGAGGAGGAGGAGGAAGCCCAGGCTCGCCGAGGCTGACACAGGGCTGATGAGGAACATCATGACGCAGCAGCCTGCGATGCCCAGCAGGCACGTGTGCCAGGTGAAGTACCGGAAAGTGGGCCTGGAGCAGGGAAGAGAGGACACCTGCTATCATGTGGTGCCCATGCTGCCTGTAAGGAGGGCACAGCAAGGGGAGCTGTGCCAAAGGGCCACACCAGTGATTCCACTATGCCAGTCCAGAGCATGTCGGGCACCCCATGCGCCTGGAGAAGAAGTTATGGAGGGGAGATGGTATCTCCCAGGGCACTGCTGCCAGCCCTGGGCAAACAGGGCAATGATGACCATGGGGCTGGCATTGTCCTGGCATACCCAGGTAGTATTGGGCAGCACGTGGCAGTGCCGGCAGCCATGGTGCCCGCTCATTCTGGTGTGGGGAGGCGGAGGCGGGGAGGCGAGAAGCTGTTATTTTCTCTAATTGCTGTTTTTCCTGAAAGGTAATTAAAATCCTTTTCCGCTGTGCTTAATGGAGACCTCAGTGATGGGAGGGGGAGACACCAGATGTGGGGTGGGCAAGGGGCCTGTTGCTACCTGCCCCAGCAGGCTCCCCCCAGGTACCGATCCTGCCCCATCCATTCCCAGTCAAGGGAGCAGCTGGGCAGGGTAGATGGGGGCCAAGCCCCAGCCTGGCACAGGCAACAGCTCTCCCTTGGGAATGGGGCCTTTGGGGGACTCCTGGTCAGTGCCATCCAGCCCTACTTGGGCAACACCTCTGCCCACCTGGGGGACTTCCCCTGCCATGGAGTCACAGCATCCTGCACCGAGGGCAGTGGGCATCACCCAGGAGGGAGATCAGGCTCCCTGGGCATTCTGCCATGGCCCCTGCACCCCAGATTTGGGCAGCCCTACCAGCCCAGCCTCACACCAGAGTACTCCACACCCTGAACCCCAGGCTGGGGCTGCCTGCCACACATACTCCTTCTTCCTGGAAGATTTTTTCTCCTCCTCCCACCCAGAATCCCCCTTCCTCCCTCCCCCTTCTCTGTTAGTTTAATTAGCGCTAATGGAAAGTGGGCTCCATCACTGCTTGGCAAACTGCCTGGGGGATGCCGGCCGGGCACAGGCTATAAATTATCTCTGGAAAGCCTAAGGGGAGGGGGTGGGTGGTACCCAGTGGTGCTGGATTTATCTGTACCCACTCAGCAAAGTGGTGCCAGTGCACGAGAACCGTGCCAAGCCAGTGCCATTCTAGGACCTGTCCCCTTCTCCCTCCCCAGGGATAGGGGTGTCTCCATCCCCCTAATGCCCAGGAGCGGGGTGTTCAGAATGTCTGCCCACCATCCCACCATAAATCTCAAGCACAGGGATGGCAGGGGAATCACACATAAAAGAAGGGAGGGTTGGGTGCCTGCCAAGCATCTCAGCACAGCCTCTCTCCCCTGTGCTAGTGGGTACCTGAAGTTGGGGGCTGAGGCCCATTCCAGTGCCAGGCAGGCCAGGTTGACAGTGGCATAAACCAGGAGGAAGAAGGTGGTCACGACACTTGCAATGGTGTTGAGCTTCCCAGAAAAGAGCACAACCTGCAGAGAGCACAGGGTGAATGCATACCCTGGGATGGCACCTCAGGCATGTACCCAAGCCATCCCTGTCCACTTGGGGTGTATCCCAGGGGTATGATGGGTAAGAGTACAGACAAGAATCCCTGTCCCTTTTTATCCTTAATTTATGGGATGCCTCCCACCTCAGGAAGGGAAGGGCACAACTGCAGCAGGACACCCAGGGCAGGAGGCCTGGGGGAGGAATCCCCAGGGGCAGGGGGACATGCCAGGCTCCACAACACCCAGCCCAGGTGACAACCCACCTTCACCCAGCGAGGCCAGGAAAGGAGCATCGCTGACAAACTCACCTGCACCACCAGCCAGGAGATGATCACTGCCATCACTGGGTTCCCACTGGCAGATGTCTTCTTGGCCAGTGCCAGTGCCCGGCCTGTAAGGCAGAGCGGGGAGGTTGAGCTGGGACACCCCAGCAGGCACCCACAGGTCCTGCCACCAGCCAGGAGTCCTGTCCCCACCCTGGGTGCAAATTCCAGGGCATGCAGGTGACCTAAATGGGCACACGCCAACCCACAAACCATCACCCCCACACCAAGAAGGGAGTTCCCTGGTGTCAGGGCTGGTCCCCAGCAGGGACAACCTGCTGAGTGGGCTCCAACAAGTGCCACTGCACTCTGGGCACTCACCAAAGAGATCATCCCGGGCCAGAGCGTATAGGATGCGGGATGCCCCAATGAGGTTGCTCATGGCTGCAGAGAGGGTGGCAGCATAGATGCCCACGGTGACCAGTGGTGGGAAGATACTGATGTCACGTAAGAAGCCATAGTCTTTCTGCAGGAGGATCCTGGAGGGGGACACAAACACACTGGCATCTGCCTCAGCCCAGGCCAGCATGCCCTGGCACCAGGCACACCCTGGCATGGAGACAGGTGGCCGTACCTGTTGCAAGGGCTACACATGAGGAAAGCCAGCAGGTTGTAGACGAGGTAGGTGAAGAGCACAGCAGAGATGGTGCCCCGTGGGATGGAGTAGCTCGGGCGCTTCAGGTCCCCTGTGGGTAGGAGCAGGCAACATTAGTGCCCACAGGCACAGCACACCCCTGATCTCTCCCAGTCTCAGCTCCCATTCCCAGTGTCACCCTGCCAGGCACCTCCTGTCCATACCTGACATGTTGGAGCCTGCCATGATGCCAGTGCAGCCGTTGAACATCACTGCGAAGACAGAGCTGAAGCTCATCATCTGCCCAGTGGTGTAGTCCACCGCATACCCACCTGCAGGACACGGGCAGGGGCTGTGACAGGCTGTCCAGGGTGGCACAGCCCCACCACAGGCCCTCTCCTCAATGTCCCCACACACAAACTACAGGAGAAACCACCTCACAGCACCCGCTTTGTGCCCACAAGCTGCCCTCACTCTCCAGCAAGCCCCATGTGATGTGGCAGTGCCAGTGGGCACAGCAGGCAGGGTGGGGGAAGCCTCTCCTCACCGCCCAGGTTGTCTCGCAGAGTGTTGAGGGAGAAGCCGGTGAAGAACCCATTATCAGTCTCAGTGCCATTCAAGTGGGGCAAGTGGATGGGCACCTTCAGGGGCCGTGTGGCGAAGAAGCTGACAAGGATGGTGCCCAGGACAGCTGCGACGATAAGGAAGATGAGGAAGGTGGCCTTGGCATAGATGGAGGCGCCCACGAGGCACACGAGGAGGCAGAGTGCCAGCAGCACAGTGCCATAGAGCAGCTCGTACCAGTAGCTCTGGGGCAGGACGCGGATGCCTGTGCCCGCTTCTTGCCCTGGACAGAGACAAGTCAGGATTAGCAAGGCTCAGAGGAGGCATCACTGGGAGCTAAGAGCTACCAGTGTTGTGTCAGGCATGATGGGCACCAACTCACTGGCCAGAGGGCTGGGTGAGCCATGCTGGCTATGCTGGGCATGGTGCTTGGCATGCCTGGTACAGCACTAGGGCTGTTTGGGTAAGGGACACCTGCTGTCCCCTGCCATCAGGCAGGGGGGTACTCACCAGGCGGGATCCCAAAGCTGTCCACCACTGCCTCCACCAGCCCCAGCACATAGAGGGCACTGCCACACACATTGGCCAGAAAAAACATGATCCCGATGCTGCCCCCAAACTCTGGGCCCAAGGCACGGCTGATCATATCTTGCTCGAGTCAAGGGAAGATGTCAGCAGCACAAACCACCATCAGATGCTCCCATCCCTCTCTCCCAGGCCAAGGGGGTCCCAGCCTCAGCATGGCACCTCAAGGCCACTGGGTAGTCACCCAGCTTTGTCCCACATGCCCTGTCCCAGCAGCACCCACAGTAAAGGATACAGTAGGCTCCTCCAGCATCCAGTGCCCCGTTGGTGGCAATGGCACACACGGACAGCACCGTCATGCCAATGATGAAATATGCCACTGCGAACATGGCCAGGGCCTGGTACAACCCAGCATGACCCACCACGAACCCTGCCAAGGAAGGGGGAGGCCAGTATGCCCATTAGTTGAGCATGGACAACCTGCAGGACAGAGTCCCTGGGCACTGCCACCACACAGACCTCACCCCACTGAGGCACGCAGCCACTCCCATCCCTGTGCCCACAGCTTCCCCCAGGACCTGCCAGCCCCTTCCCTTCCAGGGTGAGGATGCTCCCACCTCCCACCCACAGCAGCACCCACCAGTGTCGCCCACCCTCAGGGTATCTCAATCTTCCACCCGTGTCTGGCCCAGGTGTGCCCAAAAACCAGACAGGGAAGGGGCTCTGCTGCTGAGACCCCTGTGCCCTGCTGCCACCCTTGCTCCCCAGCGTGGGGAGTCAGGAGCTCCCCACAGGGATCCTGTTGCTGCCCCACTTGCCTACAACACACCAGGAAACAGAAGCAGGCCGGGTGTCCCTGCCAGCCACAGCACCGCTCCCGGGAGGTGGGTGGGAGTTCCCGAGGAGAGGGGGCCCAGAGCCCCCCTGGCCCTGCCTGGGGTGACGGGAGCGATTCTGGCTGGCAACACTGCGGGCAGGAAGGGGATGCCTGCGGCTGTCTGTGGGTGAGGCCCTATCTCAGCCACAAGCCAGGCCGCGGATGTGCCCGCGGGAGAGGCAAGGGGGGGTGACCAGGGCACCGGCACCGCAAGGAGCCCTTGGGGCGACAGGCTGGGTTTGGGAGCACCCGCTGTGGTCCCCAGAGAGCCGGACGGTACCCGAGTGCCAAATGTGAGGGTGGGTGGGGGTGTTGGTGGAAATAAAGGGGTGCCTCAAAAACACCGTGGGCATAAGTAGGAGGGGCTGCTCACCCTGGAGATCTGGGGAGTGTGTGAGGTGTGGGTAAAGCAGGGAGCCGACGGGGAGAGCCTTGGCCCCCCACAGTGGGATAGTTCCTCTTCCTGGCAGCTTTCCTTCCCCTCCACCCCACACTTCCCCTACAGCCCCACAGTCCACGGGGTAACACAGCTCCAGGCGGGGGGGGCCAGGTCAGCCAGGGAGACCCCGGTGGCACTGGGGGGGTCAGAGCCTGTATGAAGACCCCGAGCAGGGGAGTGGGAAGGGGGTGAGTGATGACGGAGGAGGGCCGTGCCCCAGCTTGGGGGGTCTCCTGGGCAGGGGAAGGATCTCAGGCCCAGCGGGCACCCCGGGCACGCAGCCAACTCCCGCCCTGGGCTTTCCGTGGGCGGAAAGTGAAAGAGGAAAAGCTTTTCCCGTTCCCGGACCAGAGCAAACATCGCCTGTCCCTGCCTGCCCCGGGCCATGCTGGGGCACCTACCCTCTTCAGGGCCCCCCAAAAGGCTGCCAGCTGCCCCAGCCCATGCCCATCCTGCCCCCTACTTCTCCCAGGAGTTATAGTAACAGACTTGTAACCCAAACTGGGGGCAGACTGGGAAACAATGTGTGCCCTTTGCACACACAGAGAAGGACAGCTGAGTGTCTGCAGGGGGACACCAGGGTTCTGCCCTTGGGACATTAGGTGGGATGTGGAAGAGAACTGGGGTGCTGGAGCCTGGCATTAGAGGATGCCCGGGAAGCAGGGGGGTCCCAGCAGTGGGGGACAGGTGAACATGAGGGCACTGGAATCCCGCTTAGGGAAGGCACTGGGAAGACACAGGAGTCCTACTCCAGGGACACCAGGGTTTTGAACTAGAGTCCCTTACGGGGGTCCCTAAGGTCCTAACTGGGTTCCTGTCCTGCAGGTTCCTGTTCCCGAGTCCCGAGGCCAGAGCCCCCAGCCTAGTGGGGTCAGGTGGGGACACACAGCACTGGGACCCCAGGCTGGGGGGAAATTAAGCAGGGAAGGACACGGGGGCCTCAGACTGTGAGCACTGGGGTAAGCACTGGAAGGGAGCAATGGGACTGCAGCAGAGACGGAGGTTCAGGAGAGGGCACTGGCGACCCAGACTGGGCGGCTCGGAGCTCCAGAGCCGGGGACCCCGGGATTAGACGGGGGCCGGGCTGGGGGTACCAGGCAGGGCTGGTGACTCTCGGGGGGACCCGGGCCGCGGCCGGGAGAGGGGGGCGCCCCGGGGGCGGCGGCACTCACCGAGGCGCAGGAAGAGGACGACGCTAAACATGGAGAGCAGCGTGGGCACCACAACGCCCAGGAATGTGGGCAGCTTGCGGGGGGCGGCGGCGGCCCGGCCGCGCTCCCGGCCCCGCTCCTCCTCGGCCGAGCCGCCGCACAGGCGGTACGTGAGCAGCGCGCTCCGCTCCGAGCTCGCCATGGCCCGGCCCGGCTC
>VZTH01016955.1:0-152069 GCA_013397815.1 Aleadryas rufinucha
GGCGGCTAGTGGTCAGTGTGGCACTATCCTATTTGCTTTTTTAATCCATTGGCCAATTTTAGTCCTGTTTAACACTGAGTCAGATGCCTTAATGATATTGAGTTCTACCACTGTAATGAATATTGGCAGCCAGATAGAGGAGAGAGATGTAATTAATGCCTGTTCTGATGAAAAGATTTCAGTGTGTGCTCAGCTTTTTCTAGGTATCAGGCTTTATTAGCTCTGTTGTGAACAAAACTGCCTGGTTTTATATTGTAAGCATTATTGTAGCCCTTTAATTGGTGGGTTTGCTTCTGTGGTTTATCTTGCTATCATCAGAGCCTTAAAGAGGGTTCAAAATGCCACCGAGCATGACAAGGTTGACCATGTGGGCTGATACTACCAAGCATCTACGTTACTAATTCTGAGAGATAATAGAGCTCCATAAGGACAAAAATCTCTTCTTTCACCACTCCCCCTGACCCCAACTCCTTAGCTGTTCTCATTTTATGGGAAGGCCAGCATCTGCTGCCTGGGATCTCCATCCTGAAGTAAAGATTGCAGCATCTTGGGCTGCCCAACACTTTTCCCTGCCAGAAATCCTCCTTGAATCATACAGCGCTCACCTTCACCAGCTTTTGTCCCGGGACCTGGGGTTCCTGCCTGACCTTCTGTGCAGAAGCAGTGCTGTGTCTCGCCCCAGTGCTGCAGAGCAGCGTGCCTGCTGTGGATGGAGGAGCAACGTGGAGACAGTTCACTTCCTCTCTTGTTCCACGAGAAAGATTGTCCACATAGTACCGGGGTGGGAGGGAGTAATGGAGATCAAGACAAACTAATGTAGCCATCCCATTGAATCTCTGGGGTAGTTTCATCAGTTTACCTGAGGAAGCCAGTTTGACTTGCATAATTCAGACATTTGTCTCTTACTTGATAATCTCTTACCTTCTTCATCTTGTGCATTCTGAAAAATGCGGCAAAACAAGCATGTTTTGCCATCTGGACAAAAAAAAAAAAGTCATAAAGATTATTTGCTTGAAAGTCCAAAGAGTATCAACTTAAACACCTAGTTTAATTTAGTCAAACCCTTGTACAGGGTGCAAGCAGCAGAAACACACATTGTTTTCAAATTTTAAACTTCTACAAGGTGTATATCAAGAATATGCTTAAATATGATGTATGTGCAAGTTGAAAAATTACATGGTTTAGATCATTGCTTTACTTGTCTTTTAGACTTGAGGTTTAGAATTGACCTGTCAGATATTCATAAAACAAGCTGGTTTTATTTTGAGTTATGAATCTGAGGCAGAAGTAGCAAATAAAATTGATGTATAGCCCAGTAATGTGATTATTTTTAGAATTCCAGACTTGGCTCATAATGATGTTCATAGAAGATCTTGGTTGAGTTCCTGAATAAGTATGCAATAAGTGTATTCTTTTTTCCTGTAGCAAGATATTTAAACATTGATTTAAGAGTAAGTCAGCATGTCATGACTAAGTCTTCCTGCAATTTAGTCTATTTTGTGTTACCTCTAAATTTTGTTTAGACTTTTGTGTTACTCTAGTCTTAAAGTGGTTTTTATCAGCAATTGGAAATAGCAAGGTACTCAGCACTAATTCTGAGAAATAGAAAGAATACAAGTATGTGTATGCTGTGTTAAAAGCTTTTATTTTACTTGTTTTTAATTGATTCTAATTTTTTCTTCTTGTAAGGTATGTCCTAGTTGTACATGTCAGAAAATGTGCAATGAGTTTGCAGACTTGTCTGCTTTCACAACTCTTCCTTCTACATGGTTTTGTATTACTCCTGTCATGGAATATATTGCCTCATTTGTAAATATCGAAAGCACTGTAAAATGGGAGATAGCAATTACTTAATACCACGCATACACAATTTATTTCAATTTTTTTAATAAATGAGCTCTTCTGCTGGAATACAGGAAACTTGATGCAGAGTGCCTGAAAAAACTTTTGCAGTTGGCAGTCATCTTAATATTGGTCCTGACTAGTAAAGCACCCAAATCTCTCTGAAATGAAGGATGTCATTAACATTACTTGACAAATTTGAGCTATTATGAATAATATGACCCCATGGGCCAGATCAAAGCAAACTTTTTGGTTTTGAAACTATTGATCAGAAGGATTTTTTTCTTACTGCACACCAAGCTTTTTGATTTCCATAAACTGATTTTTGATTTGTAAAGGGTTCTGAGAACAGCCCTGAATTTTCACATGGCTTCTATGGCTTGGCACATCTGGAGTGCCTGGAGCAGCAACCTGGCTTTCCTTAGGGTTGTCTCTCTGGAACTGAGTAAATTTTACTGTGGTGTGTGACTCAGGGAGAGTTTAAGTGGGTTGGCCATGGGTGACTTAAGGGAACATAGGAGTTTTTACATATTCTAAATTTAGAATATGCATTTCTCATATTCATTTCACATCTGCAAAAGTTATTTGAAGAGTATAATATGAATATGTGAAAAGAGGAGAAAGATTTCCCATTGAAATTTTGTTTATATTTTTGTTCTTTCCCTTTTCATTCCAGTGAAATGAAGCAGAAGTTGGATGAAGAAGGCAACAAGTGCAGCATCCTTTCCAAGCAGCAGAAGTTCAACGAGCACTGCTGCATTCGCTGCTGTTCCCCTTTCACATTTCTTATCAACAGCAAGCGACAGTGCCAAGAATGCAAGTACAACATCTGCAAGAGCTGCTGCACTTACCAGAAGAAGGAGAAAGCTTGGATTTGCAGTGTCTGTCAGCAAGCAAGGTAAAGGCCTTTTGTTCAACAACCTGAGCAAAGCAGCTGTGGCCTGACCTGAGCTTTTCCTTGTATTTGTCAGTAGTTAACTCCGGTGGGATAGGACATGAAGTACCTGTTTATGTAGGGGTTGATTTGTTCCTGATGTGCCTGGTTTTTGTAGAGGTTAATTTGTTCTGAGTGTTTGGTTACCTGTTGCATTTTCCAGGCTTGTTTAGCTGGACTGATGTATCAGCAAGCAGTAATTGGGCATGGCTTCTGCAGGGCTGGGATGTCCTGAAATGCCTGGGTTACTAATGGAACCTGAGCACAGATGGTGGTAAGGCAGTTAATAGTTTGGCAGCTAATGCCACTGATGGGTCAGGAATGGAAGGAAGAATATTTATTAATAGATCATCCAGCTGTGACTGTGTTTTTAGAGTGCTTTTCTAAATGCCACCTTATTGGTGGGGATGCCTTGAGCTTACTTGGGCAAGTACCCAAAGGAAATAGCCATGCAACCTGTTATAATTCATAACATCTGTTAAGAATATGCTGCCAGGCTTCTGTTTGCAGAGGGTATCAGGGATTTACTATCTCACCCTTCTAAGGGTGGCTGAGCCCCAACATTTAAAGATAGCACCAGAAAAACAAAGCACAACACTTAACAGTAGCAGAGGGGCCGTTCCCTGGATGGCGACTGGTAGTCCTTGTCTCCAAGTTCCCAAAGCAGCTGTAGCTGTGGTAACGTAGTCCTCACCAAGACCCTTTAACTCAAACAAGAAGGGTGAATGAAGTAACTCAGTTCCTTGTGGTTTAATTTTGACCACTGGTGACTAAAGCAGCTGAGCGCATATGACAAAGATGGCTGTTCCTTCTTGATCTTTCTATTTAGTGGAGAACACAGGATGAAGACAAGAGACAAGTCCCTTTGCAATGCAGTATGATACTCCCGTGCTCACCAAAGCCTTACTATTCCCTCTTGTTTCCCATTAACACCCACTTGAAATGTAAGCTTTCCTATAGTATCTGTGAATTAAATGTGTGTCCTTTGACACAAGTCCTTAAAATCATAGGGATCCCAGATGGACAATGCTGTATTTCCAAACATCAGTCTTTGAAGGTGAAGGTGGTTGTGTTCTTTGGGGCACCTGATCCTTCTCCACTGGTTACCCTGGAAAACCTACAGAAACCCCCTTTTCCCTGGTGAGGAGGCAGATGAGTGACAGGAGTATCTTTTCCAGCAACACAGAGAGCTGTGGAGCCAGTGCTTGTTTCTAACTTAGTCAGTCAACCGTTTCATATTACACCTCTTTCTTCCATTTAACCTGAATTCACCCATACGGGCAGCAGCGCAGCAGCACAGCAGCCAGGTTTGTGGATGCTGATGAACTGCACTTAAAATACATTTTGCTGACTCCACAGAAAATGCCTCGGAAGAATATAATTTCAGAAGAAAAATCTGTAGCTATATTATAAAAATGCTATTTCTGACCTTTGAAGTCAGGGCTTTTCCCACAATCCTGTGCAGCCCTCAGAGTCACCCACCTGTAACTCAGTTATAAACATTTTCTTTATTTATGAGACCTGAGACATAGCTTGAGTTATTTTTCAGTGAATAAATTAACTAACACTGTTGCTAATCATTTTATGTTCCAGTTTATTGGACTGTGCTACTTACAAATCCCTGTAGGTAGATCAGGGGCTAGTATTCCTCAGGGAGTGCTGATGTACTTTGATCTGGTGGGGACTTTTTTTTGTGTTTTGAGGGGTGATGGGGTGGTATGATTTTTTGGGTTTTAATTCTCAGTATTTCTTCCAGGGAAAAACACAGGGGAAAACACAACAGTCTGTTGTGAGTTCCTGTTGTCTTCTCAGTGACTTATTCCTCAGGTGGACTGTGTCCTCCTGCCCCTCCCCAGCTGCTCTGCTTGTGTCTTTTATTTTTTTCCTTTGATAAGGCAGCACAGATACTGGAGGTGGTTCTGGGTTTAGCTGTTACTTGCCTGCACATCTTACTGCACAACAGATAGTGAACTCTAGTGAGCTAGAAATATCTGAAGACTGTGTTCTACCTGTTTGTGCTCTTCAGCTCCTCACTACAGCAATACTCAAATAACCCTGAGTTTTATGTCCAGTATGTATTTAGAATATGTCAATGAGTTCTCTGATGTCACAAGCAGTTTTCTCTAGTATAAAAGGTTACAAAGGAGATGTAATCAAGTAAAGCCCTTCATTCTGGGTTTTAAGTCCTTTTGGGAGCTGTACCCTTTTCTTTAGACTCTCTTATTTCCTATTATCTTCCTTCAAATGAGTGACATCAACTTTGGTAGATTTTAAATAGTCTACTGGCAGATTCCCATGCCAAGGTGATGTTGACACTGAAGAAAATCTGACATGTTGAGTTAGTCTTTCAAGGCTTGACCCTAGTGGAGATATCTGTTCTGTTGAAGATGATTTTTCATCTTCCATGGCAGAGATCTGTATTAGCTTTAGCACAGAGCAAAAATTCACGTTAGCATTTGAAACATAGAACATTTGTAGAAAATTGGTCAAAAAAGTTAATCTCTGCTTCTTCCAAAAGCAGAGAACTCATCAATAAGCCCATGAAAACTTTGGTGTTTGAATTCCTTTAAAGCACATCTCCTGCTGCAATGCATCTTTTAAAAGTTAGAAATTGGGCTTGGTATGGAATCTCAGGCTCAAAAATTTCTTTACAACAATGTCTGAATTAATCTTCTAAAGAACAGGAGAACCTTCCTTCAATTTCCCAGATTTAGCACACATTCTGCAAATGCTTTTTTGATTTAGAGTTATCTCTGATTACTATTATTAATGTCCTCGGGGTTTTCTTCTCTCATGTGTATCTTCATAGTCTGTAAGTACTTTATGATAAAATTATATAATACTAATTTCAAGTTTTTGATTTGTGTATAGTGCACAAAGCACTATACATTCTTCCAAAGCTTTGTACAATGTCTCCTTGTTAGACACCTGTCAGACAATGTATTTAGGCAGCTTGCTGAAGTCTGTACTTTTTTTAAGTCTTCTTGGCTCAGTAGATTCCAGGCACAGTTTCTTTGCCCTCTGGATGAATGTTTTTGATGCCAGACACAGAGGTTCTTTGCTCATTTAACAGAAATAGGGCATGCTTTCCATATGTCTGAGACCACTTTTCCATTCTCCAAGGAGCCATATCCCAGAACATCGTGCTTATGATACTCTGCTTTCCAGTTTAACATTTCTACTAATAAAAATAATTTTTTTAGAAAGCATAATTCATTAAAATGCATATTTTTGCAGGTTTTCTAAACTAATCACATTTTTCTTCTGGTGTGCAGTATGAGTATATAGAGTCCAATCCAAAATAAGGTGTACAAACATCTGGCTGTCCACCGCAGCTTTTCATGACTATTACGCATGAATCCCCCTGCATTCTTTGTTCACTTCTTCTGGTCTCACCATCTGTATGTCAAAAGATTTCTGTCTCTGTTGTGAGTGGGAGCATGGGCACCTAATCCTTTCATGCCTTCACATCCATCTGTTGTGTGATTTTCTCACTTGTTCTCAAAACTCTTGCTCAAGTGATGACAGTTCCTCACTTAGTGGACTCCTGCTTTGCTTTCTTGAGCCAGGCCATGGGTAAGAGGGTCTGCAGGAAGTCATTATTCTGCTTTATAAGAGCTGCTTTGTTGGTGATGGTCCTTTGCTAGTAACAGCTATTAAGAGACAGACACCCAGTCACTGGTCCTTTTCTCCTTTATGTCATTAACTAGTGAAAAAACACAGTCATGCTGCACATACTCAGACTTCCTGCAGTTAAAGCAGTGTTTTGGGTGGCTCAGACTGGGTCCCAAAAATTGACACACTGGTTGCTTGCTGCACAGATTTATTTGAAAGTTTAAGAGAACTGTTTGGGTTTGTTTTTTTTTTTTAACTTTGGTTTTTGTACTCCCAATTTAACTGCTGCTTTTAAAAAGAAGAAAACAAAAGTATATAAATTACCCTCATCAACTCTTCAATCCAGAGTTATTGCTGAATGTTCTTTACATTTTCTTTTGAGTTTGTTGAGGTGCCTGGTCAAATATAACTAGACTGTAACAATTTGTATCAGTAGCAAATGTAATTGTCTTACTGGAACTTGAAAATTAGTTAGACTAATTAGATGTGCCTTGGGGATTTTTAATGCCCATCAGAGTGAGATCTGAGAAAATGCATTAAAGTCTAGTCTACCTGCAGTACCCACTACATTTTTCTGCAACTGGCATGTGTTGGGATTAGCACTAATGTAAAAATGGAGCAATGCTTCTGATAAAATGAAAATTGCAACAGAAAATAAAAGTCTAGACTCTCTTGGCAGGCGGAACACTCTGCAAATAGAAAGGAGCTTTGCCAGCCTCAGTCCTAAATAAAACCTTTATATTTCATATGGTTTTGTTTAGAGGGCTCTGTAAAACAATGTAATGTGTTTTAATGTCAGCAGAACAAAGCATATATTTGTGGAAACATGATAAAATTGAAGTTAGCCTGCCAAAAGGATACATCTCTTCTTCTTAGCTGATGCAAGTTTTAGTGTAAAACTCTTTACAGGGAAAAAGTGAAAAAAAGCACCAAAATTGGCAAAACCTTGGTATGGTACTTGAGGAAAAGTAATACTTCTACTTAGTAACTGAACTTTGTATTTGTTTGTCAGTGCATTTGGCTGTAACAAAACAGTCAGTTTCAGGACTTAGTTGTGGAAAACTAATGAAGATATAATGCTGCTTAGCAATTTTGTTTTGCTTTCAAGCAGGCTCAACCATCTGGTAAAAGGAAGCCGAAATGTATTTTAGGTAGTCTGCCTCAGCCGTAGCTTGGAGCTTTGTGTACGGTTTTGTGACAGTTGCTATTTCTGCTGTCTGAGGTCCCTGTCTGACATTAGTGAGAACTTCTACAGAACTTAGAAGCTGTGACATTGTCAAGTAAATGCCAGAAAATGTGTTTTTGCTTCCGAGAACATAGAATTGTGTAGGAATGTTCTCTTGCTCTGTGGCATAGCATAGAAAATAAAGTCTTAGTTCTACCACGTGCATGTTGTCTTCATTTGACCCATATGGGTCTTGTTCTGCTTTTTTAAAAGTTCTCTGAATGATCCCATTCATATTGTACTTAAGGGATTTACTAATTTTAAGTAAATTGCAATGAAAATTATTTTTCTCAGCTATACAACTGAGAAAAACATACAGTTGTATATACTTGTAGAAATTGATGCAATTCCTTCCAAAAATGAATGCTGCTCTATTCAATTTTTTTTCTTCCTCCTTATCCTGCCACTGTCTCTCTGTTTTGTATCTAACCTCTTGACCTCCTTGTCCTTACTGTGCTTTAGCATCACAGTAGATCATAGACAGCATATCCTTTTGCTCACTGTAGCCATGAAGAGCAAGGACAAGAGCTTTGATTTTGCACAGGAGCCAAGAACACTCTTTGGCTTATTCAGTTGTTCCCTAACTGGAGGAGGAGAGAGAGAAATGTGCAAACTGGTTGCTTTGACAGGTTGATCTCTGCTGGGTTTTTTGCTATACTGATCTGTCTTAATTATTTTGAAGTATGCACTGTGAAGAATTTAATTTCTGCTAGACAGAATAAAGCTGAACTTGCATAACATACAGCAAACTGCAATGCTGCACTCAGCTTTAAGAAAAGCATCTAAAAATGGAATTGAAGAGGAGAGTAGGAAAGAGATATCTATTAAACAGCTAAATACAAGTGCTAATTAGGTGATCTTTTCTAGCTTTAAGTAGCCTTGGAAGTGAAAGTGTGCCTGAGTGCCAGGAGGACTAATCAGTGTTTTAGTAACTCTGGTTCCCAGTTTTAGCTGTCAAGTGACCTTGGGGAAATTTCCATGTGTCAGCTTTCCCCATGTGCAGAATGGATTTGATGATCTTGAGCTCTTCGAGGTTAGTGGTTGAAAAGTTAAATGCTCTGGTTGTAAAGTGCTAAGTATTATTAATGTACTGTTATTAGAGGAGTTTTGCTGCAGTCAGCATGGCTAAACCTTTGGGTTTCTCAGTTGCACAGAAAGGTAAATGCTTGGGTTCTTGTAGGGAATGAATGAGGGTAAAATATCATGGCTTTATGTTCAATATTAATATATAAATGCTTGCTTGTGTTTGGCTTCACCTACCTTCAGCAAGTCATTGTAAGAAAGGCTATTACACATTTTCCCTAGCAGGAATAAATATTACGTAAGTAGTGTGCAAAAATATTGGGGCTGTTAACCTGGGAGGAGCTGGATATGAAAGGATGTAACACAGTTATTCCTCATAATAAGCAGCATACAGATTATAGGTTGGACTTACTTAGCCTTTCAGTTTTGCAAAAGCCGAGGGACTTTCAGTGAAGGTGACAAATTAAAAGCTAATTAAAATTGCACAAGATTGTTTAGGTGTGGGCACTTAATTGTCAAGTGGGGACATCATGCCTTAGAGTAGCTGAGAAGGAAAATCTTAAGTACCAAGCACAATTTATGGAAGAACCTCCCTTGTGTCAGTTCTGCAACTGGAACTTCATGTGCTGTTCATCATAAAATGTATGTGATAAAGCAAGAAGTCATGCTGTGGTTAACACCCCAGAGGTAGCTTTGAGCAGAGTGCCCTTTCACATAGACATACCACTGAACATTTTTTAATTATCAATAGTGAAAGATTGCTACGTGGTTTGATGTATGTTTGTTTCAGCATTTGGTGAGTCTTCATGTTTTCTTCTTTTGTATTTGTGCAACCACGAAGCTTTAACAAAGTACAGAAACTGGTCTGTTGCTTCAACTGAGGCTGACATGCCCACCTCAAGGAGTGAAGACAGCTTATGGCCTGGACTCTGCCAGTCCCCAAGGGACGTTCTGTGTGCATGCTCTTTGCTGCTTCTATTCATAATGTTTGGTGAGGCCAATGTGAATTTGAGGAACTGGGAGGTGATGCTACATGTGCAATGAAGAAAGATTCTTCTCCCACTAAAGCTCCACAAACATTTAACTTCTATACAACTCACATAAGGGGGAAGGCTATTTTATACCTGTATTGTATGCCTCTCTGACTCTTTCGTTATAAGCTGTGTATGAAGACTATTTTGACAGTCCACGAGTAATTCAGATTATTTTGCCAAATTATATTATTTTTATTCTACTTCCTATTGATAAAGAAGCTCTATGCCTCCTCAGTGCTTTATTTTTCTCCAAAATATTTATCCTGTTAACTGTGAACAGCTGCCATTATTGTGTGGGTACCCTTAGAAGCATTAGTAAATGCTGTGGTTAGCAAAAGGGTTTTTTTCTTGGTGAGAAAATTGGAAATCCTCCAGACTTGTAGCCACTGGCAGTGAATGGCAGTAACAAATGTGTCTTTCCTCCAGCTAGTGCAGTTTGCAGTATTATCCTCTTAGAGTGTTGTTGTGTTGCCAGAGAAGTTAAAGTGAGCATTTAATTTGTCATTTTAAAAAAGATTGACCACATCAATAAATAAGTCACTCCATGTTCCTATTGTTCAGGCCCACCTTTCACATGAAATAGATACTGAAGCACTCACTGCTTGTCTCTAATAAGAATCTATGAGATCCTACATTCACATGTTTCATCCTGCTTCTTCAACTTGAGGGAAAAGGAAGGTGGAAAAAGCAATTGCTCTATGTTTCTGACAAAGATGAGGTTTTCCAAACCTGTGTGCTGATTTAAGTATTTGGGTTTCTTGTGCTCTTTTTGTAGTAGCATATCTTTTCTGCATCTAGGTTTTTGTGAAGTCTTCTCTCAGATAAGACTGCATGAGGCTGGTTAGAGAGTTAATTACTCTTCTTACATCTTCCACTCTCTCAGCTTTCAAAATACGACCCTAAATTTGTGGATCATGAAATAAATGGTAATGGTTTCCAGTTACCTGTACTGGAAGTGCGTTTCATGCACTTTCCTGTCTTATAGCCCACCTGCACCTTTTGCTAGCGCTGTCCAGACAAACATCTTGTCCATTTTAGCCCAGGAGCTAACAGACAGCACTTTCATTTGTCTTGTGTTCACAAATAGGATCATGGTAACGTAGTGGAAAAGCCATCTCTGACCTAAAGCTGTCTTTGAGCTTGTAACCCCATTCATTTCAAGTTGTTTTATCCTTTTTTGATTTATTTATTTTTGCATAAGCGGCTTCGAAAAATGAAGATTGAATTTTGAAAGAGTGCCTAAATAAAAATTGCCTAAAACCAGAACCCTTTTGCTTGCAGGAGTTGTGAACTCTTTGGAAGTGCTGTGTGATCATAGCAAAAGAAAGCTTTTGTTTTCAGATTAGTACTGGATTTGTAGTGCACTTGGGATTTACTTTAATAAATTGTTTTTGTCAGAAAGGTGCTCTAGTAAAAATGAAAATTCTTCACAGTAACTGGAAAATAATGAGGAGCAACATAAAAATAATCATACCAAATATGTCTTCCATTCTCCTCATACCCCCATCCCCCACCAAAATATTTGAAACCTTTACATTTCTGGGAATCAGCATGGTGTGCCTTTACAGTTTGACTTTTGTCTCTAGATGTTGGAAGCCAACAGGGAGTTGCCAACACTCTTTTGGAGGGGTTTTGTTAGTCCCTTTGTTCAAGGGCTGTTCTGTGGCCGAGTGGCCAGTGCCTTCCTGCATGAACACTTTCGCATTGGGAAGGAATCTTTTTAAGGTAATGAGGTGGGTGAGGCTGCTGGATCTGTAATACTGCCTGTCCTGATTGTTTTGATTTGAAATTTAATATGCTGTAAAGCTTGTCGTTGTAATTTGGCAAGCGATGTCTCTGGGCAATACGTGGGAGTTACATGCCCATACTGGTTCATTTTTGTTTCATCTCTGTTTCTGTCCACTGATGTGAAGACTTGTGGGGTGCTTCTCCAGGCCCCAGACTGAAAGAGCTGCCCTTCTCTTTTCATTAAGGTCCCAAGAGATAATTAGTGTTGAATGAAAGTTTGTTCATCTAATTAGGAAATACTGTTTCCCATCATCTGTCACACTCTGAGGTTGTATGTGAGATAAATAGTGTAATGGAGACATCATGGCTCACATTGTTTTCAATTTGCTGATGACAGATTTGCTTTGCGTTCGTGGTTTTTCCTGGCTGTCAGTGTGGGGGCTTGTAGAATAGTGCCTGGAATATGGAAACTTGAATAAAAGCTTGTGAGATAGAGGAAACCCATGTAAAGAATGGTAGAAACTGCATCAGGAGTCACACCTGTAATTTTGTCTCACTGATGTGTTTGCAGGACTTTGTAACCTAGGGGATTTCTTGACTTCTCTGTATCTCTGGTAGTTGCAACTGTCAAAAGGACTTTCAAACTCTGGCTTGATAAAAAGTGAATTGATATCTGTTAGCAGCAAGGAAAAAATTTGTATGACTTGTCCCAGTCCTGCAGATTCACCAGTAGCTAGGCCTCTGTCTGTGGTGGCAGAACACACCTCTGATCAAACATGCATTTGGAAATTGTCCTGGGGGGAAAAACTGTAGAGTGCTCTACTGAGAAGTGTGAATGCAGCTCTACTGTAAGCTACATTTTGAATGACCCTGCCTCCTGTGCTTCAGAAATTCTGAGCCATTCATCTTGAGAAGGGGGAATTAGTTCTCTTGCTTGTTTTAAAAAAACCCACCACATTACAGCTGGTGCTTTTCAGTCTTTGGCATTGTGACTGTACAGGTTTGAAAGCAAACCAGTGAGAGACTCCAAGTCANCTGTCTAAAAATGCCCTCTCGTGTTTTGCATCTAGCCTCAAAGGGCTGTTAGATTTAAGGAAATTTAAGGCTAATGTTTTGGAACATGTCTGTATCAACACTGCTCCCTGAAACTCTTCCTCTGAGTAGAGAAACTAGACCACTCACACAGAAAACATACTTAACTAGTGTCTGTGTTAGTCCTGAGCATAGTGTGTCAACAGTGGTTATTTTTCTCATCATAGAAATTATAATTAGAGATTGAATATTCTTGAGAGACACCAGCTTTCAAAGCAGTCTTACATGAGGTTTGAGTAGAGAGGGTTGGTTTTGAGACCTGTGAAAGTGTTCTTTACTGAGTCCATTCTATGTGGTACATTTAAATACCGTATTTTCTACTTTTAAAATGTTGCAGTTGCTACCAAAGAAGGTGGTTTTGGCAAGAGAAACAGCAACAGAGTAGAGTGAAAGGAGATTGACAGGAGTATAAGGAGGAGGGTGGGGAAAATAGTACAAGTGTAGTTTGAAAAATTAGTCATGTAACGTGTCATTGTAATTCCCAACTGGCAATTAAACAGCACATATCTGCATAAAGGATTAGTAACACTAGAGGGTAATGTTCAGGATCTTGAGCAGCACTTCCAGTATATAATTTACAAATGGTTTGATGGGTACCTGCCTCACACACTCCATAAAGTACCACGTTCCAGTGCTTAATATAATTAGTCCTAACAAACACAGACCTCCAGCTCTATAGGTAGCTGGTTATGACTTTACAATATGCAAAAATATACAAAAAACCCCCAACCAACCAACCAAAACAAAACAAAACAAAACAAGCAACCAAAAAAAAAAAAACCAAAAAACCAAACCAAACCAAACCAAAAAAAAACCAAAAAGGGACAGCCAGCCAGAAAAATTCACTGTTTATTCCTCCTCACATGTTCTGTGCCAGCCCACAGGGCTGTAGTGGCTGGGCCTCCAGCAAGCTCCTCTCTGGTGATAAGAGAGGTCCAAGGTGAAACAGAGCAAGTGACTCACAGCAGGTTGTGCAGGGCTTGCAAAGGCAGCAAGTAAGAGCCTGAGAAAATTGCAGAGGTAAATTCAAAACAATGCACAATGAGCTCTCTGTAGTGATACCACTTTTGTGATACATTTTTTTTAGCGACAGCTCACTTTTGGTAGGATTAATGGATGCCAAATAAGCTTCTCAGGTGTTCAGCATGGACTAGCTACAGTAACAGTATCTAGAATAATCTGGATGTGAAAAACATTGAGGAGGGAGTTTCGGGACAAAAACCCTCTTTGATTTCAGACAGCCAGGACTTCAGCCTTGCAGGCTTTATTTAAATCTGCTGACTTTCAATGGGATATGGAGCATTGTGCTAAATGAGCATATATGTCACCTCTGGAAGGTTTGCTCCAAGTTTGGCAGTGTCCTTCACACAGCTGCCATTGCTCAGATGTACCAGTTACTGATATTAGAGCGTCATGTGAGGAAATTACTGCCTTGAAATTCTGAAAGTCAGGATGTAGTTCCCAGCTTTCCTTCAGATGACCTCTGTCTAAGGGCAGCTGTGTTAAATTTTGCATTCCCCAAGTCCTTTTTGGTGAGAAATAATAAATGATGATGGCAGTTCTTTTATATATAAGTGTAGAGCTTCTCGGGAAAGCACCACCTTAAATTCGGCTCAAATCTCAGGCACACAGTACAGCTGATGGGTCCTACCAGGATGTAAATACAGATCAGCACCACTTCTGAACTCTCTTATTTTATAAAACAGTGCATGTTTTAGCCTTTTTACGGGCTTAGTTATCTCCTGTCACACAAAGATTCTGCTTCACTTGCTTCACATGTACCACTCCAGTTATTAAAGGGCACATTGAAAAGTTGCCATTGCAGCATTGCTTAAGCTGAAAAGTATTGTCAGAATTACTTTGTAAAATACAAAGTGAATGTATACATTCTCACTGTTGAAGCCAGGCAAGGACTTCTAAATTGTGTTGAATCTCATGAGCTGTCTGATAATTGCACACTTTTCATTTAGATTATGAAGGCATCATTGTGGCTTTCAAAATTATTTGGACACTTCCATTTTCCTGGATGGTTGCTGATGCTGATTCTGTGCATTTCAGATGTCTTTGAATGGTTTATGAAGGGTAGAAGAGCTTCAAATCAAAACATAACTTTGATGTATATTTAAAGGTAGAAAATTAATACACAGATCCTGCTATGGAGGAAAAGTGTTTCCTCCATGTCTCTACATATCTTATATCACAGATACATATATGAGGACTCATAGATGGTTATTTTTTATAGTACATGAAGGGAGGAAACATATTTATTACTGTGTAGGTGACAGAATTCATTAGGTGAGGAAGTAGAAGGTGGACTTGCATTCTGCTTCCTGCTCAGAAGGTGCTCACCATCTGGTGTTGAGTAGGTCACTCTGGCTTTCCCTTTTTTGCTCCATTATGAGAGAAATGCAATGCCTACCTTGACAGAGCTCATGTGAACTTCAGATATATATATATATATATAGAGGTATAATTTTTATATATATATGTTTGGTTTTTTTTTTTTACTTGCTGTCATGCAGACCTGGAGTGTTTAAATAAAAACCATGGATGTGACAGGCTCCATATGGGAAATCAAGGTTTTGGAAGGCTCCAGGCTCTGATAACCTTACTGTGTCTTGAATGATGAACAACAGATACACCATCCACTTAACTAGGTCAGACATTTTAAAACTTTTCTCCTTCTGCATTCTCTGTAAGGATCAGTCCAGAGCCTCGTCTCATCTGTCAGAAGTAGGGTATCTCCAGTCTACTTTTCTCTATTACCGTTACTGTGTGTCTGTGTGCTCTATGCCTTATTTTGGCCAGAGTTTGAAGAAGGGCTTTCCAAAGCTGAAGAGCATGTTACTTTGTTTTACCCCACAAGGTAGGTCCATGGTCAGAAAAGCATCAAAATGGCTCAGATTTTGCTTCCCTCGGTGCTGTAACATGGGAAAGCAGTGGGATGGTGGGGACACAGAGCTGGGGTTCCTGCCTTCAGATTAAAAAAAACCCACCCTGTAGACTTTTAAAAGTTGATTCACACTGCAGTGGTGTGTTTTTCAGTGGTCAAGGCAGTGCAATTGAACCTGAGAGACACCTGAAGGAAAAGCAGCCTTCCCTGTCCAAATGATTGTCAAGTGAAATCTGAAGAGAGCTCACTGGAAAATTCCTTAGTGGAGAACATAGCAGATGGAAAATCTTGATCAGAAAAAAACCAAAACATAAAAATAAAGCCTTGCATTTAGCGAAGGGAAACACCTCCTCCGTAGTAGCTGTCTTCAGCTGCTAGATTTCATGAGTTTAATAACTTTTTAATACTGAAGCCAAAATCTAAAAACTGTGATTCTCCTAGTTATCGCATAGACTTTATCATACATTCTAAGAGACTGTTTCAGGCTTGTGTCCAGGGCTAGCTGATTTGGTTGAAATTGGACAGCTGATACAATAAACTAAAAATTCTCTTATAATTAGATTTTTCACAAGTAGCCTGGTCCATTGTGATGGGCAAATCCTGTTCATGAAATCAGATATGTGTGTACTTTATACAAATGGCAGCTCCTCCTGTCCTTTCTGGGAGGACCAGCAGATGAAGTTTACAAAGGGCACCTGGGGAGCCAAGCCAGGAATGAGAGCTTAATATAAGTGAGAATTTGGATTCTGTGAGTAATTTCCTTTTAGCAGGGCTTGTAGATACAGGGTGAGCTAGCTTATTTCCTACATGTTTCATCCTGCATGTTTCAACTAACTTCCGTTGTCACAACGTATGTGAGAGAAAATCAGCATGTAACAACCATGAATCTTGCCCTTCATTGGTAAGATCTGGATCATTCTGCAGCTGTGCTTTGTGTATCGAGGAGATTGTTTTTTAAGCATTATCGATGGAACCTCCCGAATTCTGTTATTTACATTTTGCAAGAAAAAAACTCAGACACTATGTGGTGGGGAAGAATTAGCTTAATCAGAGAATGCTTTTAACTGGGACTCTGTATTAGCCAGAATTTCCTTAGTAGTGGGCAGTTTCTGTTAAGGCAAGCCAGAAAGCCTAACTGCCTTACCATGCTTTTGTGATGGCTTTCTTGTGCTAAAAATGTCTTTTGCTTTTGGTAGCAAAGATTCTGGCAAATCTAAAGAGATCTGGGGTGGGGAACCAGGTGCTAAGTATCTTTATTGCTTCTCTGTGATGTGACTTCTTGTAATCCGGTCAGAACAGCAACATATTGGTTGTTTGGCTCTTTTCCCTATTTGACATACATGTAAGATAAGCAGAAAATCTTCTTCTTTCCTCATTTAGAATGACTTGCTCTCACTAGTGCCACCATCTTCCTAGAGGAGGTAAAGTGTTCTGTGGTACCAAAACCCACATAACAAATCTTCAGAGCCCCTGCACTGGCACAGTGCTGTTTCCAGAGCACTGAGGTTCTCTCCTTTCAGGCACAGATGTCACAGGTCTGTTCTGCTTTTAATTCTAGCTAAATAATTGTCTCCAGATGGTTCTATGGATTCATCTCGATCTGAACACTGCCCTCTGAATAAATGCAGCATTTACAGCCTCTGAGAGTCGGCAGAAAGTAAAATGCTTCTGCTGTTATTGTTACTGTTGGGATTTATTAGACTGCTGCTTTTATGCCTAATAATTAAAAAACCTGCAGCGTCAGGGGATATTGCCGTGGGTCTGAAATAAATTAATTCAAGCTGACATCAAGATTTAAATGAGCTTTGCTCTCTCTTATGACAGGGAGCTGTACCATCTCACTTTTTCTTTTTTTTAATTGCTAAGTTAGTCTGAGTTTGCAATAGAAAAAAAATTTTTTTTCAAGAGATAAGCTCCTCCCATGAGGTGAGTTGCCTAGCTTCCTGCTTTTCCACAAGTATCTCAACTTTTGGTTATTTTCCTCCAGTTACTTCTGCTTTCATAAGTTTACAGTGAAAGATCACAAAATACTTAGGGCCTTTTAACTGCTTTACACAAAGCCTCTGCAAGATATCATTTCAGATTCTGTGTTTCCTTTGATGCCAAGGATTTAGTTGTGTGTAAAAGTACCATGTCTAAATGGCTTTTCTGTGTATGTACAACCTCTTTGGCCTCATTACAAGAAGGACATGAGAAATGTTAATTTAGGATATTTAAAAATCCACAATGGTGCTGTCAGAGGGAGGAAAAACCACCCTGAAACCAAATTTGCCATTCAGAGTCAGCATGCATATATCTAGTGGGATCGTGTGGTCCTGGTTTAGCTTATATAAATAAATATGAACTATAAATAAATATTTACTAACATAATCTGTGAAGTTTACTTGATGTTATTATGTCAATGCTGTTTGTGCTTCCATAATTGAAGTTAAAATGAATTAAATATTTGAAGCAGAGCTCGACAAGAGGGATGCTTCACAAGAGGTATCCTTCATATTGCTGCTAAGATTAACAAATACATCTAGGGGGTTGAAGTAAATATTTTGAAAATTTTATAAGTATCTTGATTAATTTGAATTTAATCTAATTTCATAATAATTTCTCTCCATAATACAGCATAATGACAGAAGAGAGCAGGCTGTTCAGACTTCCCATTTCACTAAATCACTGAAGCCTTTTGTTATATACAGGCAGTTTCCTCTTAGGACATGATTTTTCTGTAATTCTCTATAATGAAAGTTTCTTTTTCAGCAGGGAATTAAGACATAATGTTTCACTGACAGAAACGCTTAAAATCCCTTTACTGTCTCAAAATTACTTCCCCTATCCTCTTCTGTTCAGCAGGACAGTCTTTTAAAATGCACATTACTCACTGATCTCTTAAAGGGAGTAGATCTCAATGCTTCCTGGAGGAGACAATGACTTTGAGCTATCCCTTCTGTGTTCAGTATCGACGTATTCATCTTGCATTCCCAAATGAACCACAACTTTTGTTGTGCCACAGTACAGTATGAGTGGGAATGAAAAATATTCTTTATAAATCTTTAACCTGGGACTGTGAACCTTATAGAACTGCAGGCTATGACTGGTATTGCTTTTAGCTGTTTATGTAATTCTGCCTTACAGGTACATACCTTAATGTGGCTGGGATCTATCTGAGATGTAAGTTGACCTTTTAGTTTGGTGGGTTTGGGATAACAAACACAAATTTGCAGCTTTTTATTGTTTTTTTAACCTAAGTTTACTTCTACAGACTCTTGACTGCAATGCTAGATTGAAATAGGCTTAAAATTTAACCCCAAATGTTGAAATTATAGAAGGGGTAAAAATATTCCTAGATTTTTGGAGACAATTTTGGCAGTTCATTTCCCAGTAAAAATACTAGGAATTCCAGCTTGTAAATAATAGTTCAGGTACTGAGAAAACTCAGAGTAAATGAACAGACAAGTAAATGAATGAAAAGAAAAATGTAATGTACTCTGCAGAGAAATTCCTTTCTTTATGGTTTTGTGCTTACACCAGATACCTGCTATTTAAAACTTGCCCCCTTTTCCCAGAGACCTATTTGTCATTGGTCTTCGATTATATTTCCTTCGTAACATTTCACTTTTCTGTTTTCCCTTTCACTAGCTTTACCTTGAAATATAAGAGCTGGTTATTATTGAGAAGAGATGCAGTTCAGGTCAATCTTAGTGCTCCTGGTTGCTTTTACCAACATTCTATCTTATCAGCTAATATAGTAGATTTACTCTTTTAATTGGTAGTGATCTAGTTGTCTTTCTTTGCTCTTGATGTTTCTTAAAAACATTTTTTAATATTCTGTAGAATCATGAGGGCTGCAAAGAGATTCACAGAATCACACAGAATCACAGAATCACCAGGTTGGAAGAGACCTTCAAGATCATCGAGTCCAACCCATGCCCCAACACCTCAACTAAACGAAACCATGGCACCGAGCACCACATCCAATCTCTTTTTAAACACGTCCAGGGATGGTGATTCCACCACCTCCCTGGGTAGACCATTCCAATATTTTATCACTCTTCCTGTAAAAAAATTTTTCCTAATATCTAACCTGTATTTTCCTTGGCGCAGCTTAAGACTGTGTCCTCTTGTTCTGTCAGTTGTCGCCTGGAAAAAGAGGCCAATCCCCACCTGACTACGACCACCTTTCAGGAAGTTGTAGAGAGTGATAAGGTCACCTCTGAGTCTCCTTTTCTCCAGGCTAAACAACCCCAGCTCCCTCAGTCGTTCCTCATAGGGCTTGTGTTCCAAGCCCTTCACCAGTCTTGTTGCCCTCCTCTGGACATGCTCAAGTGTCTCAACGTCCTTCCTGAACTGAGGGGCCCAGAACTGGACACAGTACTCAAGGTGTGGCCTCACCAGTGCCGAGTACAAGGGAAGAATGACTTCCCTGGTCCTGCTGGCCACACTATTCCTAATACAGGCCAGGATGCCATTGGCCTTTTTGGCCACCAAGGAACACTGAAAATCATTGGGATCAGTTAAACACAATCTAATGTGCTAAGTATCTTAGTGACACAAAGGTGTTTAAAGTGCATTTTAAGCTGCAGTGGTGAGCACATGAGAGATGTATCTTGCAATGATTAAGAAAGACTGTGAAGGATAACTCAAACATATGCATTTTAAATTCTTTTCAGTCTGTGATTTCTCACTGGTTTGCCCACAGGACATCTGACTTATTGTGGTCCCACTGCAGAAAAGAAAAAAGGACTATCTAGAGGTTAAAGCTGTTGTTTGTTTCATTTGTTTCAGAAGCTGAGAGTAATTTGGTCAATAAGCCAAAAATTGCCCTGGAGGCACAGCTTACATTTCTTTACAGGAATCTTCACAGCTTCTGTAGTCCATTTGCACAGAAAAAAAATAAACCAAAAGAAGTCTTCCTCGTGTGCTACTAGTCTGAGACCTATGTGCATCTTTAGCAATGTCTGCATGTTTCTACAGACCTTGCAAGTCTTTGGCACTCGAGGCAAGAGGAGCAGCAGGTGGTTGTTACCCTTTGGGAGGCAGCAGCCTGAGAGTAAAACGTGATGCTTTGTCAAGTTGCTTCTTAGAGATCTGTCAACAGCAGATGACTCAGGCTCTGCTCCTGCCTTTTCAAGGGTGTGTGCTTTAGTGAGCATTTATTTTTATATAGAGTGTGTTGACAAAGTCACACTGTGCTGCAAAATCTCTGTAAACTTCACTGTGGTTTCTCAAAATCACGTAATTTTGCCAAGGTTTCTTTTTTTATTTTCATGAAGCAAAAATGCACAAACTTTCTGGTGTCTTTCTGAAGTTGTCCTCTAACACATGCAAGAGCAAAGCATCTCAGGAAAAAATCAGAAGATTAATGTTTCCATGTATGTGAAAAGTGTGTTGTTCTTTAGCCTCATCCTTAGAAATTCCAGAACAACATTGATTTTTTTTCCCAAATATTTATTGTAAGTCAAATTTCCAGCACAACACACTTAATTCAAAGAGTTCACGTTTATCAAAGTAATGAAGAACAGTTGGAGATGTCAGGTAATCTTAAGAGAGCAACAGTTAATTATAAGACAGTTTACAATATACTTCAGACATTACCTGCCCACCTCCTGACAACCTTTAATTAGCTAACTTGGTGGGGACACACTTCCTACCACTGATGAGTATTTTCCTTTCTTACTGTATGTTTTCACTGGTGATGCCAATAAATCTTTCTCCTGTCACTGTATCCCTTTTGTGCTTAGACGCTAATTGCATTACAGGGTATATTTATCTTTCTCTACACTTAAGTAGCTGGTTTCAACAAGGGAGCCACCATATAAGGGTGTCACACTGCCCTGGAGCCATATTGCTTTCTGTTCTAATTCTGCCTGTTTTTCCAAAGCGTTTTCATTTGCTGGAAAAGCATTAAGGCACCAGCAGGTGCTGGGATACAGCAGAAAGCAAGAGTCTTGTTTCTGTTTCAAGCACATTTTTTCCTAATTTCTATTCTCATAGTGGGGATCAAGGATTTATTTGGGGTTGTAAGATGTGCTCTGTGAGGCAATAAAACTTGGTCTGCTCCTTTGGCTGCAGTCTAATTAAAATCTTGGAGTACATTGCTGTAGTGGAGCCATCCATGTGCTGTGGTTAAGAACATCCATCAAGGCTTTGGTAGATCAGATTCTTCTCCATATTGTTCATAGATTTTTCTGCATATTGCCAGATTTCAGGCTTCTCTGTACAGAAATTATCTCCTTGTACTCGTTTTCTCTGTTGTCAGGCATGATAGGGCCTTAATGTGGACAGACTTGCTGCAGAAATCCTGTGTGATATTGAATAGCAAATTCTAGTACTGTTTTCCTTCTGGAGGGTGGATTGCTTTCCTCCTCACAGCCTTCTGTGGAAATTTCCTTTAAAGCCTGAAAATCAAGTTATAACCTTAATTAACACAGAGCTGGGAGTTGTTCCAGCATGGATTATTTGATCATGTGAGTGTGGCTTCTCTTGTCTTTGCAAGCCAGGCTGAAGTCAAGATCCTTTTACTGCTCCTGATGATCAATTCAGTGTTAACCACAAAAGGGAAAATTTAGTAGTGGGAGAGATTTGCCTTTTCTGAATTTAAAGGTGACACTGGAAACAGTAGACCATATTAAAGTTTTAATTAAAAGTATTGCCAACTTCTCTTTAAATTTTACTGTCTAGGTTATCAGATGTAATCAACTGTTTCTAAGAATGTTTGATCAAAAAGCATAAGATCAATACAACTCTAACGTGAAAATAACAACATTTTTTGTGTGTTTATAGTGCAGTTATGTGATAAATTAAAATAATAAATATTTATGTCTATAGTTATTTATGTGTATGAAAGGTAATTTTAGACAAAATTTGTTGTATACACGTTCCAAAACTCTTTTCATAAGTCATGTGAGCTAACATGGAAGCTTCATGTCAGCATTACTTAATGAAACATACCCTGCATAAAGAGATATTTATACTGTTTCCTGGCCGAAGGAAGCAATTTTGATACAATATGTGTGCAACACACAAATATTTTAAATAGTGGTCAGACATGATGTCTGAGCTGTACTTCTTCAATTTGCAGACATTATTTGTTGAATATTTTATTTTAGAGCCATTGGATTTTAAATTTAATTGCAAAGGAGATCTGCATTTTTAGAGATTTATAAAGAATAACTTTTAATTTTGTGTCTCAAAGACCTCTTTAAATATTGCTCTCCTCATGGGTGTTGCACTTAATTTTTTTGAGACATAAAACAATATGGCTATGGGTAGTTCTTACAGAGAACTTTGTATAGAGGAGAGTATGAAAATGTACAGTTTCATGCATATGTTCTCTTCTAGTCGAAGAATACTCAGTTGTGATCATCTTTGTGATAATTTTCTATGATACTGGGCAAAACAGTCCACCTACAGGTAGAACCCTGTATGCACAGGCATTTTAGAAACCTGATGGAACTAGTACTGTGAAATCTTAATCCATATTTCTCCTCTCTTGCTGGCAGATTGGGTTTGTGCCTAGAGTAACTGAGCTTTTCTTTTGCTGGAAACTAGTGTTCCAACAGAGTGCTGCACATCTGAAAATCCTGAGGAACTTTGTTTTGCCATAATCAAGTATGCCCGTTCCTGTACTAATTCTTCTAATAAACCAGCCACAGTAGTCTGCTTTGTAGCATGAGAAACCCAAAATTTAGTTTGGGTTTGTTTTTTGTGGTAAGTCTCTTACTTTCTTTGGTTACACAATAATATTGACCTGAAAGTGCAAATTTTAACTATACTGAAGTAAAATCTATGTGTGGCTTAAGTATACGGTGGACTTAGGGTGTACAGAAGAGAAACCGCAACTTCAGTTTTCTTACTTTACTATTGATCTGTGTTATGAAATTCATCTGTTTTGGAAAACCTCATTTTTTTACCTTTGTCATCTTACTAGGGTTTTTAATGTTTTGGGGTTTTTTTCTCCAGGAAATTACACTACATAAATTTCCCAAGCTTGCTTTTTTTTCAACTCTAGTTTGACAATGTTGTGTTTTGAAGTGTTGCCATGCTGTGCAGATTACAAGAGGAAGCCAGAATTGCCATAGCCAGAGGTTTTAGTGTCTGACTTACTGAATCTTAAGACCAGTTCCTATACCAACATTGTCATTATAGTACAGAATTCAATATTTTAGCTTGTAAGATGCATTATAAATCTAGAATTACTGATTTCTCAATCAAGTCTGCCTAGGAATAGTGGAATTTTTACTCTTCAGAAATACACTTTTCTTATTCATTTTTCCCCGAGGGAGGAGCAATCACTAAATATTTTTATTTAATAATATGCTGAAATCTGTCAGCTTATATTTTAAGGAAGTTAGAATGCTTTAAGATTGGTAAATTAAGTATTTAAGATACTTTTCTTCCTTTACTTAAAGAATTCTGACGCTCAGTGTCTGAATGTGAGCCTGTACCTTTCCTGTATTAATAGTAGATAGCAATATCTTCATAAATTGCATTGTTTCACTCTCCTTTTGCAAATTTCTCTGACTTTTGTGCCAGACATGATTACTTCTGTAAAGCAGTATCCTCTACTCTCTATAATGAAGTCAATTACGTACTTGCCTTCAATTTAATTTCTGCATTTTCACTTTTAGTGGGAATGAGGTAAATGAGTGCAGTTCACATGCCAAAAGGTGGAAAGGAGTGGAATATGCACAGCAGCTGTCACAAGGACACAAGATGTAAGGGTGAAATACCACACTTTATTAAGGAATTAATTACTTGTCCCATTTAAGTCTTAAGACTGGAATTAAATTCTTCAATTTGATGCAATCTGTTGTTGGCAGAAGGAGGCAAAGCACACCAAGAAACCATGAGGAGATATTTGCATGCACCTGCACCAGCTGTAGTTGGGTCATTGCAAGCAAACTGTGCTGTTTATGTACCGAAGCACCAGCAAATCACAGAGTCATTGACGTTGGAAGCAACCTCTTGCGTCATCTTGTCTAGCCCCATTGTTGAAGCTAGAGCAGGTTTTCCCTGAGCATATCCAGCCAAACTTTTAATATCTTCATGGAGAATCCATAAGCTCTCTGGGCAGCCTGTTCTACTCCTCCACCACTCTTAAATGGAAAAGAAGTGTTTTCCTGTGATTAGATATAATATTTTGTGTTTTCATTTGCCTCTATTGTCTCTTGTCCTGGCATTACTGAGAAGAGCCAGGTTCCCTCTTTTTAATTTCCTCCTATCAAGTGTTTATGCACATTGATAAGATCCCTCCATTAGTCTTCTTTTCTCCCTAATAAAGAGTCTCAGATCTTCCAGCCTCTCTGTCTCCCATAGATGGTCCAGTCCCTTAATCATCTTTGTGGTCTTGCCCTGGACTTCTCCAGTGAGCCCTTATCTTTCTTGTACTGGGGAACCCAGAACTGGGCACAGCACTCCAGATGCATCCACATGAGTGCTGAGTAGAAGGAAGAATTTAATTCCTCAATCTGCTGATGATGCTTACCCTAATGCAGCCCAGGTTGCTGATTGACCTTTTTTTTTTTTTTTGCCACAATGGTGTGTTGCAGGCTCATGGTCAGCTTTTTTTCCAGCAGGATCTCCAAAGGCCTTCTAGGCAAACCTGCTTTCCAACCAGTCAACTGTCAGACTCTGCTGGTGATTTCTGCTTTTCCATCAAACCTGTCATCTCGTTGAGGAAGGCAGTGAGGTTGGTGAAGTATGATTTCCTCTTTGTAACTCCTTGCTGGCTACTCCCTTTTTGTCTTTCATGTGTTAGGTAATGCATTCCAGGAAAATTTTCTCCATCAACTTTCCAGGGATTGAGGTGAGGCTGACCAGCCTGTAGTTACCTGAATCCTCCTTCTTGCAGACCAGAGAAACATTTGCTGCCTTCCAGTTTGGGGGATGAAGGCTGAGTATGTAGTACCAAGGAGATGTGTTCAAAAACTGAAAGAATTCTGTGTGATTTTGTTCTGGAATTAATGTAATAAAATATTGATGCACTCAAGAAAAGTGGGAATGTAGATAATTGAATTCCTGTTCCATGAGGATAGCATGTGTGGCTGTTCCTCCTGCTGAGTCGTCCAAGTACTATGGCATATGCTTATTAGCATTGTCTGAAAAACTGCTTCAGGTACACATTCGTGGAAGTCTTGTTTCGCATTTGCGATGCCTGAAGTGATGCTGGTGCAGCCCTTTAAAAATGTGAATGTAGGTCTTTTGGAAGACTTTACCACATTTTTAAATGGCATTTATGGGGGATGAAAACCTGTGCTTTAAAAGGACAAGTGCCCTGCAGGTTGGAATGGTGTCCAGAGCAGCCAGGATCTTGATCAGTTGTCAGCAATAGTTCATGTGCAGTGCCACGTTCTGCACAGACTTTGCTCTGCCAGTTTGAGAGCTACTGCAGACATCCGTACAGGCTTCTGCAGGGCCAGATCCTTTCTCAGTTCCTAGAGGTATCTGNTCATGGTCAGCTTTTTTTCCAGCAGGATCTCCAAAGGCCTTCTAGGCAAACCTGCTTTCCAACCAGTCAACTGTCAGACTCTGCTGGTGATTTCTGCTTTTCCATCAAACCTGTCATCTCGTTGAGGAAGGCAGTGAGGTTGGTGAAGTATGATTTCCTCTTTGTAACTCCTTGCTGGCTACTCCCTTTTTGTCTTTCATGTGTTAGGTAATGCATTCCAGGAAAATTTTCTCCATCAACTTTCCAGGGATTGAGGTGAGGCTGACCAGCCTGTAGTTACCTGAATCCTCCTTCTTGCAGACCAGAGAAACATTTGCTGCCTTCCAGTTTGGGGGATGAAGGCTGAGTATGTAGTACCAAGGAGATGTGTTCAAAAACTGAAAGAATTCTGTGTGATTTTGTTCTGGAATTAATGTAATAAAATATTGATGCACTCAAGAAAAGTGGGAATGTAGATAATTGAATTCCTGTTCCATGAGGATAGCATGTGTGGCTGTTCCTCCTGCTGAGTCGTCCAAGTACTATGGCATATGCTTATTAGCATTGTCTGAAAAACTGCTTCAGGTACACATTCGTGGAAGTCTTGTTTCGCATTTGCGATGCCTGAAGTGATGCTGGTGCAGCCCTTTAAAAATGTGAATGTAGGTCTTTTGGAAGACTTTACCACATTTTTAAATGGCATTTATGGGGGATGAAAACCTGTGCTTTAAAAGGACAAGTGCCCTGCAGGTTGGAATGGTGTCCAGAGCAGCCAGGATCTTGATCAGTTGTCAGCAATAGTTCATGTGCAGTGCCACGTTCTGCACAGACTTTGCTCTGCCAGTTTGAGAGCTACTGCAGACATCCGTACAGGCTTCTGCAGGGCCAGATCCTTTCTCAGTTCCTAGAGGTATCTGCCCTCAGCTGAATTCTTGAGCTGCACTTCTTGTCCAGGGTTTGCTCTGGTGAAGGCACTGATGTTTGTAGAGCCTTCAAAACTGCAGTAACCCTTGTCTCTCCTGGCAGAGGAGCAGCTGGTAATCAGGGTATGCTTTCCAGTCTCTGTGTCCGGGAACCTTGCTTTCTTCTCTTAGCAAAAGTTCTCCACGGTATTGTTTCTAAAAGTGCTTGTGTGGCCTTGATTACAGCAGTTCAGTACTGTGACATTGTCATCATGCTTTATTTTTAAAAATGACGGCAGCAAATCAGAAATACCAATTTAATGTCACATTCACCATGGGAGATTCAGTCTAGTGGAGAGAACAATGGCCTGACAATCAAGGGGTCAGCCTCTATTTTTGGTTTGCTCGCTGACTGGCTGCGTGGCCTTGGGCAAATTGCTTTCACCTCTCTGTGCTTCTGCTTTCCCTCCAACTCCCTGCCTGTCTTTTTCAGTTAGATGATTAGCTCCCCTAGGCAAGGAATGCCTCATTTGTACAGTTCTCTGTGTTTTGTTGGAGGCCTTGGGGTCTCCAACCCTGTAACAATAGGGATTCACATCAGTATTAGCATTTATCTCTCATATACAGATCCGAGGAGCCTAGTTTTCACAAAGGGATGGATATTCCTGGCCCTTGGGTTAATAGTGTACAACAGGGAGCTATAATAACAAGAACCCTCTCTTTTTGACGTGTCAGACCTATCACATCTCCAGGGCTTAGATCAGGACTCATACAAGTGTTGTTCCTGCTGATGCTGGTGTCACTCACACAGGAGTGTGGTGTGTCCTGTGCTTGTGTGTGTGGCCCAAGAGTGAGATGTGCTCAGTCAGCTCGTGGTCTGTCAACCAGCTGGCCCTGCATATCTGCAAGCCATGCTCATGCTCAGGCCTTCAGCCACGTAGCAAGTTTTGGAATAGTTGATGCCCTATGTCCCTGTGTGATCTGTCTGCATTGCTGCTTGGAGTCTGGAGTAGCCAAAGATCTTACACATGGTTAAGAGACCCAGATGTACAGGAGCTAAGAGAATAGTCAGTACTGTCCTCACTCAGGGCTGGTTGGAGCCATGCACTACTGTGCTTGCACGCAGAAGCAGACCAGAGTACCCACTGTTAACCAGCTGCTCTAAAGGTAAGCAGCATGTAAATGCCTTGAGCTCATGATTTCCCTAATTCTGACTTGTTAGAGTCATTCAGCCTTGAGAGAGTGCTCTTCTTTTGAAAGATTTTTCAGCAATTGTTTTTGCCTTTTCTCACAGCTGTCACCAGAGCAGGCACTGCCTGTCGGGCTGACATTTGTGTGTCACTCCCCTCACAAGCCCCTTCCCCTTTCCCATCTAGAAGTGTCCCAGCCGGGCTCTGTCATACACTAACATGACGCTCATGGTCTCACTTGCATTATTTGCTGCTCCTTCCTTGTAAGTTGTCAGCTGTTTGTGCTTAGTGACAACGTGATGTCATTAGGGGGTTTCTTCTTCACATGCTATGTGATGTTGCTGGAAGTCATGATTTTACTATGGATCTTGTCATGATTTCCCTTAAAGCTTCAGTTTCTACAGTAATGGAAAGCTCTGGCTTCTCTCTTAAAAATAGTTGTGATGCTCAGCTCTTTAGAGCAGAAAACATTATTCTAAAATGCTAGAATATTGAAGCAATAAGTTTTATAATTTTAAGCAAAATACATCAGTTTTTTCTATTTCTCATACTCTGAGTTTTTAAAAGGTCAGGATTGACAGAAATAATTGCATAATGTAGGGAAGAAATTATAACCTGCTGCCACCCACTGTCCATGCCATTTTAGTGGTACTGAACACCCACCTCCCAAAGTGGAGAATACACTCCCATGATGGATCCATATCTCATTTCTTGTCGTGGCAACAATACAGGCTGTGATGTGTTCATCTTCCAAAGCATAATATGACTGTGATGATTTCACCAAATACGTGTTCAAAATGGACAAGTATTATAATAAGATGTGTCAGCGTGTTTTTAATTTGCATAGGAATTAGCATATATAAACCACATAAGGATGAAAATTCTCCCTGAAACTTCTCTGAGTTATTATTACTGGATTACCAAGTATAGTCATTACTACATCATTGTGAATACTATTAATACAATAACCATTACCATTGCTTTTTTAAAACAACTAGTTGTAAGTAATATTATTGTTTTAAAGCTATGGGTGTGGGAAAATTGGGGTCATATCCCTTAGGGCTGGTCATTAAAGTCAGTATGGACAAGAGACTTTAGTAATTTTAGAGTTCCCTTAAAAAGTCTGCTGTTAGCAATAATATGTATGAAAGCAAACATTTCAGCTCCTGTTGTTTAATGCAAAAGGTGCATTTGTAGTCAGGTGCTGGGGCCGCCTGTGAGATTACATGTGGGGGATGCCTAGATGCCAGCTCCAGGGCTGGAGGAAAGTGCCAGAGCCACATACTGTACGTCAGCTCAGCCCCTGGAGCTGCCCGGGAGCTGCAGCAGGGGATGCCAGATGAATAACCCTCATGCTCAGCCTGAGGCTCAGCAGGTCTTTTACACTCCATTTACATGATGGCTGGATGAGCCTTGCACATCTCTGATAAAAGTCTGCTTGTCTGGCACATGTACTGTGTAGATTTGCTGGCGATTTTTACGTGCAGAGGATTTTTTCATCTCTGTGGTCACTTAAATTACTGTTCGTAACGGGCTGTCTAAGCACCTGCAAGGGTTAATATCTTAGTTTTTCGTTCATTATCAGAGAGGAGAAAATACTAAAGAATACATTGGGGACAATGGTATCTGTAAATTCTAGCAAAATTTAAAAAGTGGCAAATGAGTCTTGAGGGGGGTAGTAGCAAGACTGATTTTGCAGCTAGATTTCAGGCCAAAGATATCATCTCACACCATATTGCTGTTTATCTCAAAATGTACATCACGTTACAGGAGCTGGAACAGAGAGGTGTTGATATTGCTATGGGAAATGTAATATTTTGCATTCCCTAACATTGGTTATTTTAGCCAACTCCCTGTGTTAGATCTTTAACAGCATATCAGAGCCTTAAAATCTTTGCTGTGCCTATCCTTGTGTGGGACCCCCGTGGAAGAGGGACATTCATGCCTTAGCTGAAGAGAAGAAGCAGCTTCCCGCTGCTTTTTCTTCCCTTGCTTTCCTTAACACCCCCTCCTTCGCTTATACTAGCACTTGAGAAATTCTCCTGTTATTCCACTGCAGGCTGTTCTGCTGCGAGCGAACTGCGTGTGCTGGGGAGAGAAGCGCTGCTGAGAGGAGCTGCATACACTGCGACTTCCCTCCAGCAGAATCCTCCTGTCCACCTGCAGCGTAAGAGTTCAGTTGGGAGAGCTGGGAATGGGGGGATTTCTGTGCCCCCCACCCTCTGCCTTCCTTCTGAAAACCTTACAGTTCTTCACTTAATAATGAGGAGTACATATGCTATGAATGAAATATTAGTGCAAAGTGGGGAATATACTTTAGGGGTGTTTATCCAGAAAGGAATATGAAACAAAGCAGGAATAGAACACGGTTTCTACTTCAGGTAAATCTGCTTATTGCTTTATTATTACCATTTGTAATGATGATACCCCTATCTTTGTCGTGCATGATAGTACAATGAGATGACTTCATTCCTTGTGTTGTGCATTACTGTCCTTGCAATGCAGTTCTTTCAGTTCATAACATTAGTGTGTGATTTAATCACAGGATTGAGAGTACCTTGCAATATTGAATGCTGAGATGCAGTGAACATGACAAAAATTTTAAGTTTTGGTTTTCTGAACTTGTGACAAATGTATCTCTGCACAATATTTATCTGGACTATATAGGGGGAGCTTTGATTTTCTTGAAGATGCTTTGAATTTATCTTTCCATTTATAATGACCTTAAATAATGTTTTGAAATAGCTTAGTCCCCAAATGCAGACTTTAAAAATCAAATCTGGCAACAGAGAGGCTTACATGAATGAAATAATTTTACTTCTTAAATTTGTGAGTAAAAATAAATGTTTAGTCAGTGTTTATTGGCACTGCTGAAATCCCAAGCAATGCAGTGCTGTGTGGCTGCCTAAGGAAGTGGACACAACCATAGCAGGAGTTTCCTTGGACATATAGATTTGCTGAGAGCTCACTGATGCAAGTAAACTACTTCCTGATTTAATGATGTTTTGATCATCCACAGTGTTCTCTGTAACTGATATAGGACACGTTTCCTTCAGCATTGCATCTATTTTTTGTATTGACAGTGTTTTGACAAACATTCTGTAGTGTTCCTGCATATTCTCTCTTAATGCCTTTTAGCTGTATTCTAGGAAGCAGCACTAACATTAAACACTGTTTTCTCCTGCTGCAGTCATAACAGAGGTTTTACAAGCATCAACGTGAAGTCTTGCCAGATGCATCACATCATCTGTGTTGTGGCGCTGGAGAAGTGGTGTGTTATCCCACTAATGTAGGGGGAATCACCACTTCTGAAGTGAGCAGAAGCTGAAACATTATTACACTGCATATACTTAAGCATAGGTAATGGGAGGATAATTCTCTCTGTGTTCTGCCTTGCCAGCTGCAGCAGCTTCAAAATCTTGGATGTTTATTTTTATTGTAGAATGGACAGCAAAAAAAAAAGAAGTTAGGCATATTCAAGTAACTGATTGTTTTGGTTCACTGTGAAATATATTCCTGTTCTTCTATAAACACAGCTTTAAAGGATGTAATGTCTCTCTTGCAAGTATAATCAGTTTAAATGGAGAAAGGCCATGCCATTAGAGACTGTACCTTGAGCTTGTTGCTGCTGAGTTGTTCCCGTCTCTGCTGCCTGTGCTATGGAGATGATCTACTGTCTGTGCCCATGAGTCCCTCTGTGTACTGTTCATAGAAAATAGGGCTGTGAATAACTGATAGTTATTCATCATTCTGGAAGCAACAGACACTGTAATGCTGGCTGTCAGTAGAAAAAGTAGCTGCAAAAATATTAAAGCAACTCTAGCCTGGGGATCCCAGTTTTTAGAATAATAAAAACTTCTGTGGAATTTCCTCCCTTGATATCCAGTCTGGAAAGACAACTCTGTTCTGACTCTCGTTTGCCAGGAGGCTAATGAGAAATTTCTGCCATCCCCACTAATGCTTCTGCAATTAAAAGGGAAGGCCCTTGTAATGGGAAAATATACATGAGCTGCTAGAGTGTGCAGTAAGAAGGGAAGGCTGAGAGAGAGACCAAGAAACCAGCTGTACCTTTATATGCCCAGGTTAGCAGCAGGGGGACTTCTTTGAAAGGGCATGAGGTCCACTTGTTTGTCCATATGAATTTTTGGCTGCTGAGTGGGAGCCACAGATACGGGAGTTTGGAACATCCTGCCAGTCGGGGACTCCTGCCTCACCCTCCTTCCCAAGTTTCTAGCAGAATAATGCGTAGCACACCCACCAGAATATTGCTCTACTTCTGTGGCTCCACACTGTATGTGGTGGGATATTCAGTCTCTCTCAAGCAAGAAACTAAACACAAGGGTGTGGCAGCAGGTTCCACTAAAAACATTGTCTTTGTTGCACTTTTACAAGCAGCTGTTCAGGTGCTGGGTAACACCTGCACCAGATTTGAGGTGATTTTAGTTGCATGCATTGACATACTTTCTTAATGTCTGAGTTGTCAGGGGAATGTTAGATGCACTACAGAACAAAAGGGCTTGCATAGTGCTGTTGGGAGGAAACAAAGATAAACCAGTGTAGCAGGGAAAACAAAGCTGCCAGATTTAGTTGCTGGTGTACTAGGAGCATGGATTTACCCTGGAAATGCCTGGGAAATGTCTGCAGTGGTGCAGGCAGGTGTCTTTGGAGCTGAGCTCTGACATATGCTAAGCACTTCTTTCCACCTGCTCCTTTCTTCCCCTCTCACTGAGTGACTTTAAGCAGCCTGTCCTTGGTGTTCAGTCATGTGGAAAGTGTTACAGCCCCACGGTCAGTAGCCAGGTCAGTCAGGTTTCTCTTGCTGTGCTGTTCTCCACCATCTTCTGGTAGGTGATTGGACCTGGCCTCTGTTTTCCACATAGAGCTTTCCTTGCTGAGCCTTCACTCTAGCAAAGCCTTAAAGGTCATGGCTGGCTTCTGGCTGTAACTTCTAAAGAAGGCCAGTGAGGAGAGAGAAAGACTACAGGGTCTTCAGTTCCATGTGCTGACATTTCCCTATGCTGTGGAACTGGACTTCTGGCCCTGCTCCTGCCTGGCTTCAATAGGAAGAGAGTGAAAATTGTGATTACATAACTGGTTGCTCTCACAAGTGACTTATTAGTAGTTCCCCGGTAGCCACCTCTGTTATCCAGTGATCATCATAATTCTTGGGGAATTAAAAAACTAAAGGTGAGTTTGTGGCTTATGCATGAATTTAGGAAAAAATAATTTGAATCTAAAGAAAGAAGATTGGCTTGTGAATCGTAAAAGTGGCACAAAGTTACCCCATCCTAAACCTGTATTTCAAAGAAAATTACAAATATACATAATCTTTGAATACTAGTAAAATAACAAATGACAGAGGTGCTTTTGAAAAATATATTGATCTGAAAGTGATGTTTGAACATAATCTGTAAAGAAATACCTGAAATATTTTGAGGTTTTCTAATGCTCTCCCATTCAGGAAAGTGCTGAACGACCAGAAGTCTCAACAGGTACAGTCATAGAGGGCCATGTCTCATCATATTAATTTGTAAACTGTTTATACAATGTTTATGCAATAGCAAACTTAAGGTACATTTTCTTTTCTGTTTCCAGTGGAGTTCTCCAATGTGTCTCCAACTGATAAAATATATTTCACTATATGCAAAGAAGTTAAAAGATATAAGAATGTGTATGTATGTTAGAAGATACTTATTGTTGATTCATGCAAACAGCAGACTATTTTATGTGCATTCTTAGAGGAAAATACAATTCATGCCTACTTTTATGTCTTAATATATATACACTCATATATATAAAATATGAGTGAGAAAAAGACATGGAAAAGCAGTTATTCTGATGGTGTAAATATGGGAGAAACCCACCCAGCTGGCTAGGTATGAAACCTTATGTCAAATATTACGGCCATTCACCAGTAGTTGACAAGACAAAAACCTGTTAGTTAATTTCATTTATAAGAGCTGAATAATAAATTTAAAGAAATAGAGAATAAGCACTTTCCCAGCACTCACTGAAGAATGATGCCAAGACTACAATTAGTTTTGTTACATCACTCAAGTTTATGAATGATGCAGAACACAAAGGTATCTCCTGCACAGAGCTGAGGTGTACTATAACCTACTCATTAGTCACAAACCCATTTCCATATGCCTTGATGTATTGCAATAGACTGTGTCACCCTTAGAAGAGTTAATCATAAACAAACAGTCAAAAGCATTTCAGTCATTTTCTTAGTTGCTCTTAAGATGAGGCTGATGACAGCCTGAAATGCTCCATTGTATCAGACATTAATGGCCTCATTTTACACCCGTACAGTCCATGGGAAAGCCACCAGCACATTCAGAAGTGCAGGTGTTTGCTATTTGCACCATGAAGTGCCTGATGAGGGCTGTATTCCAGCTGCAACATGTGGATGAAACAAGTAGATGAAAAGGTAAAAATACATAAAATAATCACATGATAATGGATAATGATTTTGTAGTCTCAGTGACCCAGCTGACATTTTCCTCACTTTGACAGGATAACTAGGCTGAATATTTTTAGACATTGTGTTTCTAGTCACTCCAATCTCTCTGAAGAGCTTTCTTTTGCTAAATTGAGGGATAGTGATTTTGTTTGTTCATTTTTTCCAGACATTGTTGAGGTGAGCAGGAAATAACAATGAGCTGCTCATTTCCTTTGGACTCTGAAATAATGTATTCTGTAAGAATTAATGATTTTTATCACAAGCATAGCTCAGAAGTCTCTGTTGCTATACAAGGCTCCTGAGCAGGAAACAAGTACCAGATAATTGCATGTCATCAGTGTTCGAGTATTAAGAAATATAAGTATCCCTTACAGGGAAAAAGGAAAATGCATTGATTCACTAAGGCAGAGTTAAAGAATATCTGGGCAAACTACTGCATTAATTATCATCAGTCTTGAATTTTTCCAATGTTCTCTTACCATGAAATGTACTTAAAGCAGTAGCAGTTCTGTTCCAAGGAAAAATTACCTGTCTTTCCAATTATAAAAATATGTGCATATTCAGTTTCAGTTTTTTAGTTAAAGAACTGAGCTAGATTATTATCACAGTTAAAAGAAGACATGAAAAGTATTAGGAAGCAACTTTACTGAGCTGATAACTGGTTGCTAAACAGGGTCTGTTAATTTTGCAACAGTGAAATCTTGCTTACATCCCCTTTAGCCCCCTGTGTCCTGGTTTTCCCTTTTATAAAAGGGGGTAATAGAATTCCCAACCATTATAATGTAAGTTGGGCTTCCCTGGAAGAAATCATTGTTCAGAATTAGAGGTAATGCTGCCTCTTCAAGCCAGTTGCTGGAACATGTAATTCAATCTGCTTTCGTGACACAAGCTTCATCAAACTCATAATATTGAGCCTAGCTTATTCCTGCTGAGGTTCTGGTGGGTAATATCCAGAGTGTCAAATATTACTGCTTCATCCTACTTTAAATGCAACCTGTGTTTTCTACTCCCTTTCCCCAAACCCCAGTTTATTAACACAGAAATGTTGCCTTTAAAGTTGTAAGAATTGATTTAATGAGAACAAAAGAAAACAAAACCCCTAACTGAGTTTTATTAGATTCATCCTTTTAATGAGTGCAGCTACATATATCTAATTAAAATTATTGAATTCTCCATCCTCCTCTTTGGCCTACAAAATATTAAATATGCTCCTGATAAATTGTTAGTCTCTCAAAAACGGTAAAACAGCCTTGAAATCTGTAATTTGTTAATTGTCTACAACTTGACTAAATGCAAAGTTTCCCCTTGAGACATAGATAGCTGATATTATTATCGTGCTCAGATTTGGTCAATGTGCCAACTCTGCAGAAAACTAAAAAAAAAATCATTTCTCTTTTTTTAAGCAGACTAAATCCAGCAGCTGAACTCTTGGCTGTGGTTCTCAGATCATACACTGCCCTGGGGCCAGTGCATGCTGTTGGGGACAAACTGATCTCTGCAGTGGATCAGTGTTCTTATGTTTTATAGCCTAATTTAAAAATCTCCCATTCCCTTTCTACGCTTGAGATGTAAAAGGCATCAGGCCATGTCTTGACAAGTGGTTTTTGCCTTTTGACATTGCACCTTGCTCCTTCATCGCTGGCATTAAGAGCTGGTTGTGAAACACCATAGGTTCTAGACCACGGGCTGGTTGAATTCCAGGTCTGTCATGCAAGCATGGTTCTTATTATCTGTGCAACTCCTTTTGTGAACTTCTAGCTGCATCTTTTGCTTTGTGGCAAAAAAATTCTTCCATATGGTAATTGTATTTTTCATGGAAAAAACCTTCAGTCTGATACATTTTTTTAAAAGATCTGTTTCACAGATAATCTTAGTGGATTTGTCTGTAGCTTTTTTCAGCCCCGTTCTTCTGTCGTGTATAACTCTCCTTTTTTAGTAAGTCTCATTATCCCTCAGTTCAAGGTAAGAGCTGGTCCACTTCTCGCCACCTCTTTCTATAGGTCTGTTGCAACTTTGCTTAAGACGCCTAGACAAGATCTCTTTGGTTTCTAAATATGTTTCTGGTCTATATCAAGGGTATGTATGAAGGTATTACTTGTGTGCATGTTATGCACGCTTTATTCATTCATTTACATTTTTGTTGGGGTTTGGTTTGTTTGTTTGCTTGTTTTGTTTTTGGGGGAGGGAGGGGGGTGTAATTTGGACACATTTAGTTCACAGCTTGGTGATCTGCATGAGCAATTTAAAGTCAGTGTGTCATCTTTCCTTTGGCAGCCGTAAAGCTCGGCTCCCATCACACTGCCCCATTTGTTCATTTCTGATCAGTCACCCTGAAGAATGTGGTCTGCTCTGGCCAACACTTGAATGGAGCTGCTCAGGTTGTATGACAGGACAAGAGACTCGTGTTTCTCAGTGCTGCTGTCACTTAGCTACCCTGGGGGTGACCCATGACCTGCTGCTGCTGTCCATCATTAGGGTCCCATCTAGTTCATAATAAGGTCACTTACTTAAAGTGACACTAACTGTGTTGGTGCAGGCTCTCGGGGTATTTGAAAAGTGGTCTGATCTCGTAACGGAAGCAAAATGAACTAAAAAACCAGTTGACTCTATGAAACAGTTGTGTTTGGGTCCTCCTAAAGTTGAATTTTTAACTTCTGTACAGAGTAATGCAAAATCACCAAATTTTTCATTCAAGAAGTAGAAGAAAGTGTGGGATTCTACTTGGTCCTAAAAAAGGATTAAAATAATAAGTCTGAAATAGAACTTACAAGTAGGGTTTGGATTTCAAAGGGAAGGCTGCAGCAATTAACATCTACTAGTCTGCTATGAAGCCAGACTGGATTGTGTCTGACAGCCAAATGCTACAGGCATGAACAGTCAGTGACTGCTAGAAAGGCTTTTGTTTCCCTGAAAAAAACCACAAGGAATTTTTTGTGACGCTATTTGATCATAACATACAGTTTATTTACCTTCTGCTCAAAGTTAAAAAAAAAAACCAGCAAGGTTAAATTTTGAGAGGCTAAATGCATTTCTTCAACTACAAAGTTAAAAGCAACATGAGGGGCTATACTAGGAAATGATGTTGCTACTTCATCTACCTCCAAAACACATTTATGAGAACAACTGAACAGTTATATACATTTATGAAGAAGAAATCACAGTTGTACTTTTAAAGTGAAAACCTTACTGCAGGAAACTGGGCAACAAAGAGAACTGTCAAAACACAAGGAGATTTGGAAAGGCCCTTTGTGAACAATTTTATTTTAAATCTTTGCTTCCTCACTTTTCTGACAACATGGGAATAACGTGGTAAAAGTAGGGCATCAGAAGAAATGCTAGGTGTGGAAAAGTTCAGAACTAAAAATCTGGAACAAATGGAGAAACCCCAAAGCACTGGACAGTAATGAAAATTACTCTTTTTCTAGAACTTTTTGGGTTTTTTTAATTTTAAAAAGTATTACCTATAAAACCTATACTAGTTGAATTGGGATATAAGATGGCCATTTCAGAAGTCTGGGAATGAAATAACTTGATAATTTCAAATAAAAAGTAGAATTTGATCAAAGAAAAGCTTATTTGAAGGTTGTTTCTACATTCCCCTTGTCAGCATATACTTTTCTGTAGAATTTCACATTACTGATGCCGGTAGGCATTTCAACTCTGAATATGAGCTCATCATATGGAGAGAGATGAGTGAGTGTGATCTGAAGGGCTCTGGGATGTGGTTTATGGATTCACAGTCTTTTCTTAAGTTTAAGAACCAATAACAGTTCTGATAAGGGAAATAGTCTATTACATTTGTTGGTATTCTTCTGTGATTTTCTCTAGTACTTGGTCAGCGTGGTATGATTTCAGTGCTCTTCCCTGGTGATAGCTCAGGAGCAGAAAGTTGGGGCTTTGGTGTTCTGGTGGGATTTTCTTTTTCTTTTTATTTTGTTAGAGGAAGTGATTGCAAAAATTCCTTTAGCAATAGCTTCCAATTTTGCTGGATGCTTGCTGAGGCCGGTAAACTCTACAGCATAAATCAGAGAGGGAAGAGCTGGTAACTGACAAAAGTGATTTTTCTTCTGTGAAACAATTTATGAGCACATTTGCTTTCTGGAAGCATAGGTTAATACCCTTTAAATATGCCTGAGAATAAATCTTTCTAAAGAATCACAAGGGCAGTTGAGGAATGAAGAAAATGTGAAGTGAAGCAAACACAGCTTAAAGCTAGTCCTGCTCTTTTGCATCAGGAGCCTTTCTTCAAACTCACTCGAGTTATGTGAAGTTTTGAAGTGTACTTGAACAGATCCTTGTGGTGTTTGGCAGCACTGCTACACAGAGCGCAGGTAATTCAGGAGAAATCCTGCCCTGCTATGGGGCACTTCTGACTTCAAGAGGCACATTTGTAACTCCTGAACACATCCAGTGTGGGAAGTCTGTAACACATTCATCATTGACTTTAAAACATGCCTGGGAATTGGTGGGTTTTTGCCCAGTTTCCGTAATGATCCTACTTGATCCACAGAATTTCAGTAGCTTAGTAACTTGACCAGACTGGAAGCATTATGGGAGCAGTAAGACAGAGCCTAAGCAAATTCTGTAGCAAACAAGTGGGTTTAGGGAGAAAGCAGAGGCTGAGATTTTCTAGCTACTAATCGTATTAGATACAAAAGGAAATCCCAGTAAGAAGATTTAAAGAGAAGTAGGAACGAACAAAGATTCTGTTTCAGATATTTCTGTGGCATCTGTAGCACAGTATTTCATAACCTTTTATGTAATTAATGTAAGAAGAAAGGGGTGTTGTTGTTGTTGTTTTAATAAGCCCCAGTTAAAAGAAAGGGCAGTTTAGAAACTCCATCTGCTGAGTCAGGCTGTAAGCCTGTGGGTGTTTTTTGGGAGGGAGGAGTATTGCTGGTTTTAATATCACATCAGGGATGGACACTAAGATTTGCAACTTGTAAGCAAACATGATTCTGTCATTAGGGCAGAGAAAGAATTATTCTTAACTTTCTTACTCTAATGCTTCTAACGAGCCTGGCATACTTGTTGCCTTTTCTGTATCATTCAAGCTGCTGCTATAGCTTTGGCTGTACTTTGGCTGTCATCATTTCTTGATGAAGGGAAAAGTAACACCTCTTTTGGGGAAGAGTTGCCTAGAAAACTGATGTGTCCTCTGTTTATACTTGTTAAATAACAAATTAATCACATACGTTTTATGAAAATCAGTCTCTGTCAAAAACTAGGATGCCAGATGAGAACAACATTTTGGTAAATAGTCTGTTGGATCTTAGGTTTCCTTTCTGTTATCTGGAGTACAGTGAAGAGATTAAGAATGTCTAAGTTACAGGAGATGTTTGTCTAGTCAAAATAGGGTTAATATAAGTAGGCTTTTAGCAATGACTAAAAGATCCCTAGTGGCTGAAAGTGCTCATGAACTTTATCAAAGAAGTTACCTTTTTGAGAAAAGATTAAGGCATTCATTTAGTGTGGTCTCAGACTAGACAATGCTAAATTTACCAGTATTTTACTACTATAACATATAGTTCAGTGGAATTCTTGCATTCAAGGCATGGTTCTTCCTGGGGTTGTCTCAAGAAGTTTGTACAAAATAAGCTAGGAGAATGTGTGCACTTGAAATCCTCCCTTACTTCTTTACTTCCTGACTTTGGATGGAGAATCAAGGTCAGTGAAAGTAGCACCATCCATACCTGAAGAGGTTTTTATCCAAAGTAAGGCCACAGGTTTTATGTATGCCAGTGATGCATGGTGCTGCTGCTTCACAGGGTTTGATCTGTTCCATGCTGGAAAATGGTAATATTGCCCCTTTGCTCAGTGGATTATCTTTTAATCTGAACTATTTAATCATTTTTTCCCTGTCTCTTGTTACTCAATGTATTTATCACTTGGCTATAACGTGTATTGAAATTGAAGGAACTTGGTTTTGTCAGGTATGAGACATGCAAGGGCAGTGGACTGACAGCTGATGTGTACTGAAATCCTGAAGGCTTGGGGAGATCTACTCCTTTGATATGATCAGTGAGTGACCATTTCACTTGTGCACCCCATGGAAAAGAGATTTGAACTACTACTGAGCCACTTGTCTCTGTGCTTAGCACTTTTATTCCATCTGTAAAATGGAGGTAAGACTTGGACATTCACTCAGAAAGCTTCTGGATCTGCAGATCAAAAAGTGCTGCAGAAGCCTTGGGCTATGTCAACATTGGTGTTCTCTTGATAGAAAGATTGAGTGATGTTCTGGGATGTTAGCCCCTAAATCCTGGTGATGGAGCCTAGGACTTCATCCCATTTAATTGTTGGAGTATGAGGAATAACAGCAATTCAGGCCTGGGGTCTATGAAAAGTCCTGCCAGGGTTTCAGTTGATGTTCATGTCAGCCCATGTCTGGCCAGTGGAGAAACACGGTCTTTAGTGTCAAGTGATTCATGTGTGGCTTATGTGGAGCTGTGCTTCCAGACAGCCTTAGTCATGCAGAAAACTTCTCTGCTTCTCCAGGGGAATAAGCAGTACCACTGGAAGAACAAGCCCCATTTGATAAGCCTTTAGCAATCAGTTTGTTTCCATTTCTCTGGGGATGAAGAAGTGCAGAGAAAATCAACTGAGTCTGTTTCTCTTTCTTTACCAGCTGTCTCATGTCACTTTTTATCTCTGGCTCAGCCTGTCTCTGGAATCTTCCTCTAAATTGTATTGCAGGCAGCAAGATAGGAATTGTATGTTGTCAATAGTCTTCAGTTCATTTACTTCTTGAGTCATTGGGGAGCACAAGTCATATGAATGGCCTCATGCAACAGTGTTTGTACTTTCATAATCTCTGTTATTCACTTGTTATTCTGAGTCATTTGATAAAAACTCTGCCTAATTCATTTTGAGTGGATTTGCTTGTCCACCTGTTCCTTCCCCTGTTCCACCAGCAGTAATACAGAGCTGGTGAATGACTTGACCAGTCTTTGCAGAGGCAACACAATGTGTATGAACCAGAAGGTCACATGCTGGTACAAGCTTCTCTGATTAATCCCTTTGTTAGCATCTGCTGGGATATGTTTTTTGGCGAGTGACAGATACCTGGGTAATAGGTGGAGGAAGGAGTAATAGATGTAAGGAGCGTGGATTTCCTTCTCCCTGTATTGTAATGACCTTCAATGCTGCTGCAGTTGGTGATGTGTTGTTCTGTTTGGTGCAGGTGTGTGGATGTGAGCAATGGGTCTATGCCCCTTTCAGCTTCATCACCACACCCTTATAAATCAGCAGCATGAGGAAGAATGTACTTGTGCACGTTAATGCACAGGTCAAGAAACTGAGATGAGATTTTCCTTTTTGCACATCATTGTTTGAGGACACTAATTTAAACACAAGTATTTTCTTTCCTTTTAACATCTCTGTCCTTTAAGTATTTCTGTAGGATTTTAATGTAAATCCTAAATGACCAGGCTATTTGGGACTGGTTGTGTTGATGCTGCTGTGAAGGATTCTGTATGTTTTGGAGGCTGGAAGAAAAATATGTAGTTGATTTATCTGATGCTTTATCTAGAAATAGGTGGTGTACCTATGCTGTACTCCACGGTGCTCAGTGCAGCAGAATTTGTAACCCAGTATCTCTCCATTCCCATGACTTTATGGGAACTCTCGTTCCTGGAGAATTCAGCTTCTGCCTGAAGTCCTGTAGTGCAGAATTTATCTCTGTGCTCTGTATGTGCATTCATATTTTTTGTTTCCATAGAAAGGCCACAAACAACAATACCAATGTTGAAGTACTACAGCTGAAAGCTTGCTGGCCAAGGTGAGCCACCAGATTTTATATCTGAAATAACACTCATGCTTAAGTTATGCCCTCTCAGTGGACAGCAGGAGCAAAGTGAAAAGGAAGAACCTGTTGTCAGTGCATGGTACTCCAGGTCTGGAGAGTGTTAAGGGGAAGGAAGTATCTGCTGGATTTCCTTGTTTTTTTCCCTGGTGGATCTGCTTGTGTTGTGCCCTGGTTTGGGACAGCTGATCCGTCAGCAGCACTGAGAGTACCTGAGCATCAATGATCCTGGGCCTCCAGGGCCTGTGCATCAATGGTGAGTAGTGGGTGAGTTTTCCTGAAGCTAGAGATGCCACTGATTCTGCAGGCCCTGGGCTAGTTGGCTTCTCACAGTGAGGAGCTGGTGCCCAGGCAGCAGCTCTGTCTGCATTGGGCTGGTTGGTAACTGCAGTTCTCAGGGGAACTCAGGTCTTATGGCAGTGAAAAGAAAGGGAGCAAGTCTGAAATGAAAACAGAGAAGTGGTGCACCTGAGACCGAGGGAGGACAAGCGACATCACTTTGGTACAAAGGCAACTTGGTTTGAAGCAGAAGAGTCAGCATCAAACACCGGTGTACGTTTTGTCTACTTTGTTCCTAAGATGAAAAGCAGTGTTACTGTTAGTGCAGATTAGTAAATGGATGTGCTAAGTGACAAAGAATTCTTTAGATCTTGTTGTACTGAGCGCTAAGGATAGCCACCACTCTTATTTCTGGGTTACTGATACTACTATAAAGAGTGCTAATAGCCTTGTACCTCCACTGCAGGTCTAAGTGCCTTTCTAAGTAGTTGCTGCCACCTAATATAGATTTCAACATGTTTTCTTGAGAATGTCCCTCTCTGGGACTTGCATTACTGGCAGCTTTAGGAATTTGTGATGTGGTAGTCACTTTTCCATTCCTGTGCAAGAGCTTTTTGTGCATTATTACTCATCAAAGGCTCCAGTAAGAGTTTTTAGCAAATTTTACACCTAAGGCAGTGTCTTCTCACAGCCACCGAGGCAGAGGAATATACGCAGTTTCAGGAATACAGTTCTGATCATAATGACACCAAGATAAATATGAAATAGTGTTGATGCTAACAAAGATGTTGATGTAGAATAAAGAGGATAAACCTATATGTAGGTTTTTTTTATTAGAACATTTTTTTTATTCTGAGATTTTATGGTACTTTCTAATGAAGAAATATACCTGTTCATTTTGGACATAATCCTGAGTGTTCTAGAAACCAGCTATATCCAAAAATAAAGCTGACCCATCTATTTCAACCAGCCAAGCTTGGGGAATAACAAGACATGAACCAATGTGGTATTAGAAATTCCTTTTAATCTGTAGCACTGTAAAGACATGATTTCTATTCTACAGAAATCTCGTAGGTTTATTTCCAAATGTCTCCTTTCCTAACAGAGGTTTACCTATTGTAAGAAGGATTTTCAGAACAAATACTTTGAAATTTTTCTTCAGTAGAGCAATTGTCCTTACTCCAAACTCAGTATTTCCTTTTTGCCTATATATAATTTCTGTAAACTAGCACACTCTTAAATTCTGATTGCAATGAAAATGCAGCAAGTGGAATAGAAAAAAGACTACTTAATGTTGTCTGTTATATTCCTCTTGCAAAATTTTGGTTAATACTTAGTCTTTCCCTTTATCTGATACCAAATTAGTCTGCAAAAGCATTCTAAGGCTAACTCAAATATGCAAGATGAGGGTGTGTGCAATCTTGTGGTTGTGTTTCTTAATCCTAAGGCTTGTGTTAAGAATAAACCCCTTTAATATTATCTGTTTCATGTCTTTTGGTGTCTGGGGCAGAGGGCTCTCTGTAACACAGAACATTTCTAGTTTTACATACTGTATTTTGTGATTCACTACCCTTCCTTTCAGTCTGCATATATAAACAAGAATTCCAGCTTTTATCTTTAAAGTCCAGCCACTGTACCTTTGGTTTATCTATTTGTGACCATTAAAACCACAAGTGCCTGACAAACTATACAAGTGAGTCAGCTGACAATTTAGCGTTTAATTTAAGAAGCTGCTGCTACAAATCGCTTCCTATCAAATATCATGAAATAATAACGGTCCTAATACTACTCTGAACTGTCTGTCTGAACTTTGACAGAAAGCATGGAAATGACATTTAATGAACTGAGGCAATCATTAACCCATCTGTCTCTGTGATACTCCTCTCTGACCTCTTGTTTAACCAAATAGATGTGCACCTTGTTTCCCATGATAGTTGTCTTCCTGCAAGTATTCATAGCGAATGCATGTGTAACGAGCTTGTCAAAGATACTAATTCTATGTAACCTTCTGAAATACCTAAACCTGCAGGTTGTATAATATTTTGAACATGTTAGTTGGCAGATTCATTGCTGTACCAAGTGCAGTCAATCCACCTTTCTCTCAAAAGAGTGAGGAAGAAATTTTTGGTGGCATTTTATCCTTTCAGCTTGGGCTACACTTATATAAAATCTCTTCTGTTCTTTGCTACCTGCAGTAGATGTTTTGTCCTGCATTTCTCAAGATCACTACCAGCATACTGGCAGTGGGGGGCATTCTGTTCCAGCAGGCAAGATAGGCAGTCAGATGTGGGCGGTGGGTGGCTGGTTTCCTTGGCCACCCCCGGTTAACTCTCATACCAGCACACCAAGTGTCACCAGCAAGCTGCTGACGATTGCCCGAGACTTTAAGTCTTAGGTGAAATGATTTCACTTATCCTAAAGTGAAGAAAAGTTTTATGATCAGATAATCTGCTTTTTAAAAAATTTTCTTTGATTTTTGATGGGTAAGGAGAGTATCAGTAAACGCAAAGCAAGAGCCAGAAGAATTGGCAGACACAGAAGAGTCAGCTGTTGAAGCCAAGGCGGGAGGCGGCATTTAATTATAGTAGGGTTTGCTAGGCTTGGGGTGTTAGTTGGCTAAAGTGTTGATGTGAATTTGGCATAGTGGGTATAATGCACAGAAGTAAGACTTCAAACAGGCATTTTGTTTTGAGGGAGGATTAGGGATTTTTGGGCACCTCTGTCTGAGCTGGACTGCGAAAGAATTAGAACAAGGAGAGGAAGGGGATGGAGGAACAAGTCAAGCACAGGTGAACCCGACCCCCTTTTCCCACCATTCTGACACTTTACCCTCAGAAGCTGTATTAGACTTTTACCACGACACCTCAGTGGTAGAGGTGGTTAGACCATCAGTTAGACCATCAGTTAGACCATGTTAGTCCTGCTGTGAGGGCTGAAAAATAGGTCCAGGCAGAAGCATTAACGTGAGTCAGGAGTTCAAGGGAATCCCAAAAGGTGCAGAAAGTAACGAAAATCTTTCAAAATGGGTCTCTTCACCCCTCAAATAAAACTTTTAGATCTTGTTTGCACAAGGAATCCATTTTCTTTGTCATCTCTCAAAAAAAGCAAAGGTTTTTACATAGTACCAGAGCTTTTAGAACAGGCACATAGAGGCATGCAAAATTTTCCCAAGACTTAGATGATTGTTTGTGGCACTCACTTCATTTACTCCCTAGGGGAATGGATGCTTGTTATATTCCCATCTTTTGCAATAGCTCTAATACATTGCAATAGCTTGTGGTGACACTGACAAACAGTGAAAATTTATGGCTTTTATGGTTTGCCCTAAATCTATTTTAGAGTAGAGATGCACAACAAGCACATGCTTGTTTGGTTTGCATCCATTGCTCTTGCCTTGTTGATACTCCAGTACTGCTTCGTGCCTCTTCTACCCAGCTCAAGACCACATCTCCTGCTGTGTTGGTAACCCGGCTGGCTGGCAGCCTCAGTGAGGGCTGTTGCACATGTTGGACTCTAGTATAGGTTTGACAGCCAAAATAGGCAGACTACCTGTTCAGACAGACCATCTGATCACTGCCTACTTGCTGTACACCAGCCACTGCCAGTCACCTGCTGGACATGCCAGAAATCTGTGAGCTGGCCCAAGGGGTGCAGTGGATGTGGTAGCCTGTCCCTGGCTGAAGTGCTACTTTTTGCCAGCGAGGCTGCTGTGCTCACAGAGTTACGAGGAGAGCTTGAAGGGAAAGTTTAGGAGAAGAGAGAAAAGCTCTGTACACAGTAATTATGTAGCCTGTCTAATTGCTCAAGTTTTGTGAGTGTTTTGTATCTAATCCTACTGTGATCATGCAAATTTTAATGTTTTGATGTAATGGTTGGACTCAATGATCTTAGTGGTCTTTTCCAACCTTAACAATTCTGTGATTCTGTGAAATATGCCCCTTGGAAACTCTTCCTGAAAGAGATACAAATGTCTTAGCAGATAAGTATTCAGGGCTAACCGTTCTGAGTTTGTTTCAAAATCAAACATAATCTTTCACTAGGAGGATACAATATTTTCAAAATACAAATTTGAAATATTCCTATAAAGCATATGAATAAAGTTATTATTATTGTGCATTCTTTGTGGTTTTTAATGTGCTCATCATCACCATGCACGCACTCTAGCCTCTATCTGGGACATTTTAATGCCAATTCTTACCAAAGCCATTGCAAGTTTTTGGCCCACTCTCCTTTTCTGTAAAAGGCAGCTGTTTAAGATATATTTGCTTTTGTTGAGAAAAAAAATTATGAAAAATTGCTTCAGCACTGATGGGTGTCTTGCAGCCACCTGTGCCACTTCAAGTTCTCTATACTCAGACAGCAACAAAAGCTGTGACAGCAGCTGTCTTTACCAAAACCAAAACCTGTGACTTTTAAGAATAGAGAAAAGACAGTGGTGGAAGCAGAGTGGGTTGTTCCTTTTATATTTTTGCATGTGTCAGAGTATTTTGATGTTAGACAATGAAGACAGTGAAGAGGAAGGGTTGAATGACATTGGGGAAGGTCTAAATATCAGTATTAACTGTGGTTAAGTTGGTCAGAAACTCTTTTGAGATGGATGTTCATACCAAAGTGCTTCATCCATCTTTTTCACATGAATTGATTCATACTTCTGTGATTGCCATCCCATACCCCCTTCATCTGTAAGGGAACAGAGGTTGCAAAGTGCTCTTCAAAAAACACCTGAAGGAAGGCTAAGACTAAGACTTGCTTTTGCATTCTCTAGTATGAGACGCCTGCTACGCGTGATCCATACAGGAGGAGGGAGCATGATTTTCTTCAATGGCTCTCTAGCCACAGCTCACAAAGGGAAGTGGTACCCAGGTCTTGCACCTGAAGACTCAAAGAGAAGCAGGAGCCTCCACAGAGCCATGAGAGATCATGGAGCTGGCTGATGCTCCTGCCTAGTCAAATGCTGCCTGAGCTCAGGCAGGCAGGGCTTTGGGAAAGTCTCAGGAGAGTCATAGCTGCCAGCTGAAAGCTCATTCATTGAAGCAATGGCCAGCTGAGGATATTATGTGAGGTCGACTGCTTCTTCCCCTTCAGCCAAAATGGCCCATTTGCAGGCAGCATGAATCCCTACATCCAGCTATATGGATGAAGAGAGGTGATGAGCTATTAGTTTTCTGTCTGTGACAAAAATTATTTTCTCCCAAATAGGAGAAATTTAGCTTAAGGCCACAAAAGACCTGTTTGTAGAGAAAAGGATTGTGAATAGTGTAAAGCAAACCCTAGAAAAGATTCCATCTGCTGGAACTTTGTGTCTAAATATCCCTGAAAGAAGCTTGGGTGCAATGAAGAAAAAAAAAACCAACCAGATAATGTGCCTTTTGTCTTTTCCTTGCTTAATCATCACAGTCTCAGGTATTTTAAGTGTTGGAGTGTGTCCAAAGAAGGGCAGCAGAGCTGGGGAAGGGGCTGGAGCACAAGTCTTATGAGGAGAGACTGAGGGAGCTGGGGTTGCTTACCCTGGAGAAAAGGAGGCTGAGGGGAAACCTTATCACTCTCTACAACTACCTGAAAAGAGGTTGCCCAGGGAGGTGGGTGAGTCACCATCCCTGTAGGTATGTGAGATGGGGCATTTAAGGATATGGTTTAGTGATGGACTTGGCAGTGTTAGGTTAACAGTTTGACTCAATGATCTTAGAGGTCTTTTCCAATGTGAACAATGCTATTCTGTTCTGTAGAACTACTCATGTTTGATTTTAAAGGAACAGCTGGATGCAACCTATGTTCAGCTGCATTAAAAAAATAACAATGAGAGTGTGTGTCCCGCTATAGTGACTGGCACTGTGCGCTCTGATTTTTTATTTCTCTTTTCTCGTTACTCTATTCCCAAATTGCTAATTACAGTCAACAAATTGGCTGTAGAATACAACAAGACATCATGTAGTCTGCCAAAAAGAGTAGCTGGCATTTGTACAAATTGGGTGATGATGTGTTTGAAGACTTAATGTTGGAAAAAATCTTTCCATATTCTCTTCATCCTCCCTGTCCTCCTACTGAAGTGACTCAGTTTCAAAGGCAGCAACATATTGCTCCTTTGTTAGAGGTTTGGTTAACAGAAATTAAATTCCTCATGAAAAAATTTGGTCCTCTACCAATTAAGTTTCGTCATTGCGCTAAATAACCACTAAGTGCAGGCCCTGAGTGATGGGCAACTTGAACATAACCCAGCTGAAGTGTTGTGATAATGGCTGCAGTAGTGTGGCTTGGCAGGCAGAGAAGTCTTGAATGTGTCTTCTGCTGCAGAGTGGTGTATGTAGACCTGCTGCAGTTTTGTGGTGCTGCACAACATATGCACGTGTTGTGCTGTGTGTCCATGTGCTCCCTCCCTGTCCCTCACAGCTCACATATGGATGTCTGAAAAAGACATTTTAGAGTGGAGCTGGATATTCCAGTTCCTTTCTGTGCTGAATGGTCCAAAATGGCAGTGTTGGTACCATCACTTGCTTTTTCTTGGTGATTTGCTATCCTCATATCCCCATGTATTGACCAATGACGTACAGTGGCTGATTTGTTCTGAATTTGCATGGTAATACAAAGGTTAAAGCAGAGTCCTGATGTTAATTTTCCAAGGATATTTTTATTGGCACAGTGGCAGACACATTTGGATATCAGTGATAGACAGAAATTACTACAAGTGCTATTTTCCAATAGGATCAAAGACTATTATGGAAGCTTTTCCTCTAAGTAACACGCTACAGGTGGATTCAGAAGTGACGTTGGATCCAAGGGCAGTATCAGGAGGGAAAATAATTCCCTTTTCTTCCGAAATCTCCTACTTTATGGAGCTTTCAATTAGCCTAGGATTCAATAATTTTCAATAAGCCCAAACTTGGAGTGACGGTCTTGTTTATAAAAAGGGAATATAACTAAAAGCATTCCGCTTGGCTGACCTGACTCCTGCTACTGTGGTGTCTTGGGAAATGGAGCCTTTTTGATCATACTAACCAAAAATATTTCTAGAATATGTTTCCCCACTGATAATTTTTGTCTTGAGGAATTATGGTCTCTTCTGAATGAGGCAGCATGAGAAACAGTAAAGAAGCCTATAGGTGTGGGCATGGAGTTTTTTCTGTGTCATCCCAAATCCTCTGAGAATAAAGGCAGTGTTTGGGCCACAGGGCACACAGGCTTGCACAAAGGGATTTGTGTGGCAGGAGTTTGCTGGGATATATGGTGTGTGTCTGTGGCTCCTTGGCTGTAAAATGGGAATGTCTTATTTCTTTGATAAGTTTCTGGGCACAGCAGTGAGACTGTTGGAACAGAAGCAGGGCTGAGTAGGCTTAATGCAGATGATCACTTTTCAAGATTTGCATCTGCCATCATATATTCAGCCATTAATAATTCTTGCCATATGTCATAACAAAACAATCTGCAAAATCCTTGGCTGCAGGCTGTTTCCAAGTCCAGATATGCTGCTTGTCTAGTGGATTTGGAAGAGGATTGCATGCATTGTCACACTGCCTTATTCGACCCTTTGATCTCACTCACAGTTCTTCATGCGTAAAGATTTTGAGAGTGTTGGTTTCCTTTTCTCTTCAACACAAGCATCTAATCTAAAATATCTAATTTGAACAAATTGCAGATATGAAAATGGAGCTTTAAGACAAATGTTTATGGGCTCAGAATTGGAGAGGAGTCAACTTGAGTGGAAAACACAAGCCTTAGTCAAGATGTCTGAAATCCTTTCTCAACATGCTAGATTTCCAAAGTAACTGGAAGCAAGTCTTTTGGTGCCTAGTGAGTTTAAAGGATATTCGGCTCTTTCTTTTATTTACTATTTGAGGTTTTAGTTGGCTTCCTTTTAAAGATCTTAAATGCTTTAAAATAATGGCATCATTGTCATTGAGGTAGTAAGTTTCAAATAGCTATGGTATATTGTATATACTTACAGAGTAGTATGGCAGAGTAGTAAAAAACCATATAAAATATAGCATAAAAAATAGGATATATGTAAAATAGTTTTACTAGCTGCTTCACCTACCATAGAATTGTTGCACTTTTTCTTTTACAGAGTTAATCTCTAAAAAACTTAGGAGTTGGATCATAGGTTGTATCACAGGATTAGTAGCTGGTTCTGACCTGCAAAAGTACTTTGGTTACTATTTATTAAAGAAGTTCTTGGTTTTTACTCTGTTTCTTGACATTTTCTGGAAAATCTCTTTTTACTACCTGTGTTTTTGCTTTCAGTATACTTGACAAGTAATCCCATTGTTGCATCTTGTAGAGTATTTGTTATTACTATCTCAGATTGTGTTATTTAATAGTATTGATTAGATGTATAAAGGATGATTAGATGATTAGATGTATGTAGTACTGATTAGATGTATATAGCATTAGATGCATAAAACCCAAATATTTTAAAGCAGCACCACTAACCTGTCATTATTCAAGGTATGATTCATTCTAGGAGTCAAATGTCCATGTAGATCCTTTTATTATTTTCCTTAATATGCTGAAAGTAAGTGGGTACTCTTGATACTTTATATTAATACAACCTCTTACTTTTGGGGACTGGGGGAGAAGAATGACTTTTTTTTCCATCTTGAAACTCAAAGTCAGGTAGGGTTTTTTTCTGAGTTTTGTGTTTTCCTTTCTTCCCTGGTGTTTCTACCCCTGAGATCTGTACTCCTTTTTAAAACTGAACTTATGAAGAAAATGAGAAAGAGTATTTTTTTAATGAAAGTTCATCATAACTAAAGGAAAATTGAGGATAAACACCCTTGAGTAGTCAGTATGTATTTGTTTGTTTCATATCTAGAAGAGATAATTGGTTTCATCTTTTCACTTTCCTTTACACAGTTAAAAGATTTAGTGTATCCATGTGACTCCATATAGATTAATCTGTCATCTTAAAGACTGATATGTTCTGTGTCTCAATTATACGATTCTTTTAATGCTTTTCTGGGTCCAAAATAATTTTTAACTTGTTCTGGTTGAAAATATGTGTGCCTGATCCATGAAAAACATCTTTTAAAATGGTCATTTAATTATTTTCTCATGGGTGTTTATGTAATGGAAATTACTTTAGCACCTGCACTGTCTTTGTAACAGGGCAAAAGCAGAATTGCATGTGCTGTGGGATAAAATTTAAGCATTATGTATACTGGACATTTCATATCCCTGGTTCTGCCAGAGTGGTGAGTTCTTGTAGTCTGACCTCCTAAAAGAAGGTCAGTGCATTAATGAACCAACACATACACGGCTAACATTCTTAATGTATTGCCTTCTGCCTGCCTGCCCTAGTGCTCTGCAAATTTGTCTTCAGTAATGCAAGCAAATCATTTATCCTACCTTCACATCGTCCTAAGAAAAGGAAGAAGAATGGAGAAAAAAGAATGACAAGAAAAGGGGCAGGAGCAGCATGACAGTTACCTACAGTTAGTCACGAAAGTACTGCGTATGTGCAGAGAGAATGGAGATTTCAGTGTTTTTAAGGCTTCTGTCTTAGCTGCAAAGGATAGACAGACATGCACCCTTCTCTGTCTCCAACCCACCTGGGCTCAGCAGCCATTTGGCAGCCTGCATCATGAACCATATTAGCAGCTGGTAGTTCAGCCTGCTCAGTGGGTGATCCTAGTAGTTAGGATTGCTTCCCCAAAAACTGCTCTCAAGTTTCTCTTCTCTATGAGAGGAGTTCTGCTTGAGAATTGACCTAAATTCTGTCTCCTTTGAAGAGAGGTGAGAGTAAACGGTGTCTCAGAAATGACAAATGGCTTCTGTTGGCCCCATCTCTCCCTGTGGTCACCACACACAGGAGGGATGCCCAAGTAAAGATACCTCCTGTTACTGCAGTGGGACCTCCTCTGCCACTGCCAGGTGAAACCACAAGAGTGTCTCTATGCAGCAACTCTGCATTAAATCCCTTTATTCACTATGGGCTTAAGCAATATGTTTGGAAAAATGCTAGAAAGAACTTGATTTCCTTATTCTTCAAAATTACCTCTGTGGGTTTACCTTAATCAAAGACCAAAAGGTGTGGTAGTGATACCTTGTGCAGCTAAAGCAGGAAGAGATATCTAGGCCAGGTAACATAAATCCTTTATCTACCAGATATTCATTGCAGTTTAATGGGAACTCAGAAATCCTTGGTGTGCATTTCTTGTGTCAGTGAAGCAGGGGCTCTTCTCAGCTGAGCCTTGTGGACGTAGCTGAGGAGGGCTTTGATGTTTGTGCTCCACTCACTGCCAGCAGCTGAAGGCCAGCACCAAGGGACTCAAAGGCACACTGCACACTGGCATCAACATGTGCATGACCAGGGTAGCTTTGCAGCTCCTCCTGTTTCCATCCCTCCTGTTCATACACTCATTCTTCTAGTTCCTTCCATTTTTCTTGGTTGATCAAACTTGCTGATAACACACATACATGCATCTTACCACAGCTGGGTAGCCCTATGAGGATACCCCCTGCCTTCTGCAGATGAGAATAGGCTTGCCTTGGAGAAGGCAGGAGGATTGTATGTATGGCTTTGAAGATTTCTGCTGTTAAAGAAGTGAATCCTCTGGACAGCAGATCAATTTTACCCAGAAGCAGGACCAGTTTTGAGAAACAGCTGTATTTCTCTGACAGTCTGGCTAATCTGTGCTTGGTTTTTTATTACTGTGATACAAGCATTTATAAAAACAGAGATTTGGGGTTGGTTTGGTTTTTTTATTTTTCATTATTCAAATAACCGAAAATCCATATGAAAAGGACATATGTATGTGTGCCCAGATGTAGAGCTCCTGTTAGTGAGGCCAGCTGGGATTAAAGTCTCATTTGTATAATTTATAAAGGCTTTGGAATTTTTCCTATGGTTTTCAGCCGTAAGCTGGAATTTAGCTTTTGTCAGACTGCTAGACAGCTTGCACAATAAAGCTTCTAACTAAAAATATTTTCTGTGCAACCCAGAAAACCTCACCGTTTTAAATGCAGTGACTGTGGAGTTGGTTTGAAAAAAGAAATTATTAAAAAAGAAAAAACCCCCAATAATCATGCCCTGTGTGTTTTAAAGGCTTAATCAGTGAGCTTCATGCATAAGTAGCACAACATACAGAAAAGCAGAAATGGTAGGTAACTTAGGAGGCACACACGGGATGCTCACTTGCACACGGCAGTAGAGTACCCTTGCACAGCATCAGGTACTCTCTGATGGGTTGCCTTTGGTCCATTTGGGAAGAGCTGCTGAGGTGCAGTGGTTGGCTGAGCCCACCTCCCAGCTATTCTACTTCTAGCTCATTTTTCACTGTAATTCAAGGAAATCTCATTGCTTGAACTGCTGGATAAACATCTGAACCCTGTCCAGGTAGTTTCCTCTCTGAGGAGTGCAACCTTACTCCATGTAATTCTTCCTCCTACCACAACGGGTGGGTGGGTAGCAAGGAAATACTTTCCTTACACCTCCCAGTTAGGGACCTGCATGGGAGGATTTAGAGGTGTCATGCTCCCGCTGGATAACACAGCAGTGCCTCCATTGTGTTCCTTAAGCTATTCTGTGGCTTGTGGAGTTGCAAAGTGACAAGTATGTCATCTCACAAAGGAGTGGTGGAGTGACTGTGTGCACAGCTCCGGGAAAAAAGCAGTGCAGCCTACTCCAGCAGAAGTTGGGCTTGCAGAGTGAGGTAACCAGTACAAAAGATAGGAACTGAAATTGCATCTCTTCGCTCCCAGCAAAGTATTTTTAAAATTATTTTTTCACTTTTTTCCTTCTTTCTTTCTTAAATAATCTTGCAATGAGCCCAGCTTTCTCTTTGATTTTGCGTGGTGATGACTCTTCTCATCTTTGCTGGCATTTCACAGCTGTTTGTTCACAGCTTTCTCCAAATATAAGAACAGAAACAGACCTTCAAGCAGAGGCTTGTTGTCTTTTTGGTGTTCTTGAGCTCTATATTAAAAGCCCTGCGTATTTTTCTAATCAGGATTACAGAATTAATTTGCATGGTTTATCCTCTGGTATTTTTTTCTGATGGAGCAGAGTTTGTATCTCTTTTGTGAAAATTTTTATGCTTCATCGACCTTACTTTTGTTGTTGTTCAGCTGTTTTTCAAGAATCAGTGGATTAAAAATGAAGTTTACAGAAAGAAAAGCCTTCACTTAGGTAATCTGAGTAACTAATCAAAGTGCCTTTATTCTCTGTATAGTTTCATTTGGTATCTGCTGTGGTTATGGAAAACATTTCTCATGTGGGTGAATGGTGCATTTATTCGTAGCCATTTATATTTGATTGCATTTTGACTATAAATAATTTTTGTTTCAGTAACATGAATGCAAAGTTCAGTGAGAAAATGTTCCTAAGGGTGTTTTGATGTTGCTCTCTGCATTCGGAAGTTTATTTACATAAGGTTTCCGTATGAATTTTCCTTCACTTCAGTGGGTAGGTGCAAAGGATAAATTTGTAGTAATAGCACTGCAGGAAATGAATGTCTCTCCAGTTGAGAATTTATGAGTATCTGTTGCTGTTGTTGTTTCTTAAGAAAAGCAGCAGGATGCATTCATTTTGAGGTACTGTCAGTGTGGATTTTTTGTTCTTTTTGTGTGTCTTCTTTCAGAAATCTGAAATAAAAATTACACTGATGCATTGTAGCAAGTAGAAACAAAAATGACAGGGACAGCCAATATACGTGTGTTCAGTGTAGCTGTAATAACTTGTTTTGATTCATGTTTATTTGCATTTTGCTTCAGCATGTTGTGTGCATGGGAGTGTCATAAATTTACTAATGGTGCAGTATTGATAATTCTTATGATTTGCCTAGAAAAGTATCTGATACCAGATGGCCCGGATATAAAATTTCTTTCCTTTGAAAAATACTGGTATATTGAAAATGTGTTTTATTGCAAATTAAGATGGTGGGGAAAAAAAACCCCAAAATTTTACATGAAATGAGATTTCTGGGGGAAATTACTTGAGGGGGAAAGATTTGTTTCAGAGGTAATATTTTTTATTTTTATGATTTTTGCATCATGAAATAAATTCCATGGATCATATACAACTGTCAGGACACTTTTTGTATCCTCACAAAAAGCACTTCGAAGCGAACATTTGGAATATTTCATTTGTGCAGTATCCAAGTGTTTCAGCTTTTACAGAGGGATTTAGACTTGTTTTCATTCAGTATCAAATATCCAGTGGTTACTTACTTAATTTTCATCTGGGTTGACAGGTAGCATTAATGAGCTGTGTAAAGATCTGCATTTTAATGAAAGGCTTAAGAGGGAAATACTTGGCAGTGTGGTGAGGAAGGAATTTCCAGGCATTGAATGAAAAACCTGGAAGGGCTGAGAAAAAGAAGGGGACAAGTTCTCTCCTTCCATTTACACCTGTGGTGACGAGGACTGCAGACCCATTTTGGCCACTGAATGATCCGCAGTGGCTGCAGTAACATCTGGGGCTTGTTACACACCAACCCAGAAGTGAAAGCAAGAGTCAAATGAAGAGAACTGGGCTTTTTGTGCAGGTGGGGTCGGTAGTGTTACGGATGAGACCATAGGGCTCCTTGTGAAGGACAGGCTTTGTGGTTCTCTGATGCAGCAGAGCTATTTGCTGATCAATAACAAGGTGTAACATCCGAGTGCCAGTGAGAGACACTTCTAACCTTATTTGTGAAAGTGGCATCTATGTAATTGTCAGTTTAAAGAAAAGATGGAATGAAAATAGCCTTCACTTAGTTTGACCAGATCTTTCTTTCTAAAGAGGTGGCAGTTTCTATGGTGCGAGTGTCAGTGAGACTTTGAGGGATGTGTGACTCATGGCATTGTGTAGCCCAGATTCAGGATCCGTGTGGCATATCTGGTGCTCTCAGTGTGCGATGTCATCCACAGGGACTGCGCTGTGCTAAGTCACATCCCCACAGTTACATCTGGCTTTCATGAAAGAGTACTGGTATGGCCTCAGATTATCCATTCTGGGTCTGTGTTTAAAGAGCCATATAGATCACTTGGGTATTTTATTACTCATCCCAGGGAAAAAACAGTGGGAATGATTAGATGACTAGAAAACACAATCTGGGATGAAACAGGATTCGTTAGCCTTTTTAAAAAAAAAGGAAAAAGGAAAAGAGCAAACATCTTAAACTGTCTTGTTTAAATAGAGCAAGGAAGATTCAGCTTAAATGTTAGGAAAACCTTTCAGCATTAGGGTAGGAAAACATCGGTGGATGGCTGGGGAGCTCTGCAGCATCAGCAGTCATTAAGAGCAGGTTGCCTGTATATCTGCTGGGAGTGATAGAGGTATAGCTCATAATGTTTGGGGGAAGAGGAACACCAACGTGATCCTATTTCTTTTATGGCCTAGGGCTCTGCCAGAGTGGCTTGAAAGCAGCAGTAACTTGTACTGCAAGCTCTCTTCAAGCTCCCCTGCAATGCAGCCTTTTGAACTTTACGGTTCACAAGTCAACTCTGAATAAATAAATATCAGTTAAATGAGGCTCACTTTACAAAGCAAAAATGGAGAAAGAATATTCACTAATGACTGTAAGACATGGCAAACATCCTTATAAGTATGTTGTTATGGCAAAATTTTATTAGCTCGTGCTGAGATAATGTCAGGAGCTGTATTGGATGTGGCCTCTTACATCTTTTACTGCTGGTAGATGCCTGAAGAGAGGTCCTGCCCCTTCTTAGGTCACTGCTTTAACTGCTGTTAACTCTCCACAATCATGTTGTCACCCCTGGAGTTTATAGTCAGCTAAATTACAGTGAAGCACTGGGTTTGAAAATGCTCTTCTTTTTAAAAATTTACTTTAATAACTGCTGCAAAATCCGTATTTCACTTGGGTTACCCTAAAACAAAACAGGCTTTCGGGGAGCAGCAGGTCATGTTAATCTGTCAAATACACATTTATTTATGAGCCAGGGGGCCCTGACCTACAGCCTCACAGGGAAAATACAGGACAAAATAGCTCAGTTAAATGCTGACATGTGCTACTCATGTCTCTTTTCCTACTGGAGGAAAGAAAGACTAGCACAGAGATTACAAATTGCAATTAATCTTTCTCTTTTTTTTCTTTTATTTAATAAAACATAGGCTAAATCTGTGATTTTCTTAAAAGAGGGGCACTGTATCTTTTCCGCTCTAGTTTTCAAAAAGGCTGTTAGAGGCACATGCTTGACTCCTGATTTTTACATACTGACTACTGTCCAATAATTGAATTATGTGTTTAAGGATCAGCAATCTTATGGTTTATTTTAACATAGATTAGATTAGGTCAGTCTACCACTGGGAATATGAGTCAAAAACCTACAGAACAGACAAACGTCTGTGAATAGAGAAAGGTTTTTTAGTGGATTTCGCATACTACATATTTAAGGTATTTCTCCTTTTTTAGTGACTTTTGAAATGTTACCCAGTAGAGGGAAATGTGATTCTACACAAACTTCAACTCATTTCGAAACCAGCACATTACTTGCTGGTTTTCCTCAGCCATTCTACAATGCCTGTATTTTCACTAAAGCTTTTTTCCCAGTTTTGCATGCTGGTGTTACAGAGCTTTGTTGCAGCATCTCATGTCCCGCTATGTATTCCAGAGAATTAGAACATAGATGTTAAAGTGAAGAATGGTGAAGCATCTCTATATGGCAAGTAGCTGCAGACTCTGATTGTCAGAGAGCTTTGAGTGGGCCAGAAGTATGCCTAGACTGAGGTAAAGTATAGCCAAATTTATGGAATAGAAGTCCATTCATATGTGTCTTATGAGATTGGTTTGGTGTAATGTCAAGCACAGAATGCTGCACTGACAAGTGCTGAGTGTGCTGAAGGCAGTCTCTGCTCACTTGGAGCTTTCCTGTCATTTCTTCCATGTCATTTCCAATGGCGAGATACAGAGTACGAGGCTAGGTGAGCCTTTTATTTGAGCTAGTATGGCTCATTATCTTATTTTTATGAACCAGCAATCACTTGCTGTGGCCTGCTTCATAACACAGCAAGTGACTCCTGCACTTTGGCACATACTGCTGTGAGCGATCCTTGTCATGTCCCTTTGGAAAGGCACTGAGACTTGGTTTAAAAGGCCAGGGTGGTAGAGGTTTTAATACTTCCCTCAATAACCAGGATTAGGTGAACTTGTTACAAGTTTTGGTCTTTCTTCCATTCATGAAGTATATGTAGGTTTTCTGTGTAAAACCTACTCTGCTTCCCTCATCCAACTTCTTGACTGCTGATTTCAAAGGTAAAGGAGACAGTAAGCAAATCTCAGGGTTGCACATATCAGGAATAAGGACAACTCTTGTTTTAATTAAAAAAAAAAAATTGTTTATTACAAGAAATATAACTTGGAAAAATAATAGAGTCCGAATTCTTAAATTAAAATAATAGAAAAACCCGAGATTGCAGGATTGGAGATCCTTGAAACCAAACTGGTTATGTGCCCACAGCAGAAATCTTTGGTGCTGGGTTAACTTCAGCTAATCTGAGGCAAAATTCTCTTAAAATAAAATAAAAGGTCTCTGGAAAGAGATAGGCCCTTCCCCTCCCCCACTTACCCAGCGCCAGGGGAGCAGATGTGTCCTGTTTCTCTGCCAGGGGGAAAGAAAAAAAGGGGTGGGCCCTTGTGAAGGCCAGCCTTATACCCCCTTGGCCCTTCCCAGAATTCCCCACTGTGCAGCCCCATGGCCCAGCATGATTGGTGGGTTTTGAGGTACATCAAAAGTTTCTTTCACCAATCAGGCATTTGCTGGGGAGGGACATGGATTTTACAGAAAGGATGGAAACTCCATAATTAAAAGGTATTTAACAATTACTATCGTAACAACTTTAATACTTATTAACTTGGTCATAAGATGATTTTTATATGCAAAAACCCTAATTTTCATATATGACACACATACTGCTGTCTTTTGTAAACAAACAAATCTTTGTTTCCTCTCTGCTAACCTTAATTTGGCATTTCTTGTGTGAAAGTCAGTAGCAAGGAAAATCCAAGTGTTTATGTGTTTACCCTGACAAATAATGTAAGCATTTGTAAGATTTCAGGAAGCACCTCCTGACTTACAGAAACTAGACTGCAGCTCAGTAAGTGACAAGTTTGTCTTGTGGGGGGAAACTTGTTGTCCTAGGTTACAGTGTNCTTGTCACAAAGTTCATGGAAAAATGAAAAATGGAAAAATGTTGTTACAAAACACTTCTTCATAGTCCAGCTTGTATTATGAATACAGATTAAGGTCATAAATATTAAATTGGTACTACCTTTTAGAGAATAGTTCTTGCACAAGCTTCATATTGCCTTTAGACCAAGTAAAACCTCTCAATTTTTTAGAAGAAAAAAGAATTAAAGTGGTAAATCAGTCACTGAAGAAGCTCTTATGTTTTGAGTACTGTGTGAGTGATGTCTTTCATGTGATGGTCTTCTGGTCATCACTAATAATGAGGGAGATGGTTCATGTCTCCACTCTCCAACACAGCTGGTGTACTTTTTTTCCTCAGGAAAATGCTAGAACTTAGTACTATTTGGGTGCTTCAGGTGAGAAGTGTACCAAAAACCAATTGTAAAGATTTTAGTGGGCTTATCCCTTCTCATGGTGCTGCTTTGTGAAAAATACATATTATAGTTTTGGCTTTTCGCAAATATTGAAATGGATACTATATGTATAATGTTAAAATAGCTTTGTTATATAGTTTGTAACAATAACTAATGCCTTATTTCTGTTATTAACTAAATTTGGACAATAGTGAAATAGCTGATATAGTTATGCTTATGGTAATTGAACTGTCTGCCTGGTTGGATAACATCCAATGAACATATGGTGAGGACCCCTGATACGGACATGCCAGCTATCAGCAAACACCATCTATGGGACCCACAGACCAGAGCCCAAGCTGGAGGTGATAACAAGAACTGACCAAAACCGCAGCCAAGAAATGCGCATGCTCTAAAAAGGTGGACCGAAGGAGGAGCCACGCTAAACAGTTCCTGGAACATGTAAACTAGTTTGAGGAAAAGTTTGAATATGTATAATTGTCTATGAATATGCATTAGACTGATGCAATAGTAAAGGTATGTAAAGGGTGTCCCCGAGGTAGCAGGTGTGCTCTTGGCTGAGTGCCAGGCACACAGCATGCTGGTTTTTTGCTTTATTGTTTTTGTCCCCTATTGTCCTTTATTAAGCTTTTAAATTCTAACAGGGGAGTGAACCTCATTTTTCACATGCTTGATTAAGACAAACACATTGTGGCACTAAAAAAAGGGCAGGGGGTTTGTAATACTTGTTCAAGTTTGAATGTTAAATCAAAAGCATCTTCCTAGCTTTCACACTTTCTAGTAAGACAGAATTTTAAAATTACAGTATTGTCCTCTGCCAAAAGCACATCAAAATGAAACTCAAATCCATGGCAATGTTATATAACATAAATAATGTCCTTAGTGTTTAAAGCTGTTTAGCAATAAAGACATAGCAGTGTTTGTGGCACAGAAAAAGCAAGAAATGGCTTCAACCAGTCCTGCTTGTTTAAAATGCAGACAAATAATATCCTTTAAGTGTGAACTTTTATTTCACAGAGAGAACTTGCACACTTTCTGTTAAAGCTAATAAGGGAAGTGTTTCATTCCAACAATTTAATGCTAGCACTGTCATAGTCTTTCATTATTCTGAACTCATGGACCGCTTTTGCAGAAAACAGCTTTAAAATATAGGGCAACATTAAAGGATTTTTAAATGAGGTGAAAATGCTCTTATTCCTCTTTTGAGTGAGTCCTTTATTTTAGTATCTATAAGAGAAGTTCTCTCTTCTACAAATCCTTTCTCTGTAGGAGGAATCAGCAGGGACATTGTGACTTATTTGAAAGTTAAGAGGCTGAAAAGCTTTAGAGGAGGCATTGTAATCTGTTATAAAACATATTCGGGACCTAGGCATAGATTTGGAGTTGTTGGTAGCTCTCCAGCTCATAGGAGGGAAGCATGAGATGATTAGATTACTCACAAAGTGTTAATCCTGCAGCAACAAGGAAATCTGGGAAAAAAAGAAATAAAAAAATCCTTATGTTTACACCAGATTAACTAGTACAAAGAGGCAAGCATCTCCTTTCACGGTTGCTTTGAGATGTGTAATCTTTATCCTTTTGACTCTTCCGAAGTTCACATACAGAAAATGTTATTATTACAAATAAAAAACCTGTTTTACTTGCAAAGCATTCTCACCTCATCAAGAAACCAGTGCTGTTAGCTTTCTGCTTTTATACAAAAAGTATTGATCAAACCCAGAAAAACATGGTGACACAGGGAAAAAGATGAGGATGCAATCTTGCAATGACTCACATCTTTTGTTTTCCCAAGCTGCCAGGTCAGCATTCATAACTGGCTGTCTTAACTCACACAGAGTGTCTAAAGATAGGTGACTCTCTCTTTTTTTTTTTATATCATCACTCAGTCTGAATATTAAGAACTGGGTCTACTTGGCTTCCAAGATGACAAGTTTAGCATTTTGAGCTAGTGTAGCTGAGGTTACTTGATAAACATGCTGAGGGAGTTGGTAGGGATCTTCAAAGCCCTAAAACAATGTATTTGAGGACTCTGAGTGCCGTGAGTCCCGCAGTGGTGATGGTGCTGCAATACTTTTTTGTGGACAGCTTGGAGAAAGCTGCATTCACTGGGCAGAAGAGCATCTTTTCTGGTCAATACCTCCTGCTAAGCCAGTTCCAGTCATGCAGTTCTGTCCTTCATAATGATTGTGACTCTGTGCTATTGACTGAAATCTTACCCTGTCAGACTCTGCAGGAACTCAGTGGACAAAAGTGAGTAAAATTCAGCAAGCAGAAGGCATAGTATTCTGATGTGGTTTACATGAGAGCAAGTGCTTCCTGCCCACAAAGAAGGCAGGTTCTCAAAATGCCAAGGAATTGCAGGTTTGGGAGAGAAATGTTCCTCCATTCAGATTCATCACTGTGCCAGCAGCGAAGCAAGTCAGTGGGTCAGGTCTTGGACAGGCATCATAACAGATGTCTTGGTGGCAGCATTATGGGAATTCAGAAACCCTGTACTTCACAGACAGACCAAGGCATCCTTCCCGTTGCTTGTGCTCAGGACACGTGTTTCATCAGTCATTGTGCACCACATGTAAGGATGTTTTCCAAAAAAAACCAAAAAAGGTTTTTTTCCCTTGTCACATGTTAGTAATATTTGTATAATGGTGAATATTGGAACTAATCAGCCTCCTGGAATCCACAGTTAGGTTTGGATATTACTGTGCAAATAGATATTAAAGGGCTAATATTCTTACATTATCTGTAAATATCTCTCCTGCATCTACTTGCTGAGACAGAAAGTAGAAAAAATAGACTTTTGTTCCATTATGTGCTTTTTCTTCAGTTGTCTTCTGTAGAGCACCTAATGTAACTTTAAGGGTTCACAGATTGACTACGATAGGCTTCATTGATTTTTATTTTTAATTTCCCACTGCTACTGTTTGCTACTAAGCACTTTCCAGTGATGACAGACAAATCGACTATATCACGATATTCTGCTTTTCATGAAGTGGATTTTTCTTTTTATCAGTGTGCTGAAACTTAAAATGTCTGGATTCAGACTGGAAACACGTAGTTGAACCCCCAGGCTCAGCATGTTTGTTTGTTTGTTACTGAGTATCTCCTCAGGTATTATGGTGCTGAGTAAGAACTACATTCTGTCAGTAGGTGACAAAACAGAAATTGTGTATTGTCACTTCCCTTGCACTTTACAAAGAAAAGTCCAGAGTCCCTGAAGGAAAATTTAAAGGTGACAGTGAGACTGTCATTCTGTTTTGTTTTTCACATGTGGCCCCGGGTTTGAAAACTGGAGTTAAATCATCTAAATATGTTCAAGTCCAGAAATGCTGAGAGTCCAGCACTCCTGGTGGTAACATCATTTCTTTAGGGTTTCATATATTGACACTGGACACTGACATTAGCCTTTTGTTCTCCCAAATCTGCTGTTAAGAATACATCAGCTCTAATTTACAGGTGGAACCCGAGGATCCACCCCCAGTGGCACCCTCAGTAGGAAACGTACAGGTCTGCGGTGGGTTACCCTGCAGTCACCTGAGGTTGTTGTTGCCTGGGAATATGGCACAGGTTCTCTCCATGCACTGCTGAAGGAACAAGTGAAGCGAGTTGCCACATGCCGCACTGGGAAAAATACAGAGCTTGCCGTATCTCATGGCTTTATAAAGTATCTGAGCTCCGGGGACAAGTCTATTAAGATGAATTATTGTTGTCAGTGATGTTTCCTGTGAAAAGTGAGAAACCAAACTGCGTCTCATTCTGCTTTGAGGTCCTCTGATTAGGCTTTGTCTACTCTAATGTTTTCCCCAAATAAAAGCAGGGATGTATTTTTATGTAAATGCCAGGGGTTTTGTGGCACATTGATGGGCTTGTGTTCTTATGTTATCTGTAAATCTGTGTAAATGAAGGCTATTTTTAAGCCCTGTGCTGTTCCAAGGCTTGTTTGTATTTTTCAAGAGTTTGTAATGTGAGCATTATAATGTAAAAGGAAGATCACCTCATCTGATAGTACCAAAACCAAATTAAACCCTTGAGTAATGTGAAGAAGATATTTACTTAGGCTTAACCTGTTCGGGTTTTTCTTGCCTTAGTATACCAGACACTTGCAAAGTACAAACAATAAAGAAGTATTCAGAAATTAATAGGTTTGTGATCTGAGGTCTAAAAGATTTTTTTTCCACATTCATTTGTTGTAGAATCATTCCAAATATGTAGTTTATTTTTCTGTTTTAGGCTCCTAAAGACTCAGTCTCTGGATTGGTACTATAATAATGTCAAAAGCCGCTTTAAGTGTTTTGGAAGTGCCAAGGTCCTGAAGAACTTGTACAAGAAGCATAGACTGGAGAGTGGAGTTTGTCCTGATGCAATAGGTAAGAACAGCTATGTTGATTTCTTTTAAGATTTATTCTTATCTACTTTAACGCACAAGTTGAGACAATGGAAATTCTGAGATTATTTCAAGAGAGATTTTTTTAATGCAATTTTCTTTTTTTCAAAAGAAATACCTCAGTGGAGAGAGAAAAGGATGAAGTGTCTGGAGAACTGTTTAAGAATTCGAACAACGTTTAATCTTAATTATGTCACTGATACAGAAGAACTGTCTATAAAGTAAATTGCAGTTTATATTCTAGCTTGTGTCCCAAAATTTATCATAGTTCTGAGTAGTCAATGAGTGAGAAAATAATTTTGCATTCAACATTTGACCATAGGCATATTTCTGTGGTGTTTGAAGCAAAATTTGGTTAACATGAGATACATTCAGTATCCAAGTTGACCAAAACTGAGATTTCCTTACTTAGAGTTTTGCTTGCTTAAGGATATGAAACTGGCCACATTTTATTTTTTGTATCAATGTTTGTAAATAGGTAAAAGATACCTATAAGTGTTGGCATCAACCTTTTAAGTGAAGACATAATTCTTCTGTAACTATGCTGTTCTAATGCCCCACCCCATAAGAAGAGTGACTGGAGATAGAAAATGGGTTTGAAGAGGTGGAGCTTGGTGTCATACTGGGAACTTCAGCAAATTACTTAAAACACATCTGGCTGAATATTTACATTTCACTGGATTTGTTGGACCAGATAATTTACTCTTGTAATTCTTTCAAAATTTGTACAGAGACTGTAATTTTTCTATAGTCCTTACTTTGTCTTTTCCTGAAAATACATAGGATGGTAAGTAGACTCTCTAGTCCTGAGTGGAAATTTTAGGTGTTTATTATGAAAATTGACATAAAAACTTCTAGGGAGAAGCGACCTATTCACTAAATTGTGAATTATTAGTCTTTTTCCTTTTTCATTATCAAGTTTATATTTCTTGAGAAGATTCCTTGACAACTGAGAACAAATATGTATTAGGACAAGCAAATCTTGTTTCAGTTAGGGCGGAAGTGGGACAATGGAAGTAAAAACTGGCAATGGATGCTTCGGGACTTTCACATGACGTATTGCTTTTACTTAAGCTGTAGTCTTAGTGAGTGGGTGCTTGAATGGAAGTGTGAACGATTCAATGATGAGTTGCAGTGTCATGTGCACTCTCGGTGAGACCTTTCTAAGGAAGGCCTTTGAATCGAAATGTCATTGCTAACTTTCTTCTACTTTCTGTGTGTCTGTGATGTAAACCTTTTGTTCCCTTTGAAGATAAGTACTAGTATACGTGTCTGCGTTTTGCCTTATTTATACAGCATTGCCCTTTAAAATGTAGAAACCCCAAATGTCATAGTAAAGGCAAATTCTCTGTATTTAACTTCTACCGTGTAAGTTTTATGCCTAGTAGCTTCTTAATCTCTTTTTTACTGTATTAAGTTTTTTCCATTCAAAATGAATGAGAGGTCTTTGATATAAAAGCAGTCATGTTTTGTACAAAATCTGCTGCAGTCATGATTTATCCAACAGCGACAGCTAGGAGGAATTTTCCAGTTATCCCTCATTGTGTGCAGTGCCACCATATCTTGAGTGAATATTCTAATCTAATAATGTCTCTGTTGCTGATGGGTACTTCTTATAATAACGCATGATTCTGTCTTTCTTTTTAGCAGAAGGAAGTTTGTATGAAGGAAGCTTTGAGAATGAAGGAAGCATTTGTGGCAGTGACTCTACATTCTACCAACAGACAGAAGGTATGCTGCTAAAAACTCGTTTGATTAAAAAGCAGTCCTTACACTTTGAATTACGTGGCAAGTAGTTTAGGGTGCTGGTAAGTCTTGTCCACAGATCCAACAATATTTTGGCTGAACCATTCAGCAAGACACTAAAAGTCTTTTGCTTACCTTGCTGTGATATCTTTCTTCAGCATTACACCTGCTACATGCCATTTCTAGTGTGATTTTCTAAATGTTCAGTTTTTGTTACTTCTTTCCTATTTCCTTTCCTATGCTCATATATTTTTTTCATTCTCTTTCTTATGTTTTGTTGTTCCTGCTTATAGGAACTTTGCAAAATTCCTTTCAATTATTTCCTCTGAACTATTTTGCTACAGTCCAAAATAAACAACATAAAAAATACTAAATGTTTTATTGTATCTGAGATTTACATTTAAGAAAAAACTTAGAGATTGCAACAAATTTCTCTGTCTTTTTTTTTTTTATTTTACTGTGCATAATTATGGATTGAGGAAATAACTTTTTTATGAACAATTTAGAATTTGAATATGTGTCCAGAATGTGAGACTGAATTTTGGAGCTCATTATGCAAAATGTGCATGTATAAAGAACATGGTGGTTTTATCTTATTCTTCATCTAGGACACAGCATGATGGATACCCTTGCTGTGGCCTTACGTGTTGCAGAGGAAGCAGTGGAAGAAGCTATTTCTAAGGCAGAGACCTACAGTGACAGCCTGGTAACACTTTAAAAAAAAATGTGTTGATTTAAACAGGACAATCATGTTTCTTTTAATATGGGTAGTGGTACAAACCAAGTAGCTAAAAACATGAAGGAGTAGTGACTATCTCATGATATATCTAAAGAGTTGGGCACAGGTTTTATGAACTGGTGTCCAAGATGCACATTGCATTTCAGAAGGTGATATGCACTTTAAGTTCCTGTATTTTCTTCCCACAGTGCCAATAGGGCATATTACCCATTTTCCAATCTATACATTTTCTGTGGGAAGGCTGTTTTTATGTGATTTTAGCAAGTACAGATATCCATTTTCATGCAGGATAAGCAGAATGAAGCTTGTTACCTGCAGGAGCACAAGGAGGACCTCATAGAAGAGCTGGCCACAACCATTGTGCGGAAGGTATGGCATGTTTTTTTTCCCTAGCTTGTTTAATAGCCAAATCACAATGTTTTACAGCTCAAATTCAGCTAACAACAAAAAGGTTGATGCCAGTGTAGAAAGTAAATGAACTATGACAGTATAGGCTTCATCAGCTGTGTCTGACAGAGATCAGTTTATAAGTAAGATCAGTCCAGTGCCTAACCTGATGCCCTACATGCTCAGAGCTGAGAGGTGCCACTCCCTGAGGTTTGTGATGTCCTTTCTTGGAAAGGAAGGCCCTTACCTGATTGAATTTTACATCTGTATTTCACTTCCCCACAGGCACAAAGTTTTTTAATGTCAGGAGGCTTGGCTCTTGACCATATACATCACTTCCCAAAAGACATAAAGTTTTCCAGTGTAAAGAAGTGTGACTTTTGACCATACTGTTTACTGAACCCTGCCTCTACAACATGTTCAGAGAAAATAGCAATCATTAACACAGAATTCTCTTAATGATGCTGTGAGAGAGACACTCAAAAAATCACAGAACCCTTGGCGTGTCTGATTTCTGTGGCTTTTCATGTAAAGCTCAGTCTTCTCCCTGCAAAGCTCACGATTGGCAGAATGAAAGTGGAGGGCTAGTGGGAAAAAATACCCCTTGAGTTTGTCTGGACAAGTAAGTAAGGCAAGATGAGCATGAACAAAGCACTGTTAAGCTCTTGTGATCAGTAAAGTGACCACTCTGCTAATTTAGTCTCCTTCCATGTGAAATAAGCTATGTGCCACATCTTTGGATGGGCTGTGGTATTTAACAGTGTATGGATCACACACCAGAAGAGGAACATGTTGTTTATAAGGCTATCAAGAGAAGCCAGAAGAGCAGCAGCTCACTGGAAAATAATCTGCCTTCTTTTTTAATGCTGATATTAGAATATCAATTATGTTTATCGGGTCTTTCATAGTCCAGAGCCTATCTCAGCCAAGCTTGAATTGCTACCATTTTTGTCAAGAGCTGCTAACAAAATCTTTTATGCCATAGTATAATGTTCTGTAGGTAATTTATATTTGAGTTGTGGAATTGAAGTATAGCAGGATATAATCTGTCAGTGTAGGGAGACATGATCTGTCTCTCTCTTAAGATGGTGTAGATTTTCAAAAATAAAAATAGAGTCTAGAGACTTTAGACCTCATTGTTTTCACTAGAATGTGTCTGCATGTCATGGGAGCCTTTGAAATTCCCCTCATATCTAGTATTTTATGTTTCTTGGCAAAAAGTCTTGTCTGAGAAAATACTTGACACTTAGATGCTCCCGAAGTGTTACTGTAGCAACAGGTTTCTATGTTTATGTAATTCACCTAGTATTCATACAGGCAGTATAATATATTGTATCAATGCTTAGGTGCTTGCAAGAGGTAGGACTTCAGCTGAGAAATCCTTGCATGAGCTACAGCAAGAGCAAAGGGGAAGTCAAATGTTTTTCCTGGGGAGCTTGCCTTGAGACAGGGTTCATCTAGATCTTCTCTGTATGGCTCAGACAGTATTTTCTGAGCAGCATTTTTCTGCCCCCTCCCACCCCATTTTTCCCCTACCCTGCAGATTATAAAGAAGCAGAAAAGCAAACCTGAGCAGGCCGAGGCCGACTTGGAATGGCCACCCTCGCGGAGCAGCGGCCTGGCGTCCGTCGCCGTCTCGGATCAGAGCATGCTGACCTTCCCAGGGAGCCGCAGGGGGTCCTACACTTTGTGGGTGAGTGGCACAGTGCAACTATCCATGTTTTCTGGTGCACAAAAGCGGAAGACTGCAGTTATGGATAAGTATACTTGCGGCCTGGAATGGTATGTAGAGACTTGCAGAGAACAAGCATTAATTCTATGTCTGGACACACTGTCACTCAGTTGCATGCTTTCCTAGCATCCCATGGGCCATGGAAGTACATCACAGACATTGTGTTGTTTTGGTGAGTGTGCTGGGGAGGACTAAGTGTGTGATATGAGCAGTCTCACTGTTTGATTTGAGTGCTAACAGGACTCAATGCCTCAGTTTTTATTCCTCAGAACAGTGTTTCTGCTCACTTAACTTTTATGTATGTCTTTGCTGAGTATTATATTTTCTTTTGTATGAAGTTAGGTTTCTGTAATGTTTCTTTTTCTCCTTAGCCATCTTACAGAAAACAATCACCACCAGCAACAAGAAAGTAAACCCAGCTGCAGAGCACCATTTATGTCTTACACTAAAGAGTGTTTCCTCCTTCCACTTATTTCTCAGCACGTCTTTAGCTCCTGCTATAAAGCTGAAGAAAATCTGACAAGCTGCATTAGTAAAAGTTTTAAAAGAGCAGCAAGTAAAAAGAAATTAAAATAAGCTGTAGGCTTAGACAAGCACTTCGACAATCAGAGGAAAGACAGTGACAGATGAGTTAGTTCCAGTGCATTTTTACACTGTGGTTTAAGCTGCTGCTCCTAAGTGTCCTGCTACTGTGCCAGTAACCGCCTCTCCCCCGCTAAGCAGAGCCACCAGAACTGAACGTGGGCTATGTCCTAGTTCCCAGCTAAGTTTGCTCACTTACACTCCCAGTGAGAACAGATTTATGCCAGAATATTGACTGTGGGCCAGAATTGCTGAGATACAGACTCGCATCCTAGTCCTCTACCTATTTGCAAAATGAAGGGGTACTGCCTGTAATGCGCTGCTGTTAATAAGTGATCAGAAGTCAGGGTGAGCATGATTTAAGTGATTTGCTCTGTCGCTCCTAGGCAAGTTGCTTGTGGAACATAAAAGCCAGGAGAGAGAGAGTTAATTTTGTGTCTGACTCAAGTGAGTTTTCTTTCTTAAGTTTAAGGACAGGACTCAGATGAAAATGCTTTTCAAATCCTCAGTCATTATACCAGAAGCCTGTTCTGCATTTGGAGAGTTAAGCTTGAACTCAAGATGTTTTGAAATTCTCTTCTGAAGTAACAATTTAGTCCTGATTTTTTTGCCAGAGGAAGGCTCATTGGTTTGAGTAACAGTAGACTTTGTGAAAAACACTGGAGAAGCAGAAATGTCACACTAAGATGTGAACAGCTTCAAAACCTCTGTAGCCATCAGTCAGTACTAGAGATCCAGATGTATACAGTATTTTATAAAGACTCTCTACTTCTGTACAGGGTCTTTTGCCACATTTGTCACCATTTGTTCCAACTGTCTTCCCACAGTGCTTTAAGGAACACAAATGAATTTGCTCATCTGCTGTGTGTTGTTTCATCTCTCCCATAAATTTAGTTTCTGCCTTTTGCTTTGCTAGGGTTGTGTTATTGTATTCTTTTCTCCTTTGCAGTGTGTGTGTGTTTATTTTTGCTTTGCTTTGAATAGAGGAGAATTTTGTTAGTATGACCAGACACCCTTCTAAAGGAAGTATAGCTCTAGTCATTCCCATAGCTAAGATAGCTGCAGTTATGTTAGGCTATTAGCAGAATTAAAGTCACAGAACCTGGGCCTGCTGGAAAGCCTACTGAAGGGCAATTTGTGCAGAGCAAATGCAGAGCACTTACAGCCTGCTTGATTCTCCTCAACAGTGCTGAAACAACTCAAATTCCTCTTCCCCAGCTTGCTTTCAATTCCACTTTGTTTTCATTCAGCTACAAATGGGAAGCATGCATCTGTCATTAGACTGGCAGGAGTAAACCACATTCTCTTCTGTATATCATGTGAGAAAGTTATCTTTTCTGCCAAAAGAATTGCAATTTTTTTTTCTTTTCAAAACAAAACTTAGCTTCTACAGAAGCTGGCAGAGAGGCCTTATGCCCATTCCAGGCAAAACTCCTTACTCCCTCCCGGGAACTCGAGTCCAAGTCTGTAACAACAAATCTTCCTGGATTCCACTACAATAAGTTAAGTTTTCTTAGTTCCTAACTGATGACATTATGTTGACAAAAAACCCCAAACTCTTGATTTGTGTATATACATCCTAACATTGAGCTGTGTGTGATGGCTTAGTTTGGGCAGAGATCTGTCTGTAATGATAAAAACCTTTACACACCACAGCTAACAAGGGGTCTGCTGCAACAGATTTATTAGCACAGGTGTTCCTACTGTAACCAAGGTTTTTGTAGACAGACACAGTGGCCACAGCAATCCCAAGGGAAGGAAGAAGAAAAACAAGTTTTCATTTTTTTCTATCAAAGCTATCCAAGGACATTATTACTGTGTCAGAGTTGTGTATGTGAACCTGTTTCCCAATAAAGGTTTTTTAACTAGAACTTCCCCTGTTCAAGTATTTCTTTGGTACCAGGCCAACAAATTAACATAGGCAGGGTAGATTAAATAAAAGGAAAGAAGAAACATGATTAACAGAAAGACGGACATACAGGGGAAAGGGAGGTAAGGATAGCAAATCTTAATGCAGTCAGAAATGCTTAATTTAAAACTGAGCAAATATTAGAGCAAGTATTTTTATTTGTCTTCTGTGCACAAGATAATACATGTGCTTTTGCTAGCACAATGAAACAATATATAACACAGGGCAATTGTCTGCTGTAACACTGCTCTTTAAAAACCCGTGTTTATTATTGCATTGCATTTTATTGCCAAAGTTACTTGCTTACAGTGTCAAGGGATGCTGTAATAATCCCAGATATGACCTTGTGGTTTCATCTGCCAAGCAGTTTTTCTTTTTGTCACAGCTATTTGCATGCAGCTCATCCATATCAGCCAGAAACTTCCAGTGGTCTCTGGAAGCCCTGCATTACCTCCCTGCTCATCCAAAACCACTTGCTTTGAAAAAGTAATTAAATAAGTTAAATTTTCCTACTTCCCCCTCCCTAGTATTGATTGCTTAACTGCAGTACTGTGGTGTGCTAGTAGCTATAGACATTGTCTTTTCCTTTTTTTTCCTCTTAGATTTCTTTGAGATCCCTTGCCCAGGCTAAAAATAGTGAAACAGGGCTGAATATTTTACTTCCTCATCTCATAAAAAGAGATGGATGGCACCATCTGTTTCTCATTACCAGTAAGCAAAGGCTGTGCAGTGTTGGAATAGGAGGAGTACAGAGCAGTGGGTGGATGTTTCTCTGCTCTCTCAGTCCAGTTTGCCCACCATACATCATTGCTGGCCAGAGAGCAAAAGACCAGTTTGTATCCCATTTAAACACTGATGGAGTGAAGGCACCCTGGTGTGTTTTAAGTGCTGTATTAGTGGTCTTTATTTTACAGCATAAAGATTGCATATACAAACAGAAGCTCATCCATAATTTATAGTATATGAAACAGCTAGGGATATAGGGAAAAGGAGGATTTCATTAAATACACATTATGATGCACCTCAGGGGAAGCAGAAATATACTGGTTAAGCTAATTATAAGGTCCACAGTGTACTGACAGTTGTTTATTTTTTTTCTTCTTTTTTTTTTCTCCATTTCATTTGTTTTAAAGAGAAGGAAGGTTCCACAAGCCTGAGGTCTAACACTGCTTTGGAAATCCCTGGAGGTTTTGCAGGTGCGCTGTACTTTTTTAGGTTTGCCTCAAACAAAAGTGCTTGAAGAAAACCTTTTTGAGGAGGAATCCTGTTTAGCAGTCATGCAGCACAGTGGGAGAGCGATTTCAGATGAGGGAGGCATAGCTCTGCAGGAAGCTGATACCAGCTGACATCAGTTCCTACATGCCAATGACTGCATCAGAAACGTTATATTTATGTCTAATTAACACGTGTCATGTTGGAGGGAAGATGGAGCTTTTAACTTTTATGCAAGAGCTGGCATCAGAAGGTTGCATGGTGTGTACTGCTTCCAATGAGGCAGGTGTGCATTCATCCAGAAGCCCATCAGCTGGATCCCAATGGGTTATTTTCTCTATTGTTTCTTTTGAAAGAAGCCAACTGCAGCACCATCTTCTTTGCACAAAATGGGATAGAACAGTACATTTTGAGATGGACAAGCACTTGGTGCTCTAAAAATAACGTGTCTTTTTCATTAATATTTATTATTTGAAGATCCAACTTTCCCTAAGTACTTTCCAGGTTACAGATAATACTGGCATCTGCTGACTCCACAGGTGACACTGTAACATTGTAATCTCACTGCAAAAGTGATCTGGATTTCAGATTAAGAAGGCTCTGTCCATGGTAATCTGGTTGATTTCCCTCCTTCCACTGCTGCAGGGTAGGATACAACTAGTCTGTGATTCTGACTCAGCAAATAGTGCCAGTTTTTAAGGCTCAGGTTGCTGGATAATCAGTGCAAGGCTAAAGATTGTCCTTTTAAAGTTGTTTGTATGGCTTGAGTTTGTACTTCTTCTTGAGATGTATCTCAAGCATAAGATTACTGATTTTGGTTTCACAGTACTATCCATGCACTTGACAAACTTCCAAGAAGACAGTTTTGGATGCTAGGTACATGATCAAGCCCATGCAGGCCTACATTCAGCTGCATTGCACTTACTGTCAGCAAACCAAGGTAGGTTTTAAGGCATGAAAGAGAGTAGGAGAAAGGACAGAGAAAGGTGGTCGTTGTATAATGTTATTTTCCAAATAACTAAGGTTATATGTTGTTCTTACAGCTTTATTTTGTTTTAAAGATGCTATTGTAATACATTCCTGGGTATCGCAGAATTTTCAGGTCTCACTTAAAACCTGTGATGCTCAGAGCTAGGCTGCCTGACAAACCTTACTTTATTTTTAGATTAAATCAGGGTGTATATTGCCAGAGGAAGAAGTAAATAAACACAGAACACTTAAGGCTTCCTCTGGTGTTTGAGTAGGAGATACAGTGATTCTCTCTGATGGGTGAGTGCTGTGCTGAGCACAGCTTTGTAGGTGAAGGTCAGAACAGGACATGAAAGGTTGCACAGGGAACTGAGACACCTAGAGATAGATAAGAAAAGAATAGTTGTGTTTAGTGAAGAGTATTCACTTGAAAAAAATGGTGTGTTTATGTGTAAGGCTGCAATTAGACCTGAGACACAGGTGCCAACTCACCTCCTCCCCCTACCCTCTTATACACAAGCACTCTTCCAGAGAGGTGTGCTAGTAGCAAAGTAAAATCCTGCTGTCCTACACCAGAACCAGGGATCTGGCTTTTGCTGTTGCTCAGCTTTCTCTTCTGCAAGTAAAATGGCAATACTGTCATTACAGGATAGTGACTGAGCTCTCAGTGTCTTCAAACTGGGAAGCGTCTTCCCTGTTTGTTCTTAGTTTCATTTGTTCAGGTTTTTCAGTTGTCATACAATATTCAAAGTGTGGGAGGAGGGAAAAAGAATGGGCTATGGATGAACATGTGAGGAGCAGTAATGGCTAAATGCACAAGGGTACCTTGTAAAAGCACTGCTTGGATTACATTTGTATTGGTCTATCTAGTCTCTATTCCACAAACTTCAACAGACTTGTTCACACAGATCCATTACATCAATCAAACTATGATATTTTATGCTCCTACCACTTTCCTAAATTGTTAACCCCGTAAGTACAATGAAAGGATGTTTATACTCATATTTTGGAATCAATATGAAATATCTATTATTACTAGTTTATAAATTCCTTGCAAACAAAGCATTAGCACTTTCACATGTGGGGCCAGCTTTTTTTTCCTTTTTTTCACACTGTAGGCGATGGTGTAGAGCTACTGGCACGCCCACCAGCAATGGGTTTGTTGAGGATTAACCTCTTGTCTCTCTCCCTTACAACCCTTCTCTCCATCTACATAATCAAGGTCAGGTAATCCGACCTGGACCAAAATAAATGTACACCCAAATGTGGCTCTACATATTAGTACACAGCTGTGCAATTCATCCTGCTGACAGACCCATTCCTGATTAGCTAATCATTATTTTTGTAGTCTTTTTAAAGGAACAGCACTTTTAAGGGAATCAGATGTCTAAGAGGCCAGTAGAAGGATGGAAACAATCCAGTGCAGCCAGGATATGTCTGTCACTAGCGAACAAAAAGCCAGCTTGGGCAGACCCTAGAAAGACGTCTATTCTAAGGCTTTTGCAGGAGAGGGACCAGTCATCTTTGTTTTCTCCCAGCCTGCTGTTCAAGGGTTTGCCCTGATGGCTGGGCTATCCACAAGGGATGGTTAGGAGGGAATTTTATTTCAGTTGAGTGTGAAAATCTTCTATTCATCTGCCTGTTCTTGCCCTTTTTCAGAAGGTTGTTAACAGATCCTTGGCCACACACAAGATTAACTAAGGAACAGATGCTTGAAACTCTTGGTATTTCACTCCCACTGCTAGATATCTGGACTGCATACATTTGAGCAGAGCGAAAATCACTTCAGGATAAATAGGCTGTGGCAGAGTGGCACCATTTGCAAGCTCGTACTGTCTCCTTCCTGGTGTGGGAGTTTTCTTACCAAAGGATGCATAAGCTGTTGGTGCCTAGGGACTGCTACTGTATTTGCTACCAGACTTGCTCGTTCTGTCTGTGCATTGATTGTATTCACAGAGTACAGCTGAGAAGGGGATTTGCTGCACCGCTGGCAAGCATAGCTGCAGAATTTGCAAGGGGGGAGAGGGGACCGATAAGGTTGCATTTAAGTCATCTGAGTTTATGTGTCAGTTCTAGGTTGCTTCCCTGAATAAACAAGGTGTCCTCAAAGCCCAGCTTTAACAGCTGCCACTCAGGTCAGAGCTTGCACAGCACAGGATTCTACTGCCCAAATCCAGAGGTGCCTGCCCTCAGCGCTGGTATTGAGGTCCCTGTGCCTGCAAGGGCTCCTACGGTGGTGACCCTGCAGCTGCCTTGTGGCACCCGGGTTCTCAGTCCCTCCCGAACCTGAGAGAGTCCTTGATCTATTCCAAATAACTGCAGAATAAATTACTGTTTTACGAGTTATGTCAAACTGAAGCATGATGTAAGAGTGGAAACAGGGTGAAATAGGAGGGAAGTGAGGGAAAAAACATGCATGATCCAGTTGTGAAGTCCTATCAGATGCTTTTGGGATCTATTTTGAATGAACATTTTGGCTTTTCTTTAGGAGAAGGAGGAATTACCCATACTTTTTCATCTTTTGAGGAATAATGTAATGCAAAATCTTGATGTTGTCTCTCTAAACAATATGCATACATAGAAGGAAGTTGTTCAAGGTAAAGAATCTATAGATAATCAACATTAGACTCAATATTCGTTATTGTGGTTTATAAAGTTGTTCTTTCTTTTGGTTACTTGTTTTTATTTATTCAGTGCTCAGAAGAATGAACTTGAAAATTGTTATTGATAGAAGATGAAATATTTATATTTATTAAGTAACAGAAGGCAGGATTACTTTTTATTCACTCCTTCCTTCTTTAATCTTCAGAAACCACTTTGTCTTCTTTTTAATTTTTTTACTGAAGGCCATCAATTAATTATATTATTCCTTTTAGTTCTAGTTCAGTAAAAAAATGAAGGCCGAGTTCTCTCCATCCAGACATTATAAACTGGGCAACAGAAATCCCTGAAGAGGGATTAAAAAAAAAAAATGATAATGTGTCTGGAATTGAAACAAACATCTCACAGGAAGTGCCACTAGGCGGGATTTGGTGGGGAACTCGTCTAACTCAGGCGTTTGGAAATGCCTGTCAATGCCCCAACTGTGTTTCGTGAGCCGTGCTGCACTGCCCAGCGCTCCAGCATGCAGCAGCTGCCTCTGTGGGGTGTGTGCGGAGCACAGCAAATGGTCGGCGGGGCTGCAGTGCCATCTGCTGATGCATCAGTTTACTGCAGAAACCAGCAGTGTCCGACTACAAACTTTCAGGGCAGCCTTGTCATTCATAACACATAAATACACCTAAAATAGCACTTGGCAAATGGGTTGGGTTTTTGTTCGCTGAGGAAGCAGAACTTCTGGTTAGGAAATATGCCAGGTGTCTTTAGCTCCTTTCTTGACACCTCAGGTCTTTATAAATCAAAACCAAAGTTCCTACATTCCTGCCTTCTTTTGAAAATTGTATCTAGGCTCCTGTATCTTTTTGGCTACTTTTGGTTCTTCTGCCCTGAGATCTTGCTGCAGTCCAAGCTCGTAGACAATTGATAAAGCCTGAGGGACGTGGTTCCTTCATTTGGTCAGTAAAAATCCCTTATTCCAAAGCAAACCAATCCAAGAGCCTATCAGGGCAGCTGGCCTTACCTTCAGTACTTCCGTGCACCCATTCACAGGAAAACCACACAGAGCCTCAGCCCCCAGGCAGGCTTCTCAATCCTGTTCCCTTATTTTCAGTGTTTTGCTTCCCATACAAATGTCCTCAAGGGAAAGATGTCCCCTATGGATCTACAGATGGGCTGTGAAGGGAGGCACCGATGCAGCACAGTAATGAGTGCTTCTGCTGCCTGCACAGGTGAGTGCAGCAGTGAAATCAGCCCACAGGGAAGTAGGATGTAGCCCACGCTGCAGCTATAGGGCTGTGGAGTTAGCGGTGCTGGCTGAGTTTAAGTGGATGGAAATGTGCCAGCCAAGATTAGGGCTCTTGCTGTGTAACCTCACACCAAATAACTAACTTTCTAGTTTGCTCTTTATTTGCAAAAACAACAAAAGGAGGTCTTGGGGTCATTTGCATTTCAGGTAGAGTCATGAGTTAGGCTGCTAATTGATTGGAGATAAACTTGTAGACAAACATTTGCTTTTGTGCTCTGAAAAATACAGTCAATTTAGACTGGTTTGTTCTCATGCCAGGATATGCTTCTGTCCTGTTCCTACACGACCTTGGCTATTGACACTCCTTTTTTGTGTCATTATCAGTGCTACCAGTAATTTGATCTGCTCAGGGATGAATGTTTATGCTTCCTTTCCACCCTTGCTTGTCTGAGTAAAACACACTTCTACTATGTGTCTCTCCATCCCTATCTAAAACTAACTTTCAAAACAAGAAATAACCTAATCCTTTACTTTTATTTATTCTTCTGAACTGGAACTTAATAGAACATTGGCACTTCTTGATCATTTCAGTCTCTCCAGATACAAGAACTACAGAGAATTGCAAATGTAGTAGTGAAGAGTGCAAGTTCAACAGCGTCTTCCTTTTTCAGGATCTAAATGCAGGGGTGCAGCCAAGCTATTTTATCATGCCATTACTTTTCTCTCCTTGAGCCTGCTGTGACATTGAACCATCCTCAGTGAGAAAAGGTGGTACTTCTAGCAGAGCAGTCCAAGACAGATTTTGTCAAAAATTCACATAAAGTGTAGAAAAATAATAAGGATGGCCTCAAGCCAAGCTTTGGAGGCATCAAAAGCTTTACCCCTTGCTGTATTTCAACTGGATTTCCTGGGAGTTAGCAGTAGTTCCTGCCCAATACCAGTTTCCTGCTCCACAGAGACCTTGCAGAAACTGTGGAGAGCAGTTTCCCTCTGATCTGACCCAAAAGTTTTAGCACACAATTTTAAAAAATCAGCTTTTTGCTAGATAAGCTTGTTTGGTTGAGCTTATTTCAAATTCTAGGCTGCTACGCTACATGGGGCTGTGTCCACTTTCTTTTCTGTGCTTCCTTGTTTTTCAGCTCTTTTCATCCTTCAGGCTGTTCATCTTTTCCTTTTTAAATCCTTCAAGCTGTTGTGTCTCTCCTAGTCCTTCTGAAAGCTTTATCTGCCCTATAGTGCCAATGCACCCAAGCTGGCTTTGAATTGCTGAGGCACTGCTGGCCGCAGCTTTGCTGCCAAAGCATCAGCCCTGGGGGCAGGAGTGCCCAGCTCCTTCAGGAGGTTTCACAGCCCATGCCAAGTTCTGCGTTGTCAGGGTGAAGCTGCTGGCAGGTTTTAGTTGAGAGCAAAGACCAGATGCTGCCATCACTGTGATGGCATCACTTTACTGTGATGTTTTTGAAATGGTGAGTAGGCACACAAGAAGCTGCCATTTAAACAAAACAGGAAAGCTGTCAAACATACAGATTTTACATGACAAGAAAAGCACATTACTCTCATTGTCAGAGTCCAGGTTATAATTTTACAGACTACTTAAGTTCTTCCTGATATTCTTCTTCTTAAAGATCCAGTTCTTTGAGTAATAAGGGAAAATAGATACTACTGATTGAACTGTAGCCTATTCCTTCTTCTGGGTCTTCAGCCTCTCTTATCTCTCCTATTTGCTGTATGTACGTGGAAAAAGAATGTGCCCTGAGAGAATATTCATGGCACTGTGAAAACAGTGACAGCCACAACAACTTGCTGCTTCCGGTATGTAACAACTTTACCACAAAGATTTCAAAAGATGCATCAGACACCAGACCTAATTTATTGAAAGCATGGCAAGTTTGGTAGTTCTAGCTTTACAATGAAGTGAAGTGAACCACAGCACAATTAAAACTCGTCACAGTCCAGGTGGCAAATTTGTGGCAGAGCTGTTCATATTGTCCACACATCCTGCCAGGATGAAATCAAAGTTCATGAGCAAATTTTTTGTACTGAAACAATTTATGTACCTGTATGCATTGCGTTAAATTATTTTATTTTATTAATTTTCAGGGTTAAGAAGGATTCAGATGATCTTGATCAGTAAAAGATCTATTTCAATGATTGGAACAGACTAAATATACACTTGAATATAGCTGGCTGGTAAAAGTGATGCACCTGAAAGATTCCCTGTAGTAAAATTACTTTGAGTTTGTTGTGAATAGTTTATATCACTAAATTTAAAAGGAAACACTCCAGTGCATCATATTGGGACCTGTGTCTTTGTATGGGCAAGATTTAAAAAGTTGTGCAGTCATTGTAGTTATAGAAAATATTTGATTCTAGAGCAATAATTCTGTCTTTTCTTCATTACTTCAGAAGCCAGACTAAACCGTTGTGCTTAATTGCGTTTCCTTTTACTGCTGAGCGAAGGATACAGGAAGATTTGCAGTTAATTAAATCTTCTGGCATAGTACATGGGTCCCACAGAGGAGTGTTTCACATGAGAGGAGGTGCAGCCAGAAAGTGGTATAAGTGTGGCTTTCGAGCCAGCTGGGCTCCCAGCAATGCTTATGCTGTCCTGGGAATTGAAGTGACTTGAAAGTAGCTGAAAGTCAAATTCTCCTTTACCTCACCTGCATCAGTGCAAAGCAGACCTCTGATACAGGCAAAGACTGGCCCTTTTGAGAGTAACAGATTTAGTTAATTATTTGTAATTTGAACATCAGTAAAAATGTACAAGGATTTGAGAGTGCCAGCTTGGCCTGTGCAAAGCCGCTGAGCCACTTGAAAACCTGGCAAATAGTCTTCTACTGACTCTGCAGGGAAGGCAACTTGACTTGAGCTCTGTAGCCTTGTTTCTAGAACTATGTATGTGATTTGAAATGCAAGTGTGAGTTCTCCTGAAATCAGCTGGATACTGCCAGCTTTCACAGCTTTTTAAAATGGGCCAAATTTAAATGTGTCTTCTGTAACTGCCTGACTTCTCTGTGCCTAGGTCAAAACTAAAATGTCTGATCTGTTTATGTGGAACCAAAGGAAAGTTCCTTCTCCTCAGTAGAAGTTAGGGCCGATTAACAAACACAACAGTATTTTACCTTATTGTGCCTTGGAATGTGACCCTCCTAGAACTAAATAGATGTGCAATTGTAGGCTATGGTGAGTTCATTAGTAAGACTGCATAAAACTGCTCAGCATATTGGGTGTTATGTATGTATGTCCTAGCAAACAGAATTCTGCATTAAAATCAGTTGAGTTGCGTGTCTATTTCTGGGGAACAGGCTGTTTGTTTGCTTTTTTTCAATTTTTAACTTCTGCAAATTGTTACACCAGATGGCCTGTTTAGCCAACAATAGATCATCATGTCTCACCACAATGGGATCCCTTTCTGGCTAACTTGAGTCAAAGCAGTTAGATATCAGTCCTCACCAAGCACATTCCCAACAACTTCACCTTAATTATTTCTCTCCATCTGGTCCATGGTAGTATAAACTATTTTCTGCTACTTTGCATAGCATCAGAAATGCACATAAGTAAGCAATCTAATGCTGAAACAATTATTTTGAATGCTTTTGTCCCGGTTTGGGCCAATTTCAAGGAAAAATGTCCAAAAGGACATCTCCTCAAAGAAAGGCAGGGTACTGCCGCCCCTCCCCCACCAGGTTCGGGAAAGGAAAAATATTCCCTGGAGGAATGTGAAAGGGAGAAAAAGAACTATTTATTTAACAAACACACAGAGGAAAACAACAACAATGCCAAACAACGAAGTCTCTCTCACTGTGGAGAGGAAACCTGGAAGATTTGAGAGTCCTCACTGCGGGGGTGGTCTCTCTCCTCTTCCTTGGAGCTGGGTCGAGGTGGGTGCCCCACTCCAGGCCGGGGGAGGGTCCCCCAGTGGAGTTCTGACGCTCTGGTGGTTTGAGCAAGTCCAAAGGAGAAGGAAACAAAACCAAGTTTTTCTCTCCATCTCTCTCCGAAGAAAAGAGCCGAAAAGCTGGCTGGAAAAAGCAGGCAGGGTGCTTCCTCCACACTTCTCCCCACACAGCTGAACGCAGAGGAGAGTGACCTTGAGGCACAGACTGTTTTGAAAAGTTCGTCTGGCCTTTTTCTCTCTCCTCTCCCGGGCTCAGTTTAAAGGCACAGGACTGGTGTTTGGGCATAGAGCGATGGTAGGGGATACACATGATAAGGTCACCCCAAGACAGCATTAAATCCCATTTGTGATGTTAGCAGATCCCACACTTCCATGAGTAACTGAATACTAATTATGGTAAAGAGTTGGGTAATTAACTACTTCTATTTTTAAATTACACTCTTTGATTTTTAATCCCACAGAGGTCTCAGTCTGCATTCTCCCTGGCTAGTGAAGATATGGCCAGTAAAGGACAAGACCTTGCATCATCTGTGACCGAGGCTCTTCGGAGGCAGCAAAAGGGACAGTCCAGGAAGCAGAAGGAACGCAAGCTCTCTGCATTACCCAGCTGGAAGAGTGTAGACAGGCTAAATGAAACAAGTAAATATTTCTAGTACGAATAAGATTCTTTTTTTGGTTCTCACTCACATGGAATAAATACGACTTAAAGCAAGGACCTTCTCGAGGGCATTTCTGCTGACCTCTGTGCTTTCAGAGGTCGCATGTAAAATGTATATTTGATGTGTCACAATTTCATTGGGCTATGTCATTGCTTATCTTAACTTCCTTTTAAAAAAAATTATTCAAAATTTGGGTTTTTGTGAAGTTGATTTTGGACTGTTACAAAATATATCCAAAATTAGTTTGGATATATTTCAGAGCTTCTAAGACACAAGAGCCCAAGGGCCCTTCTTTGTCATTGGTAATCTGTCCTCCAGTTGAAGGAGTTTGCAGCTGCCCATTGTATCCCTTCTGTGGCACAGGGTGACTTTTCATGAGGTTACATGGTGAGCCAATCATTGAAATAATTCACATTTAGAATTCCTCCTTGCAACTTTATTTTCAACCCTGATGAATTAGTAAGTGCAGCGTTCTGTGCAGCCCTACTTACTGGTGCTTCCAGACTAGTTTGAGGAAGCTGTATGAGTAGGAACTTCACAGAGCAGCAGCTTCCCTCGATCTGACCTCTGTCATCATGCATTATGCATGGCTGTAAATATGGATGATGGACGGTGAGCAGCTTTCCAAGTCAGCTCCATTCCTGAATCAGCACCTTGGGATAGAAGGCAATTCCCTGCTTACTTCTAAATGACATAAAGACAGGTTGTCATTGAAGAAGATATCAATGTATGTAAGTATCTGAAGGGAGGGTGTCAGAGGATGGAGCCAGGCTCTGCTTGGTGGTGCCAAGCAATAGGACAAGAGACAACAGGCAGAAACTGATGCACAGAAGTTCCACCTGGATATGAGAAAAAACTTCTTCACTATGCAGGTGACCAAGCGCTGGAACAGGTTGCCCAGAGATGCTGTGAAGTCCCATTCGCTGAAGATACTCAAGAAACTGGATGCAATCCATGTGCAGGTTGGTTGGACCAGCTGACCCACTGTGGTCCCTTCCAACCTAACCCTTTCTGTGCTTTGTGGTTCCTGCTCTTGGGGTGGTCCTGTTTCCATTGCCTCTCTTGTTCTGGCTGAAGCATTTGTGAGGCCACAAAAGTGTAGCACCAGGCAATTCCCTCACCAAAGAGTTGGTTAGTTTTTATCCCTACAGCTGCACAAGGGGAAGAGCTGAACTCGTTGCAGCAGCATTCCCTGGCTCCAAGTGTTGTCATCCCATGACAGCATCTGCTAGTTCTTGCTTCTTCTCTTGTAGCAGCTGTAGAACCCATCTGACCCCTGTAGCACATTGGTTCATGAAGCTGTACAAGCAGAAAACTTTTGTGGGGTGAGTTCACTGGTGCTGTAACTCCCACAGCTGCCTCACTACGCGCTGGCAAGCAGAAGCAGTCAAAATGTGTGTTTGGGTTTGGTGGGGACCAGGGATTGGGGCTGCCCATCCATTCAATTTGTTTATCTGTACTGCCAGTTAATAATTGGGGAGACTGAAATTTAGACAATTTCAGTACTTCTCGTCCCCCCTGAAAGAAATTAATATTAAAGTAGTACTAAAATCTGATTTAACCAAGTATGCATTACTCTGTGAATTTTTTAATCAACCCACTGTCAGAAGTATTTGTCTTCTGGGCATTTTAGTGGAAGGCCTATTTTTAGTAAAGCAGTTAATTTGGTGCTTAAATTTAAGAACCCACTTGAATCACATTGCATTCAACTTTTGAGCAATTCAATTTAACAATTGCTTAACCATATCAGAACAACAAATTGACCCAGTTTCTTTTTGGGTGCTCTACTCAGAGGATTTGTTCTGCTTCTTTAATCTAAAAACCACATTTGTGCTGAAATTGTGGTGCCTATTGAGCTAATAGTAAATAGCTGATTGTGCTAATATCTGCAAACATGGTCTCACCTATACAGTAATAAACAGCTTTGTATTATGATACAAATCTCAACCAAGAGTTTGGTGTAGTAACATCAATGGGCTTTTTAGGCATGTAGCCAAAAAGTAGTTCACAATTCATTTTGGTTACAGTTTGTATTGGTTTAAATGGTGACTCAAGAGCCAAATTATGATAGTGTTCTTTTTTCCCCCCTTTATCAATAGTCTTACAATGACACTTCTTAAATCTTTTTTTCCTTTTCACATGGATGAATTATAGCTTATGCCCAAAGACTTGTGTGCAAAATCCGTTCTTTCAAGTAAGTGACTTTGTTTTGAAAAATCAGGAAGGGAACACTTGACACTTTAGAAGCTGGGATAAAACTGAGTCAGCTTTCTGAATATAGAATTCTCAGTGGCTTTCTACCCTGTTTGCCCTCTAAGATGTAATCAACTACTATCCTGTCCTTTCTTCGTTTAACTGAGGTTGGTTGACTGATTCTCTTGTGGTGTTGTTAAGCAGAATAAGGGGATATGGTTTGGAGTAGAAAAAAAGTTTGTGGCTCCCTATTTGTGTAATGTGGTGCAGCTGAATTCAATTCCTGTTGGAGATTTATATCCTGCAGAGCTGTTGGCTTTGTGTGAAGGAATGATGTTTTAAGGAAAAGTTCTTTCTCTCAAGAGAACCTTATACTTTGATTAATGAGTGTAGTTGGGGAAAGTGAACAAGAAGAAGTTTCTTATGCTTAATAGCTTGTTTGGGTTTTTTTCTCCAAAATAAAGGTTTACAATAAAGAATTACTAGTTCTTCTTACACACCTGACTTCAGTTATATCCTTGGTTGGTCACTGCTACAAGAGAACTAGTATTATTTTGATTTCCTTTTAAGCAGGAGTGAGAATTGTATTTTCTCAAGTTCTCTGAATTGACTTAAAACTTAGTAGTTGAAAACAAGCCAAAAGGCTTCAAATGAGTGAGAAATGCAAAAGTTGTCATAAAACTCTCATAGCTCCTAAGTTCAATTACCATGTAATTTTTGTTTTGTTTTTTGTGGGGGTGTTTTGGTGGTGGTAGTGCACCTCAGACTTTTTTTTTTTAAACCTAAGCACACCTTACTGTGTGCTAATGTTCTTTATGAACAGTTCCAGGGAAAAAGTAATCTTTTTGTCATCCAAGTATTTCTAACCATCTAATGCAAAATACCTAATTATATTCTACAACAGACCCACGTATTACTGTGTCTGCTTGAAAATAGTGATGTTCTGCTTACCTTTTGAGAAAACTAATGGTTTATATTAAGTATTTCTATAGGTTTCTGAAAATAACAAATTTGAACCCATGGAAGGACTCCATAAATCTGAAAAGTTCATTCAGTAGGCTGGATTACTGTGTAAATCCATGGCATTATGTATTTATTCAAGTGCTGCAGAAGGCAGAGTCATCACAAATCCTTATTTCCCATGAGGAGAATTTTCAGTTTTGATTGGAAATTAAATCTAAATGTAGAAGAAATGCAATTCTTGGAGTTATGAGAGTTATACAGCACTTTCTGACCATATTTGTGACTTTTTTTGGCTTTTGTGTTGGAGTTGTAAAACATACTCTGAAAATGTGGAAGGATACAAGAGCAGCAGTGCTTGTGTCAGACAGAAAGCTCATTTGGTATTTTGTCTGGGGTACAACAACAGCAGCAACAGCAGCCGTAAGCAAGAGTCTAGGAGATATTAGGACAAGGCAAGTATTTTTCATATTGCCTTTGAGTAGGCGTTGAACCTCTAGAACTTTCAATGTAATGACTATCTCAGCTAGAAGTGTTCTTCTGTATTTAGTAAATTTTAGAGGATTCCTCCTCCACATTCATAGCCATCTCTGCTTTATCAGAGATAATTTCAAGCATCCAGAACAACCTTAGGCAAGAAGTTCCATAGGTCTGGTGGGATCCATTGCATCCCACTTCTTTTTTTTGTTTGTTTGGAACCTTGATTTCTCTAGCTTCACTTCATGCCCTCTAGTAGTTAGGTTGGAAGAGATTCGCCCATCTCTTTTAGCATGTACTCTCTCAGTCTTCTCCAGATGGCAGAGCTCTGGCTTACTTAATCATTCCTTGAACGGACACCATTTCAGAACCTGGTACCACCTTTGCTGCTCTTCTCTGATTCTTTTTCCATCTTTCCTTTTCAACACAGGGGGCCAGAATTGCACACAGAATCAAAGGCATTGCAAAACTCAGGATTTATACATGTCCATATGCTGATGTTCCATCAGTCTTTCCTAATAATTCTTTTAGAAAAAAAGCTTTGGTCCAAGTACTCTCTCATTTTAGTTATCACCATGACTTAAAGTGGTGGCTTCTGAGTAGTAGGGCAGCTTGGCTCTCAATGTGGGAGAGTTCATGTGGCAGCAGCACTTGCATTTGTCTGTTAGTTTTGTTGAAACTTTCAGTCTGTGGCAAGCAAAAGCAGCCTTTCTCAGTGTGATCACAGTTGTTCTTGTTTCCTTTTCGTAGGTTCGCCTTCTGTTCTCCAAAGCACCGATGGAAACTGGGTGGCTCTGCAGAATGTCGCTCTGCCTCGTCCTCGAATGCTTGCCAAACCGAAGAGTCAGGTGTTCAGAGCTTTGGAGAATGAGTCCAGCATTGTGTCTGCCTATGACGAGATGGGCTCGGACAGCGAGGATGACTATGACTGGAATGTGGCCTTGAACAAGCTGCGGCAGAGACCTCGACAATTGCCAGACGACTTCTATTACTCCAATTCCCAGTACAGCACTGAGTGGGTTTATGGCAACGATCAGTACCAGGCAGTGACCTCCCCCTCCTCTGGGTTATACACCAAAACTGAAACAGTGTTCTCCGATTCGGAAACATCTTCAGTAAACTCTTCCCAGGAAGCTAAAGGACCTAGCAAACTTCTCTGGTTGCAAAGCAGAACTCAAAGTGATATGCCCAGAATGGAAAAGAAGCACTTCCATGGAGAACTAGATGTAAATTTCAATCCTCAGGCAACTAGCTTGGAGTATTCAGACAGCAGTGAGACTGAAGAAGTCCATTATGATTTAGAAAAGAGATCAAGAAGGTGGAAGAAAAACAAAGCCACCTCTGAAGACTTATGTGAAGAAAAGAATCAGGCAAAAACCAACAAGATGAATTTAAGTCAGGTAATTGTGTTTGAGCTTACCAACTGCATTCTCAAAAAGAGCTGGGCAAAACTAATTAAGCTATGCTGGCAATATCATGTGAATCATGAGTAGGAGGTGGAGTGTTCTTGCAAGTTTTATCTTCCTCATGTCTCCTAAATGAGAAGAAGAAAAAGTAGGGTGTTAGATAGACAGGCTTTACCTTTTTCTCAAATAGGCCACTTTCATCTGATCAAAGACATTGTTCATGTTGTAAAATACAGTGCTCCTCAAAAAAAAACCCCTCAGGATTTGTCTACAGCTAATAAATGTTAATCACTTGTTTTGTTATGCTGGGGGTTTTTTTTACTTCTGTTTTCTTGGTATAAGAAGTAACTCATATGCCTGGGAATCTACTCTGCAGTGTCTGCAAATGTTCTGGTAAGGGATAAAGCTAATGAGCAGCAGAAATTCTAAAAGGGCTTTTTGTGAAATCCAGTCCAAGTGTTGTCTGCTTTTAACTGGTCACTTTGTGATGAGTTCTGATGTTTTAGGGTGAGTGTTAGCAAACTACTTCCATTTAAAAAAATTTGTCAATTGATTAAGAAAACAAACAAAACTCAAACAAACAAGCAAAAAAACCCAGACTGTAATATCTCAAACTTGGAAAAACTGTTCATACAACTTGAAGACAGCAAACATTTCTTCTAAACTATAGGTGTTGGATAACCAGAAAGCCAAGAAGTCTCCTCTATTTGGAGTTTGTCCAGACCTGGGACTGATATTAAGGGATCCATTTGTCCCTCAGAATTTCTTTGGCAGTACAAACACACTAGATCAGGACAATATTGATCCCTTGTCCAGTTCCATTTCCCATGTCCTACCCACCTTAAATCCTGAAGCTGCATCATTGCTGCAGCAGAGTAATGGGAAGCCTGAAGCAAGGAGCTGAGGGCTGTCTTCTCTCTATGCCTCTGACTACGAGCAGCCTGATTCAGTCTTAAAGCTATCTGACCAAATTTAGGATTCCTGGAACTGTTTTTCTTTGCTTATGCTACTAGCCTGTATTTCCTATGGAAAAACATCAGTAGAGCTGATTGTAAGTCAATATTAGGATTCTAGGATTTCAGCAGGGCTTTAATGCTGGGTGTCGTTAATTCTGTATCCATTCTGTCTGCTTTTAGGACAGAGTGTGGGTGTTTGGGGTGTTCTGTACTGATTCATTTATACTCGTGTCTTCAGATATTTATAATCAACAGTTGTTGAAGGGGAGTATGATGTATTATAATGCGATCTGACAACATGTCAGTGGCCATTAGTGACTTCTTAGAGCATCAGGCAGAATTACAAGGCTTAACAGGGACTGCACAAAGACCATATCTTGTACACAGACTTCTGCATTTCACTTTCTGTCTTTGTGTATTTGTGCCTGATCTCTGTGAGTCTGTATTCATATTGTGGCTTCCTAGCCACAATAGACAATATGCAGAGCATGGAAGATCAGAGCTCGCAGAGAAGGTCCTGGAGACATTATAGAATCACAGAATCATTTAGATTGGAGAGACTTTTAAGATCCAGCTGTTAACCCAGCACTGCAGGGTCCACCGCTAAACATTGTCCCTAAGTGTCACAGCTACACATCTTTTTAATACCTCCCGGGATGGTGAATCAACCACTTCCCTGGGCAGCCTGTTCCAGTGCTGAATAATCCTTTCTGTGAAGAAATTTTTCATAATATCTGATCTAAACCTCTCCCATGTTCATCCAGGTGAGGTCAGAAAGGCAGGGTGCTTCCCAAACATACGTGGTGGCATCCTTTAGCAACTTAGTGTGTGCTTCAAAGTGCAAGCTGGTGTGGAAAATGATTCTTCTTTCCAAGTCTTTTGTGAGTTGCTTTGTCTCTTGTGACCTCTCTATTGTGCTCAAAGTGCAAGATTTGGGATTCTTACCCACTCTCCCCTTCATTTTACCCTGTAGGCTAAAAGAGGCTGTTCTGCTCCTCTGCTCCCTACTCTGCTTGCTCCTCAGTGGGGCGAGCAGAGGCACACTGCCTCCAGATCATGCCAGTGTTTTCAAAGCAATGAAATTCTCACTGTGAAGTTTATGTATGGGCGGGATTGCATGTGTTTAGTTTGTGTGTGGGGACACACACATACATAGAGGTGGCTGATTTGACAGCTGGTGCTCACATTTGTAGAACTTTGACTCCAACCTCTGGCAAAAAAGCACTGCTGCAACCAGGAATGGACTGACTACCACAATTTATAGCAAGGATGTTGCATGGTTGAACAATTCTAGGAAGCAAGTAAAATTATCATGTGTGTAAGAAACCTGCGTTAATGCATGAAAATTAATTAGCCAGACATCATTTACATTGCTTAGAAAGATGAGATTAAAGGGATGTCAGAATTTCATATATTCCCCAGAGTAATGTATTGATCTTGGTAAAATGATTGAGGCTGCAGCAGGGAGAGCCAAACATATAAACAGTTCTACAAAACTATAGTGTAGGTGTGTGAAGAATTGCAGACAGCACAGACCTATAAAAGATTGACTGCAGGGTCTTAAACCAGGCATAGCTTTTCACATGATGAGATTGTGCAGAATTTGCAGAGACCATACAAACTCTTCTAAACTCTTGCTGAACTCTTGATATTAGGCACTGAATAACTGATTATGTGTCAATTGCAGTGAAGAAACACACTTTTTCAGTACTTTGCTGCATTGCAAAGTATAATCTTATTTTACTGCATTGTAATAATAAGATGATAACTTATTAACCATTGTGTTTTCATCAGCAATGTAGAACAGGATTTCAGTTTATCAGTCTAAAAGTTGGGGTTTCATTTTTAATTTTCAAATAGTGAAGGTTGCTTTCTTGTTTTCTACTCTCCAAATTTCTCAGTGAGATGAAAACAAGCCCTTTTTCCTCTCTGCTCTGAGTCTAGAGAGTTGTAAGCAGTTATGTTCTGGAAAAACTGCAGTCAGTTCATAACTCACAACTGAATTTCAATCTAAAATCGGGTATTTTTTAAATCAAGATCCAGTTCCTAGATTAGGATAATGCTGTGGCATGTTTTTTAAAACAGTATTTTAGACACAAGAGTGGAATGCCGACTTTGTGACTGAGAGAGAATTTTTTGTATAAAGTCTTCAGTGACTTAGCAGGGGAAACCTGAGAGTAGATACCAAGACGTACTGTATCTGTGGAATTTTTTTCTTAATGATAAGTAAAAGAACAAGCTCCTTTACTGAGCTGCTTGTAGAGATGCCATAAACACAGTCATGAAGCAAGATAGAAAACTGTCCTGATAAAACCAAGGTCATGCTATAAATAATTTTGAATTGCTTATGTGCCACAGAAGACTTACGCTTCTGTGGGGACTGAACTGGAAAGTGCAACCTTGCTTTTAATTATGATTTTTTTCAAATTGTAAATTTTTATAAAAAATGGACACTCAAGCCACCAATCTTTATCTGATTTTATTATTAATAGTTATAATAATAGTTGATACTATTAGTAATAATAATATTGATATACTGGCTCTCATTATCTTTTTGAGAGAAGGATATGATTGTTGCTTAATGTAGCTGAAATCCTTATGTTTTTGATGCAAAGTGGAGTATCGGGATTTTCGGGGACCGGGATGACATAGAGATGTCACGGTGAATGTTTATTGCTGAATCAGTCTCATTTTATTGAAGGGTGAGACAGGAGAGATGCTGTGAACTACATCTCTCATATCAGAAGCCGCAGCAGTTACAGTAGCAATAGCTAAAGCAGCAGCAGCGGCAGCNGCTTCACTTCCCACAGTGGAGGCTTAATTGCTTCAAGTAAAAGAAGTGTTCTCATTATGAGTTTGGTTCTTGGATCAGGAGACCCCACCTGTTAATTACAGCCCTCCTGCCCTGCAGTCAGGTAAGGGGTGAGCACTGTCAGACTGCCTACTCCCACAGGATGGCACTTGGGATGTATTCTTTGAAAACAGCTCCCTGAAATCACTCTGGCTCTTGTTGAGAAACTGCCTGCAAACCTCACAATTCGTGTACTCTCCTAAGAATTTTAGTTTCTGATTTTTGGTTTCCTATATGAAGGCAACTTTATCTCAGGAGTTTAGAGTTCAACATGTATTTTGTTCTGGAGCCTTTTTTTTTGTATGTCATTTTTGTCCACTGTGATTACCTTAGCTCATCAGTGATTTCTGTGCAAGGATTTGGACACTATGTATGAATAAATGTGTATTTCTTTTTTCATTGTCTCCTAAAAGACTTATGCTTGCATAGAAAGTCTTGATTTTCTTTTAGTGAAAGTGGGCTCATGGCTGTGTCAGTCTGCCAGGCCCTCACAGAAACTCAGTTTTCAGATAAAACGTTAGCCCTTTATTCTTGTTTGCAGATGTTAGCATTATATGTTGCTGATAGATGCAAATGGGAATTTACACAATGATTCGTGTAATAACACAAAAATGTCATTAAACTTACTAGAAAGAGTGAAAATGTGAACAGTAAAGAATAACAAATTTTAATGCAGCATCTATTAAGTAAATAATAATAGTAGTACCTTCAATTTATTTATTTCTTTGTTGTCATGGCTGCTAATGCATTTTTTAACTTGTCAGTCCATGAAAGAGGTATAATCTCCTCACAAATAGTTTGCTGCCACTATCTGAAAAGCCCAACACACAAGTCAAGCAGCCTACTATTAATGGAAACCACAAAGTGCAGCAGTGTAAGGTACCATTATCTTTGCATGACCACAGGAATTAACAGCTCTTGCAAATATAGATAATCCACCTGCTCATTTTAAGGAGATTGGAAAGCTAAAAAGGGGGTAATAGACATACCTGAGCCCAGCTGTAATACAGTCAATACTCTCAAGATGTGTCCTCCCCCAAGAAACAATGTGTATTGTATTCAAAACACAGATTCAGCTAATGCGGAATGGGACCCTCGGGTTACCAAGGCAGCTCATGATTTTCATCAGTGCTGGCAGACCTAGCAAAAAGATCTTTAAGTTGGTGCCATGTGTGATCCTATGAAGACTGGTATTTTTTCAGGATCGAGAGAAGTTGTCATATTGCTGTTGTCAATATAGATTCTTTAGATTAACTAGTGGTGCTTTCCATGGGTGTTTATGTGCATTGCTACTCCAATAAAGCTGCTAAGCAGTTAAAGCTAAGCAGATCTAGGTAAGAAGCCCCCAGAGGACTCATGAATGTCCTGCTGCACAGTGAAGTCTGTCAGTACGTCGGTACAGCAGCAAGGAGGAAGTGTGGAAAAATCCACCACTCTGGACTGCCAGCCTCCCTCACTGCTCCACTAGATTTTATATATGTATCTTATATAAGCTTATGTATATAACATATATAAGCTTATATATGTAAGCTTATATAGCATATATAAGCTTACATATATATGTATCTTATGTAAGGTTATTTAAACAAGAATACCAAATTCTTGTCTTTACAAGCTTGATCTGCTCAAATGTCTGCATAGAATGGGATTTTCTTCTTTTCCTTGCCGACTTGACCTCAAAGTAAACCATGTTCAGTCTGTATCAATACTGCTAGAGGAAGCCCACACCCCTAGTGCAGAGCTGTAATCCTAAACAAGGTGTTTTGGTATACGAGAGCAGGTTTTTGGAGGTACCAATTAAATAAATGGAGGTAATTTAAGTAAAGAGGGATTCCAGTAATTAGCTTAGACTAGATACCTAGCTGTAAATAGCTCAGTTTTAATGAGATGTATCTTCACTAAACTGTATTGTCATAAAATACAAGTGCACAGTCTAGTTGTGCTTTCTGTCCTGTATATCAAATAAATTATGATTGTTTCTTTCCTGGGTACAAATTGATGGACTGATTGATTCAGCAACAACTTTCAGATTTTTTTTATAGTAGTTTAGTGATTTGTGAGTATTGGTCATTAGGAGATTGTTTGTTGGGGTGTAGTACTGATACTTGTACTGAGTTGTTGAGTGACATGCAATATATGTCTAAAAAAACCATCTCTTCTTGCAATTTGAAGAAGCACCATTATGATTATAAAAAAATAATTATAGCAACCATTATTATTTAATTTTAAAATAGAGTTTTTTAATTAAAAAGGTGAAATACACAGTCTTTTGCATGTATATAAGAGCATATCGTTATAGAACTAAAGTGAAAACAGACTGGTTTGAAATCTTGTTCTTGATCATTGAACAGCTTTTTTGCAGAAAAAGCCTCTTTATAGTCTGCAAAAGCTGATTGTTTGGGAAAAGAGTTTCAGCATAAACCCATGATTCCCCTTCTATTGTAGTTCTCAAATTTCTATTGTTTCTTCAAATCCCGATTTTCCAAAAGGGCCTTCGGCATCCTGAAGGTGAACTATAAAGCAATAATTTAGTTGTGTAATTGATTGAATTGCAAATAACTGCAGACAAAAATCGTCCAGAATGCTGTGAAAGTGCTGAGCACTACAGTGCAGTTTACTGTGTGAGAGATGAGAACTGGCATTATGAACACAATGTGTCAATCCATTAAAAGCAGTTTGGTGGGTAGGGTTTGTGAGGGAGTGGGCAGAGTTAACATTTCCTGTGAGAACTGGAGATAATTGGTTCATCCATAAACAGTGCTGCTGCAGGTGCTCCTGTTGATGTATTTCTAAATGAATGGAAGAGAGAACACAGATTTTAGTCTCTCCAGCAGTGTCTGGTCTTGTCACAGTATGAGAGCCTAAGGCAGACAGGAATAATTTCCTCTGTGAGAATTGCTCCAAATCATCCTCCTACGCCTACTGAGATGTGCCTACCTCTCTGGTCCCAGGCTGAATTCTTCTAGCCTCCTTCTAGCGTGGATTTGCACAGTTATGCTCCATTTCAAAGTATCTGTCACTTTTAAACTCACCTAATTCCATCTTATTTCTTGGACTTGGCTGAATAACCAAACAGTCTAATGATTCAAAACTTTCTCTCAGCAGTCAGCAGGGAGAGAACATTTCCAGAAGGCAGTTAGCATTATAGATGGAACTGGTTGCTCTGGGACATGCCTGTCTCTCTCCAGGGACTGTAGTGGAAATCAGGGCAAATTGGGTCCTAATCAGGCAGCACAGATCCAGAAAATGAATTAATATCTACCTGAGCATTAGTTTCTAGAGCAACTATGAGATATTCTCAGATTTTTTCAGCAAGGGCTGACAAAACTATCCCCTTTCCTCCTTATTAAATGCTGGGCAGGCACCCAGCTAAACAAAATGGCAGAGATTTTGCTTTTCTTCTCTTCAGTTTCCAAAGTGAGGGACTTGTGGTCAAGTCTGTAATACGCACTGTTCTCACCTGACCCTGTAAGTGTTTTCCACTTTTAAGAATCAAAGAGTCAGAAAAGAAGGTGCTCCCGAAGATTGAACTTCTTCCAAGGAAGTTGGCATTTGGAAAATAATCATCTCTGTAGAGGATCCGCCTATGCAAATAATCAGTGGGAAAGCTGACAATCTTAAGCAACATCCTGTAACAAAAGAGAAGTTTTTCAAAACTTGTTTCCAGCAGTCATTAAGAAAAAAGTGGATAATGCTCAAGACCAAGCAGTCAGGGAATGCAAGCACAGCTTTCAACTGAAAGCTGAACACAGCTGCCAGGTTACAGGTTATTTCATTCCCACACCTCACTTTTATCTGCACTGTGCCTGCGAGGGATGGCAGTGCTGGGAATGGGAAATGCCACTTAGGCATATTTTATTAGTTGCACACATATACATAATGATTTTGATAGTTCCTTTTCAGGTAATGTGAAAATAAGTGGGAATGATGAATACAATCCAGCAAGTGTTGGTTTACTGGCATTCCTTTTTTATAAGAACACTTAGTGTGCTTTCTTTTTAGCTTCCCTGCAGAGTGATCATACCTATGGTTTTCTAGGAAGCTGTTTGTTTTTTCTTTCTGTGCCTATGCAGGAATTATATGTTCTTTTCTAATTTCTTTGTAGGATTTTGATGATTTATCAGAAACAGATGTAAGCAATGAGGATCAGCACCATGATGTCAAGCCTGAACTTATGGAGGATGAGCTTAAATCCAGGTTATTTCAGCTTGCTGCTAAAATGAGTGACAAGGAAACATCATCTGGTGAAGAACAAGAGTCAGAACCTGGGATAGATCCGGAAAACCAGCAGGAGAGTTTGTCCTCAGAGGAAAATGGCAGAAGTATTCAGGAAGAGTTAAAGAAGGTAAGTGGTCATTGTAAAGGAGTGGGAATAGTACTGTAAGAGTTAGAATCCAAAAAGAGAAAATTCTGGCTCGAAAAGTGAACACAGCTGCTAAAAAAACCTGAGGTCCTTTATACCAGTCTCAGCCTGAGCCCCTTGTGTAGATAAAAGTTCAGTTAAGGTGTGTGTTCCTCTCTGTGAGGAACAGACAGCCTACAGCATCAATTCCAAGCAGGGAACTTAGCTTGTGCAACAGAACTGTTAACTGGATAATATTAATGGAGTTACGTCAATTTATACTGACTGAGAATCGACTTACACTTTTTGATTTAAAAACATGTCCAGTTTTTCCTTTTTTGTCCTTGCTAACTAGACAGTTTAAGTGTTTTTTTTCCATCCTTTTAGTTGCTCCTCTCCTTTTAGTATCATCTAGTTCATGCTGATGACATAGATTCTTCTTTTGCATCTCTATCAAAATATTTAGTGTTTCTTTAAAACTTTCCAACCCTGTTACTCTGTCAGCTAATAGGCTTCTGAGAGTATTTTCTAATACAACTGAAATTTGGTGTCACTTCTGGTAGTGCCTGAGATCCCTCATTTGTGCCATTTCACCCTTACAATGAGATGCCAGATTTCAGTGACATTCTACAGGATTTACCACCTCTTCTCTTCCCTTTCTACCTCTGAATTTCTCTTCAGATCATGTGGTGTGCTCAAGTTCGGTGCTATAGGATCCCAGTCCTGCCCCTTGCCAGTCAAGCACACTTATTCCTTAGATCCACTTAGTCTTGTTCTAGTCTGCTGCGTATCTTGACTTGTCTTTTTGGGTATTGCCTGCACAACAGCTCAGCTTTGACAAGTGGAAAACTCTCTAAAGAAAATCTGTTTGTTGTCATTTGGAAGGTGTTTTGTTCACATGATGTAAAGAACTGATATAATACACTGGGAGGTGAAAACAGGATCAAGTCATCCAGGCAGACGATAGAGATGCTGTCCAAGTGTGCAGGAACGGTGTCACAAAAGCCAGTGGCCATCTGGAGTTGAATCTGTCAAGAGACACAAAGGGAAATAAAGTCTTCTGCAGGTCTATCAGCAGCAAAAGGCAGATGAGGGAAAGCTGGGCTCACTACTCCAGTGACCTGGTGACACAGAACATGAAAAAGGCTGTTACACAACATTGTTTTCACCTCAGTTTACAGGTAAGATTTTCCCTTAAGAATCCCAGGCCCCTGAGACCTATGGGAAAGCCTGGAGCAGTGAAGACTTATCCTTGGTAGAGGAGGATCAGGTTAGCAAATATTTCAAAAAATGGGATGTGCACATGTGTATGGGGTCTGATGGGGATGCACCTCCAAGACCTGAGGGAACTGGCCCATATCATTGTGAGGTTCATCTTTGAAAGATCATGGCAATCTGAGACATTCAGAACTACGAATATTGTTTATTTTGGCTTTAACAAGGCTTCTAGCAGTCAAATGCAAAGAGAAACGCAAAGTCCTGCATCTGGAAAATGCTTAACTCATGCAACTCTATTCAATATTGATGAGACCATTTCTGGGGTGCTGTGTCCTCGTCTGGGCTCCCCAGTACAAGGGACCCATGGACACACAAGTGAGTCCAGTGAAGGGCCACGGAGATGATTAAAAAACTGGGGCATCTGTCATAGGAGAGAGCTGGCATTGTCTATCCAAGAAAAGAAAAGAAGGCTTGGGAGAATCTCTTCAATGTGTTTAAATACCTGGTGGGGGAGAGTGGGGGGTGTTTGATGTGGGAAATAAAGTGGGAATGGAACTCTTTCTGCTGACAGGAATGGAAGCAGTGGGTGCAAACTGAAATACAAAGAATTACATCCAAATGAAAAGCTTTTTCACTGTGATGGTGCTTGAATACTGGAATAGGTTTTCCAGAAAGATTGTAGAGTCTATATCCTTGGATACAATCAAAATCTGACGGGACATGGCCCTGGGCAACCTGGTCTAGTTGACTGTGCTTTGAGCAGAAGTGTTAGACTAGGTGATCCCCAGAGCTCCTTTCCAAATGTAAGTAGCCTGTGAGTCTCTGATTCTGAGTTATTTAGCCATGGACAACACAGGAATTTAAGTACCTTTGTTATCATGTATGCAAATACCTCCATGATGTACACACGACCTTTCCAAAGAGATCACGTAAAGGCTTTATTGTCAGTGCTTGTTGGCAGCATTTAATTTCTTTTTCTTTGGTTTGTAAAGACAAAACAGCACTATCACATTATTCAACAGCATATATGGCCTAGCTGAGGTTATAACATTATGCAACTGAAGTCCAGAATTAAAGGGTGTTAAGAAGACTTTCTGAAATGCTCCTGTATAGAGAACTGAGCACAGAAAATGGCGAATGTATGTTGTTGGTGTATTTATTCATCTGCATGCATCTACTAATAATATTGGTTGTTTTTTCCTCTCCTAATTTTGTTATTTCTTTAACATTTGTATGTCAGTTATTTAAAATAAGGCAAAGATTAATATTTTTTTTCCTCAGTAAAATTATCTAAAGTTTAAAAAAAGAAGGGGCTTACCATGTTCAGCAAAAAGGGAATGCTTGGAGTTCCTAGTACTTTATTTGATTTGGATAAGAAAGTTGTCGTCATTAACGGTCATAGTATACACTCTTTTTGTCTATAATAAAGAAACCAGAATACTCCAGTACTCTTCATGGTCTGGAACGCAGCAGAATTGGCAGGGGAACCTTCTCCAGCTGTAGAGATACAAGCACACTGCTTTCAGTCTTATTCTTGGCAGTTGTCCTTAGGGGTGCTTTAAAATCTTCTGAAATGTGCCTTCTCTCTGGAAAGCTGGCTGGCCAATACCTTACAAGGAAATACTGAAGATGACAGTGTGTAATACCAGCTGTGGCTGTGGCACACACCCTAAATATAAAAGATGCAATAATTTTAGGATGAGTAGGTGGCATGTGAAAGACAGGCATAGAAAACCTATTTTCAGGCAACCAGTATATTTAGATGCCTTCAAAGCTAGAAGTCCCAATATGCTGTCTCTTTTAAAAGCCTGATTATTGGAGAATGCACTTGAAAGGATTTACAGATCTTTCAGACTAGCACTCAACTTTATTGGTCAGAGACAGCCTCCTGAGCTGGGCATCAGGTTTCAAATTAAATATACAGAAGCAATAATTCTGCACCATTAAAATAAGAGCTGGAGTGCCTAGATTCTGCTTTTTGTTCCTGAACATAAATACTGTACTTTAGCCATCTTGCTTATATTTTAGCCACGCTGCTTGTCTTTGTTAGTCTTTAATCTTCTGTTCTCATAAGCTTATTCTGGAGCACTTCAGCAACTCTAAATTGCTGGGAATTTTTAGTTCTCATACACCTGACCATAGAATAAGACTTAAAAAACCATTGGTTTTGAATTACTGGAAATTAAGTACCTGGTGCTTAGGAAAATCTGACCTTCACCTGTCTGCACCTTTAAAAACCTGGACTTCTGTTTTTAATGGAAACTGGGAATCTCATGTAATCATACATTGAGCTGATGCTTTTAAAAGAGTATTTAGTATATTAAGATCTGAAGCAGTGGTAAAAATTATCTTTAATGGAGAATTAACTGTTTGGCATTTATGGATTCTCAGTTCTCACTTCAAACTGAGCTTTTGAGTTGTATGTCAGCCTTCAAGATGCAAGTTTGAATATGATGACCTTTGAGTTAATTATTTAGTTCATCTGGGATACCTGAGGATTTAGGTGGGTATTAATTAACACAAGTTAATTTTGTGACTTAGACTTAAATCTTCTTAGATTTTCAGCACCCTCATTTTCATTATCCCTCAGTTTGTGATTGCTTAAAATGGTCTTGTGGAGATGCACAGCTCTCATTTTAAAACAAACATAATCCTGCAGCAGACTTGTTTTATGGAAAATATTTAGTGCTTATTAAGCTATAGAAGTAGTTCATGGTCTTTCGGGGATATGCAGAGCCCTGAAAAGTCCATTTGTCTTAGCTGTGCAGTAAAAGGCCATGGTTTTCACCTAAAGCCATGCTCAGGGTAGAGTTGGCCTTCAGCCCCTCTAAACTTCGAGTGTGAACAACCAAAACTCAAATTGTGCAACTGTTGTCTTAGTGAAACATCTTGTACTAGCACAATGATTTGCACAATTCTGTCTTGCTCTATTTTTTTTTTTGATTGGTTGTTTAGTTTTTGCTTTACTCCCCCAAACCCTAAACTAATGCCTAAAGAAAAAAGCAAAATGTAAATTTCCTTGGAAGTATCTTAATGGTATTGATCCTGAGAGTGGCAAGCACAATAAATGGGATGTATTTAATTTGTACTCTCCTCCATCCATTCTTCTTCTCTTTTAATGCTTTCATGAAGATAAATTGACTGGGTCTTTACTTCATGGTGTATGCCAGAATTACATTCTAAAAGACAATTTTGTCAGGCTGCATTTTGAATGCAGTCTATCCCTGTGACCACTTTATCAGAAGCTATAGAGATTATGTTAAAAAACAGATTAGCCCCTGCCATTTTTTCAAATTGCCCACATAGCATAAAAACTGAAATAGTTGTTAAAACCTTACTCGTGTTTTCTTTTTTTCTTCTTCTACTTAATACTACAACTTGCTTAAGATATACAGATGAGCAAGCAAGTTAAACTTCCACAGTAACATGGAGTTTCTCTCCTCTTTGCATTAGCTTGATGCAATCTGCTGTGTGCTTAAGGAATTCCCTTAAATCCCTTTATGCATTTACTTCTGCTCAGAGGATCTTACAACCAAGGCCTAGTAACTTTGTTTAAATTCTGCTGTTGTCTGTTGACATTACTACATGACACAACAGCTCTTTTTTTCTGAATGACAGCCTCTCAGTGAGTTTGTTAAGTAGCACAGCAGGATCCTGTTTCCTAAGTGAAACCTCCCAAGTCTCCTGACAGTATGAATAACAGTATAAATAATCTTTTCATTAAATATTTATGCTCCCATTCTCTGGAAACATTTTATTCTTCTTAGATTTTGTAAAGCTTTGTTTTGGGGAAAAACATTTGCTCATAAGCAAATGTTATGAGTAACATTTTCATGTGGATTTGTGCCAGAGGCCTATATTCTTTGTTTCAAGAGAGTACATCTTTCTTTTTTCACCAGGTAAATTAGCACTGTTCAACTACTGGTATAATGAGATTGACACTTGTTAGAAAATCTGCCTGGCCTTTCTCTTTTTAGCAAGAAGAGCAGCCAGTAGCTGTGCATGTGGGTGCATGTTACTGCAGAAGAGAGAGCCAGCTCCCTGGTGTGTGTATGTTGGTGGCTGTGCTCAGGGCTGGCCTTGGAGGGGATGGCCAGGGCTCAGTAAGGGAGGTCAGTCAAGCGTGGGGCTCACTGGACTCGGTCACTGGAGAGACATCTGCTCATAGCCTTGATGGAGCAGGAGAATGGCATTGGACATGCACATGCCAGTGAATCCCTCCTGTGTATCACAGACCTGCTGAAGCCTCATGTCAGGGATGTCTGGGATGCTGAAACAGCAGTGCTGTAATTCCAAGAGTGAGCCTGTCTTCTGGTGGCTGGGCTTCTGTAGGCATTTGTGCTGGTGCAGGCACTGTCCTCACAGAAGATAATGGTGTAGTTTTTCTGATCATTATCTTGCAACTGCCTGAACTCCTGGGTATTTTGGCTGGTGTGTTGGTTCAGGCTGGGGTTAATAGGAAACTGCCATCCAGCTTCATATCCCTAAAAGCTTTAGAAGTGTCTGAGTAAAAGTTTCCAAAGGACCCAGAACCATGTGGATCACTTAGGCCAGAAAACACAACAGCATAAGTGCAGTAGTTTTACTATACTGCTGCTATTATGGTAGTACTGCTGAACAGTGTAGTACAATGATACCTTCCTGGGTTAACAACTTAGAAGGTGTGTGTCTGTTGTTTCACATTTTTGTGTGCAAGATGCTCAGACTAATTCTTGTGTTTTCATGGATCATTGATTTTAAGATTATGTTCATTACCTGGGCAGTCTCCCAAAGCCCAGGATTGAAAACCTAATGTGGGCAGCATTGTAAAAAGTGATCTTTAAGGTTTATGAACTGCAGATAATCTATGCACAAGATTTTGAATGACCGCAGAGAAAAAAAGATTTTGGTTAGGGAAGGTGAAAAGAGGTATGAGACAATAATCTTCACAGTGGGCTAATGGATCCAAATTTTAAGTTCTCAATTTAACAAAGCAGTCAAGTATATGTTCAGTTTTAAACTGAGGTTTAAGTGGTTTGCTGGACAAAATTCCCATTCAAGGTATTTATCCTATGTATTTGCTATTCATAAGTCTTTAGTGTGAAATATCAAGCTGAGCCTAAGTTTATTTTGTCAAAATCTGAGTCTTCCATTTCAAGCATCGAGACCATAAACATTTACTTTTTAAAGTTTTCAAAAGCAAGCAGTGATGTTTGTGTACCTCCAATTCTGTCACTTTCTGGGCTCAATACATTTGCATAAATATGGATGTAGATAGACCATCTGAGATATCTTAGAGTGTCCCGCGGGGCCTTAAGCTGCTAGTCCAGAAGAAACGTGACTCTCCCAGGTCCATATCATATCTGACAGCATTGTTTCAGCATCCTCACATCCTCGCATCCTCACATACTTCAAGCTGTTTCAAATTGCACTTTGTCTGCCTGTGTTTAAGCAACTGAATCAAAGCCCTGTTGGATCTACTGGTGAAGTACAGAAGAGGTGACACTTCAGCTGCCTTCATGTAGGGAATGCAGTGTCTTTGTAAACAGCTTTTTTTCTCATAGTCTCAGTTTTGACACTTGTGTGCAAGCCAGCTCTGTCCAGTGTGCATGCAAGGGGAATCTCCTTCAGATCTCTCCTCACCAAAGATTTTTTTACTTAGGGAGAAAATGTCCAAGCCATTTTATAGATACAGTTGCAGAAAATCAGTGACCATTAGTATAAGCTGCTGGAACAAAATGGTGGGAAAACAGACTATTTTTTACAACTGTTTTGTCTTCTTTTGTAAGCTGCCCAGAGACTTGGCAGTGAAAACTGAGCTCTTTCAGTTCTAGCTGGAAGAGTTTCAAGGAAATGCTGCTCCTCAGCTGGAAGATACTTCTGTCACAGCACAGCCAACAGGGCACCTGTGGTTTTGTCATTACTTCAAGGCAAAACCAGTCCATTTAGTTTAAACAGGCTTAAGGAAATTAGGGGAATTCCTGTAAGCCTACTGGCTGGTCACTGGAGACTTATATTATGAAGGGTTTTACTTGCTTTTTTTGGGACAGTGAGGCGAGGAGAGGGACAGCAGCAAACAGTAGGAAGTGATTTGGCACAAGACACCTTACTTAACTTAGCCCAGGTGTTTCCCACATGGGCATCCGACAGTGGCATAAGTGAGGTACAGACTCTTTGGTAACTAGTGTCCAAATTGCAGCCATGTACACTCCAAAAGTGAAGATAGCTGGCTTTTCTTCTTCTTAAAACTGCTGCAAAAGTATTTTTCCAGTCCTAGTGACACTTTTTGTGATGCTGGAAATAGTATTTTCCCTCTGTTTCATTTTAACAAAAATTGTATGTGATTTGCAATATCTGTCTCAATGAGGTCTGTTAGTCTAAATCCCACAAATAAAAATAAATTAGGCATTGTTTTATTTTAAATATTTTAGTAATGAATGTAAAATCTAAATTTTATGGCATTTTAATCTTGGTAGTTTCTTTATCCTTGCTGTTTATCCTGAACTTCCATGTAAGTCTGAACCTATATAAATGTTAACCTCTATAGCTGTTAATATAATTTTTCTGCCTTTTTATTTAACTGCTTTCCCACTATCTAGGAAAAACAAAAGGCTTTTGATCTTCATTTAAAGCTGCAGTTTTTATCCACTGTATTGCAGCAGGTGAGAAAGCTTTGTTTTGTTTGTGTCTTCTTACATCTCTTATGTAGTAAGAGATGCTATAACGTGATATTGAGGGTTTCCACATTTCCCAATCAACATTCTCAAACTCAAAATGTTTTCCTGGAAATATCAGGCCTGAAAAATCATACCTTCTGGCCACAATCAATAATCACTGCAGAACATTCTTTTATAATCACAGTTAACATGTGGAGCAGACTGGCTCCCTTGTTTGGCCTTGGGATGAAAATTTGGTTTTATCAGTAAAGAAGAACAGAAGACAAAGATAAGTTGTATGAACTTTCTATTCTCATGTAGTCACCTATATTAAGAAATTTGGAAGGAAGCTTTCTGACCATAGTGGTCTTCAAAAATCTTTCTAAGTTCTCAATTTAAAAAATAATCAAAACCCTTAATTCATTGTAGAGTTTGTACAGTAAGTAGATATTTTCTCACTTTGCTGCTAGTGGCTGTTGCACATTCTTCTAGGTGGAAAGAGGTTTCATATTCTGTGCTATTTCAGTCTCAGCTTATGAGGATCACGTATTAAAAAAGATTTTCATTATATTCCCCAAGCAAATACATGCTTACCTTATCTTTTAAAATACCTGCTATTTTTAGTGTTTCATACATCATTCTCTCAGTCATAAAATAAGAATCACTTTTTTGTGTGTCAGAAACTGTTGCTTAACTTAGCAAGACACTTCTCCTCTCAACTTTTTCTTTCTTCCTTGCTCTTAATTTTTTTCTTATGAGTTTTAATCATCTTTTAATTGCCTTGATTTTATTTAGTAAAAATATCAGTGGTGACTTCACAGAAAAAGTATTGTTCCAGTTGTGTAATGTCATCAGTCTGTGTCCATCGTAGATCAGAATCCTGTGTGGATTTTAAGATGTAAATATTCTCATTTCCAACCTAGACTATAATATTTTGCCTCTTGGAAAATCACTTTCTCATTATTATAGGCAACTTGTCTCTAGAAATACGGCATTAAAAATTAATAGGCATTACATCTGTAACTATATTAGAACAGTGGATTGAATTAGTAAAAATGTAATATTCAGAATTACCTAGCACAGTCAAAAAGAGAGACTTTATTTCTCTGTGTTATACTTTGGAGACTATCAGTAGAATAATAACTCTCAGTCTGTAAGATAATTTTGCCTTTTTTTTTTTCTAAAGGAATACCCATAAATGAAGATATTGATGTTAAAGGTTAAAGCAGGAAGTCTTAAACTTGAACAGAAGAGTAATTCCTTAATATCACAGTTTATCATAGTATACTTGTCCGCCATCAAACAGCCAAATTTAACCTTTTTTTTCCCCAAAGTCTTTGTGGTAATGAGTGCTTAGGGCTCACTTTTGGGCCGAAGATCTTTTGAAGGTCAGGGTTGATGACTGTCACAGGTAGTTGGGCATTGATGGCTCTTTTCTTCCCACACTTGTGTGGGACTTGTGTCCCAGATTTTGCTGGCTTATGAAGGACTTCTGTTGGGCTTTTCAGGGCCTTCTCAAATCTCTGCAATGGACTCCTATAGGGTGGGGAGATGAGGGAGACAGGTTTGGGGTTTGCTTTTGTTTTCACCCAGCCTGAATTCAGTCAGGTTACCCTGACAGGATGAGTTAATCAGTGGAAAAGCAAAATTTACCTTCTCCCCAGCTCCCCTTAACTCCCTACAAAAAACCGAGGGATATCGACTGTGACTCAGTGCATGATATAACGCCTTGACACTGGAGCTAAAAATGATTGCACCACAAGTCATCAAGGATGTGGTCAATACTGCCAGGACTGCTAGTGATGGAAAGGTGTTCTTGCTCTACTTCTTGATCTAGCTGTTGATGTCATTGTTCTCTGTTGAATTGCACATCACCCCCTCCCATGCCTGTTTAAAAGAGCCTAATGATGACATTGTAGTGGCAGAAAAAACCAAAATGCTAATGGCTGAGTACAATGGGCAGAAAAAAATAGTGCTAGTGATAAAGAACTTAACTATTTTAAGAGCATCAAAAATAAAAGCAATAATGTTCACACAAAGGAAAGGATGTGAAAATGTCACAAGGTGCTGAGATGCATACAAAGACTTAAAGCTCACCTGCTCTAAGCAGTTTGGATAGTTAATACTGCTTCAGTGTTATCCTGTTCTCCTTCTGTTACTTGTGCAAGAATGCAAATAATGGTCTATAAAGCACCTTCCAGGGTAGCATGCTTGAGTTAAACAACACAGGATATATTGTTAGCATCAACAGGGAAAGGAAAGAGAGACAGCAGAAGGAAAGGGAAGTGGCTAACAGTCAGCAAGAGGTATCTTAGACCACTGAAACATAATCTTCTGAAAACAGGAATACTTTCCATCTGACAAACAGAAATGACAGTAAAGAAGTTTTACAGGATATTTTTTACAGGGTATTTGTATATGTTTAAGTATACATCCATGTATGTATGTATATTTGCTTACACGCACATTTTTAGCATTTCATTGGTTTTAAGACTCAGCCACAAAGAACTCAGAGAAATCGAGCATGTTCTTTTGACTGTGTCTTTAACACATTTGTGACCATGGATATTAATTATCATAAAAAGGATAAATGCATGTTTTCCTCATTCCATTAAATGCTTAGTCTCAAATTCACTAGAAAAATAAGGTTCTCATAACTAGTAGAAACATTCATACTTGGGTCTGCTGCATGGATTTGATTTGGGAGTGGTGGTGTTAATTCAGAAGTAGGGTAGCACAGTTGAAATCAGGATGCATCCCAGTGTTTCGAGAAGAATTGTTGCACTTAGCTTTCCTGTGCTAGATATTTGTACCAGAGATTGCTTTCTACATCTACCACATCCATTTAGCTCTTTGACTTGCTTGACAAGACAGAGCCTGCATCATGGCATGACAGCTGTCTCTGTGAATCACTTAGAGGTGTAAAGAATGACCTTTCCTGCAAGGGCAAGATAAATTAGACAACCAAGAGGTGTTTAGAGCAATTTGAAATCCACCTACCAGGATGATCTTGATATGTGTGTGTCTGTGAATTTCAGGTGATTTTTATATGATCTTGTAAATTCTGAGTTTGACATGGGTGGCTGGGGAGGGGAGAGGTTTGTGAAGCACAAAAACCCTGTGACACATTTTCTTTTTTTATTATTAGTTTTTAAATTTATTTTGGGGTTTTCCCATTACATATGTTAAATAATTATATCTAGAGTACCTTATTAAATTTGCAAACCAACCATTTTGAAACATGAGCTGTTTTAATAGCTTTTGACAGTTGCTCAAAAGGAGGGTAAAACATATGGAAAACCATTAATTGAGTATCCAGTTTTTTACAAATCACATTTCTGCACCTACAGAGGATTAGATTGGACATTAGGAAGCATTTCTTCACTGTGGGGTTGCTCAAACACTGGCTTCCTAGAGAGGTGGTCAATGCCCAACCCTGTCGGTGTGTAAGAGCCATTTTGACAATGTCCTTAACAATGTGCTTTAACTTTTGGTCAGCCCTGAGCTAGTCAGGTAGCTGGACTAGGTGATCATTAATCATATTCCAAATGAAAAGATATTCTATTCTATTCTATTCTATTCTATTCTATTCTATTCTATTCTATTCTATTCTATTCTATTCTTTCCTGTTGAACTTCTTTTCCCCTAGCCATTACCTATTGAGAAGCTAGGGTATTTTTCACTCAAAATCTTGATTTCACAAAAATTTCTATCACAGACCACTTTACCTGGAAAACAGAAAAATTATTGGTCTGTGAAAAATGCCAATATGGATTCTCATATTGTGGTATAAAAATAACTTTTTCTAATTCAATTTAATCTTTTTTTGAATTTCATCATTAACTACAAAGGATAATAAAATATTTAAGAAATAATGAACACTAAAGTGAGGCTACAGTTCTTGAAATGGAAAACATACATCAGTGAATATGATGAAGAATATGTAGCATCTGGCCTTCATCCTTTTTTGTTCACTACTCACAGAATATAAGAACTAGGTACTTGTAGAATCAAATAAAAGAAAGTAGCATTGATTTGTCTCTTCTTTCCTATAAAATTATTGATCTGTTTTTAACCTAATTGGCACTTGTGAAAATAATTGGAAAAAACAGTAGGCTATTCATGGGGTTCAAGTATTTGTTCTCAGTAAGAGAGTCCCAGGCCTGCTTGTTTGGGGCTGTGTTGGCTGTCCTAACAAGCTAGAGATCTGAGTGCTGCAGCGTACTGTACTTGCTTTGTTCTTCTTCTCTTTAATCTCTCTTTCTAATTATTTCTTGTAATTCAGAGGAGTAACAGTGTTAAAGATGCCTTAATGTATTGATACACAACAATTGAGTATGTACTGCTAAAAATGTAGCTTTTCAGTAAAAGTCTTATCTAACATAAGAATGGACAGCTGATTAAAGGAAAGAGATAATGGAAGTAGGTTTCCAGTTTAACCTATCAGAATTTATGGGAAGAACATTATTTCTCCTGTATCCTGTCTTTAGACATTTTTAATCAGTTATACTCTTCTGTACCATAGAATTTACTGTATAGAAACCAAAGACTGTCCGTTTCCTCAGTATTGATCTGCAGATACTTTGTTTGTGAGAAAATTTACATATAGGTGAGCCCCTAATTCACATGCATAAGTATTTGCAGGTTTGAGGAATAAATTAAATTTTGGTCTTAGTTTTTCCACACTTTCTTTTAGGCAAAGCAACACTAAAGGTATTGCACATATATGCAGTGACTGCATTTTTATTGGCTTCAACAATCTTTGGCTCAATCTCCAATCTTATAGTTTGGATGTTCAGCTTGGTGCTCAAAGGTACATCAAGTGAAATTTTGTTCCTCCATCAGAGGAGTTGTCCTGAAGCTTAAAGCTGTGTGAGAATCATAAAAATCAGGACAGTTAATTACAACTTACAAGTAAGGAACACTCATAAAAAGGTTTTCAGTTGTTTTTAAAAAATTGAGAAAATGGCATGCTTTTCCTTGGTATCTGATATAATTTATTCCATATAAAAAAAAATAGGCAAATTGAATTTTTAAAAATAAGGACACAAGTGCTTGCACACTTTCAACTTTTTTTTTATATTTTTTTTTATTTGGGGTGATCATTTAGTTCATAGTAAACATTTTAGTAAAATGCTATCCTTACAGGGCTGCTGAAGATTGCTTTCCCATGTTTGCATCTGCAATGAAATGGCTCCTGTGGATACAGATATAAATGATTGCACATCTCTTTGCCAGTATCCAAAAAGGAAAATTGTGTTTTAAAACCTGTTTAAAACACTTTTGCAAAACCAGCTTTATGTATCTCACTTAGAGTTTAAAGCTGGATATTTGTGTGCTCCTTTGGGATAAGATTTGGACCATCCCTCCAGTAGAATTGTGTTGTAGAAGAATTGCATGTGTATGTTATTCTGCACGCTGTAGCACTGTGGGTATGTGGAAAGGGGAGGGAGGAAAAGATAAGTAAACTCCAATGCCATTACATGGTTCTTGGCATGGTCTGTTCACAGCACATAGCCATGGATATGGTTTTAGCATGGCTAAAGCTGTGGCTAGTAAAGGTGATTTGTGTCTTACCCCTCTGTGCTAATTTAATGCTGTTGTTTTCTCTGTTCTTGTAACAAAATAGAAGTACTCTGCTGTCTCTCTCTGCAACATATCTACAGAAGTCCTGAAAGTCATCAATGCCACTGAAGAACTGATAGCAGAATCCACCGATCCCTGTGATTTCCCAGATGACAGTCAGGACAGAGGAAGAGGAACCCTCCCGCTGGGCACAGATCCTGTCAGACTCGATGAGCAGCTCACCACACTGGAAGAAAATGTAAGGACATGAATCAGTATGTGAAAGAGTCACATGTGTGAGCGAGTACACCTGTGCATGTGCACCAACTCAAAAGGGAAAGCACAAGGGCAGCATCAGTGGATGTTCAAAATCAGTTTGGGAGTTTTAAACAAATACACAAGCAGAACAAAAAATCGTGTTTCAGCAGTGCTTAGCTGTGTTGGTGGGGGTTTTTTAATATGTAATTTGAAGTATTGAGCGGAGGGGGAGTTTGATGCTTTGGGGTTTACAATTAAATTTAGAAGCTCTATCTCAAAAGCTCACTTATGCCCTCCAAACCCCTGTGGCTGTGTGGTTACGCCATGCCTGGCTGAAACCACACATCTTGCAGTATCAGCACAGCCTCACCACTCCAAGGATAGGTGGGGAAAGCATGTCCCCGGTCACACAGAGAAGCGGAGAAGCTCTTCCTCCCCCCACACATCCCCAGCACCCTGTGCTGGGCATCCAGAGAGCTGGAGCTGCCTCCTGCACTATTAGAAAGAGCAGGCTGGAGAATCTGAATTAAACAAACATTTGTTTGGCCATATCCAAATCATCCATCTTTTTTCATGAGTACCTGTCATCTGCAGGAGAAAGTACAATGCTGAATCATAGAGGGAAGTCACTCGTCGTTGGAAATTTTTGTGAATCCACTTAATGGAGTTGGTACACCTGTAACTTTCGATTTTCTCTTCTTTCCACATTTAAGTGATTACATTTCAGTGATCTTTCCCTTCATTAGGAGCTCTTAAAGATCTCATAAGAACCTGCACTGTCTCATTATAGCATCCTGATCAATTTAAGAAAACAAATCCTGGTTTTCTTTAGCCCCAGAAAATTTTCAGACAGGATCTCCTCTTAGGAGATAAAATCAGTTTCCTCCACAGAAACACATTTCCACAGCAGCCCCAGGCTAAGAACTGAGTGGAAGATACTCTATGGCACTAAAAGCCAGTCCTGGCACTGGACTCTCTCTCATGAAATACTGAAGTGTTTGAGCTCCAAACACCACAGAATTCATCTGGTAGGAGAATGAATATGGAATAAAAATCCAATTCCAGGCTGGACCGCATCTTCAGAAGAACTAAGAAATTCTGCAGGACAGAGAGCAATTTGGGGAGATCTGCTCCCACACTTTTTTTTGTGGAGAACTATGTTGTAAACTACCTAAGGTGCATGGTTTTTTCCCCCGGTTGCACTCTGATAATCCCTCCCAACGGTGTGGAGCTTTGGCATCTGTGATGCTCCAATCATTCATTTGGGCCAAGCATTTCTCACTGAGCAGACACTGGGCACAGAGGCAGAGCATTTCTTGCTTTGGCATTGCCCTCGTTGCAGCATCTGTGGTTTAGCTTCTCCCAGTTCTCTGCAGAATTCACATGGTATGCAGCTCATCCTTGCTGTGTCCCCACAGTACATCTTTCTCTGTCCCACACAGCACATGAAGTAGGTGGCAAAGACTTCACAGTTTCAAGATGCCCTCACCATTATACTCCATGGTAAAGAGCCTTTAGAAATCCAGGAAACTATAAATTTTCTCATTGCAGTTGGGGCCATATTTACATGAACCACATCCTCTTTGCAGCAGCTTCTGCAAGAGGATCTGCGTGTTTATAAACACTTTGTTCATTTTTGCTCTCTCTAGCCTTTTGAGGAGTGTGCATGCAGCAGTGTAGAGAATGTAGGGCCATCTGTACTAGCAAAAGGTTGGGGTTTTGTGGAAGCTGTACACACCTAAATGATGGTAAAATAAGTCTCCACAATCTAAACGTGAATGTATAAATAAGGGCATCATTTAGGGGAGACCTGCAAGGACACCATTGCTGTTTGGAAGTGTAAGAATTGTTCGGGTAACAAGAAAGTTCTTTAGAAAAATATTTTCTTTAGATCCAGCTGGAAAATTTTCATTAACATTTCACAAATGTAGGGGCTGATTTGAATTACAGAAACGTTGATGACCTTCCTTTCTGACATTTTTCTATCTGTCCCATTTTCTTGAGATTTATTTTTCACCTCTTTGAAAGGACATCTTACTGTGCAGTTTTTTGCCACAGCACTTAAATGCATCTTTTCTTTAACTTTCTAAATATGCTTCTGTTCAAAATGTTCTATTTCTTCTTTTTCTAAGCTTTTAGATGTGACAGGGAAATCTAAAAAAATCGCCTTTTAATCTGAACTGGCTGTGGTATGTCATACTTAAAGGATGTATCATTAAATGAACAGAAAGAATAATTAAACCCCACAAAAACAGGAGCATTTCTATTTAAATCAGCATGTTAACTTTGTGGACCACCTGTGTCTCCAGGTACTTCAGCAAAGATGTTCCAACAGATCACTTATTTCTTCTAGGTACGTTTTTCAGAGATTTCATTCCTGCAGTTAGAATGTGTTCTTACAAGATGCAATTGTACAGATGTAGTGGTTTTGTTTCTTAGCAAAATCACATTCATGAAAAAAACCTATCTACAACTGACAAAGAAAAAAGAAAACTATTGCAAGCACTTAAGAAACAATAATGGAATACAAAAATAATAAAAAGTAAAGAAATTTTAATTTGGTCATTCTCCACCATTTTGATCCATAAAGTTACAGCACTGCCATAAATTATTTGAATAACTCTTATGTCAAAGAACTGAATGATCCAGGAATCGTGGGCAGATGTAATGACTGGAGTGGAAGACGTATGAAATGAAGGTATTGGCTCAAGGATCTGCTTCAGATCCTGTTTGCTTGTCCCTTGAACCATGAAGTCAGCCACAGCCATGTTTAATGCATGCTGAGTTTGTAGCAACATGGTCTTTACTGCTATTACAATGGGGAGAATCAGAATATTTATTTCATTTCCACTGTGCTGTTACCAGCCTCGTGGAAACAAGTCTCTTGGCTAACAAGTAAATAGGCAGAAAGTGTAGTATTTTCATGTGGTTCTGCACAATTTTAAGCACAGATGTCAAAAACTAATGCTTGAAAATTACCCTTTTCTATAAACCAGTGACCTCCATCCAGCTGTGTACCTTCGGGTGTTTTGTGAAATAAAAGAAACAATAAAACACAGTGTATCGCTAATTACTGCTCTGAGGGGCTGAATGGGAATGAAACCTTTAGCTGTAGTTATAGATATCAGAGGTGGGCCAAAATAGTAAGCGTTGTTCATTTTTAGGGAAGAACTCTGAATTATGAAGTCAGTAATTCTTTCTTACGTGGCCCAAATAAGCCTATTGATCCTCCACAGATTCACTCAAAGGCCCAGGAGGTGGGAAGGTTTTGCCTGTTGTGTATTTGGGCGAGATCCAAATGGGATGGAAAATCATTATACATATAAGCACATTTACTCCATAGGACGTTAATAACTATTTGCTGCTGAGTAGTTATTCATGCGGTTTTTACTGCCAGAAGGCATTAAGTGGGCTTAAAGAAACACAGATTTATATGAGGCATAATCTGTTGACTTCCCTTTGTAGATTACGCTGTCATGTCATTGAATATCAATAATAAAAAGGCAAACTTTTCAACGTTTTCTTCGCCGATCAGTCTGGAACAAATCTGGTTTGGAATACCATTGTAGCACCTATGAAATCTGTAATGCAGCCACCTCATTTGCCCCTTCTCTTTGTGGATGTGTGTTTTTCCAGTTATTTCCCCATGACTTTCCTCTGCCAGGTAAATCTCCCTGTGGTGGGTTAGCAGGCAGGGAAGCTTGCAGGTACGATGGAAAATGCAGTCTGCTCCAACCTGCATGCCCACAAACCAGAAATCACTGACACCTGTCCCTGCCTTGGCCCTGCAGGTGTACCTGACAGCCAGCACAGTGTATGGGCTGGAGGGGCAGCTGACCAACCTGGAAGACACCGCACGCAAGATCAACAGTGTTACTGAGGAATCTGAGCTGGCCGATCTGGAGGATCAGGTGGCCACAGCAGCTGCCCAGGTTCATCATGCAGAGCTTCAGGTGAGGACAGCAGCTCCTCCCCATCTGCAGGTTTCACACTGCCTTGCCTAACACCCACCTCACCCTACACACTTTGACTATTCTTTCATACTGCCATAGTCTGATGATCTAAGGATGCTGACAGCATCACATGAGCTGAGCAGAGCGTAACTGAGCTGTGTAGCTCAGCCCAGCCAGATGTACTGTATATGTTTGTTTCTTCCCTCATCTTGGTTTTGGACATGGGAGTGCAGCAGCCTCCTACTGCAGTACTAACGCTGGGCTGCTCCTTGCTGCCAGGCAGCTCCCATGGTGCGCTCTGTGTCATGTGTGTGGCCCTGGTCAGTTAGAATGTGTTCTTACAAGATGCAATTTGTACAGATCTATTATGTGCAAATAGAGACTGAGGCAGTTTATCTAATCAGCAAATTGTAAAGCACTTCCCAAAAGATGCCAGTGTTGGCAGCTTTCTACCAGCAAAGGCCACCGGCAGCCAGAGGCTGAGCCAAGCACAGAGCCTAGGGCTTGCATGCCTGCCGTGGGATTTAGGTGCTGAGCAGCACACATCCCTGCCAAAGGCAAGAAATCTTGGGCACTGTGATCTAGCACCACTCTAGCGGGCTCCACAAAGTCCAGGTCTCAGAACACATTGTGATCTGGTGCTAAAAGCTGAACAAGGTAACGCTGCCAGAACTCAAGGGGCTGACATGGCTTGCAGCTCATTGCCCAGTCTGTACCCTGCAAGACACCCTGACCTGCCTGTGTCATAGTTTAATGGGAAGTACCTGGTGATTTTACTCAGTGGAAGGATGCTCAACTCAGGACTGAGCAAAGATCTGAGAGCCTGACATGTCTCTGATGTCAGAAATGCATTGTTGCACTACTTGGCAAACTGGCAGTGGTGTTTTGTTGGCTTTTGTCATTAGCATTTATTTTAGGATAAATCTGTTAATGGGGGTGACAGGGAGAAGGAAAGAGGCCTAAGCTATGCAAGGAAGCCAATGGAAGATCTTCTGCAGAGTGAAGCCAGCTGTGGCTTCAGGTGTCATTGCGAATCAGGAGTTGAGTTGTATGTCTGACTTCTCTGACTCTTCTTTCTCTTTGTCAACACTTGTCTCCACTACTCTTAATATCAGACTTCTTTCCCCTGGCAATTTGTTTTCCATTCAGTATTTTTATATAGTGTGTGCCTGCATTTAAGCATGCTTGTGTTTAATATGCATATACATTTGAACTATAAATATATAAGATCAAATGTTTAGATTTTGTGACAGAGGATTTATTTTGCATGTGTATGAAATTAATTTTTAGTTAGGAAATGTGTCCCACAAAGTCGTTCTTTGGATGTAGCCTTTTAAAAACACAGCTTGAATGAATTTGGGATTATGCAGCTAAAGGTAAATGGGAGATAGCAGATGCAGGTTTTCTCTGCTCCTTTCTTTTTTCCTCAAAAGGAGTAAAATGCTTCTTCCTTGGAGTCACAAGGTAGGTTGGATTGTTCTTTTACTCCATCTTTACTAACAAATTAAGCCCCTTTTAATGTCAGGACTAAAGAATGCAGGAAAGTGTCAGAATTGCTGAAGAAGTTAGCCTGTTTATATTTTCTTATTAAAGAGGATTTTACTGGGGGAGGGGTATATTTTAGAAGTGGCATCCACAGTAATTTTAAAACTTCTTTTCCCCCCTCCCCATCTGTCTGTCTCTCTCTTTTATTTTCTTTGAAGATTTCAGATATTGAGAGCAGAATATCAGCTCTCACTGTTGCAGGCTTGAACGTGGCTCCCTGTGTTCGCCTGACAAGGAAACGGGATCAAAAGCAAACAAACCAGGTGCCAGAACATTATGTTCAAAAATACATTGGGGAAATCTTGCCTCTTTCTCTATAATGGAGTTGAGTAATGCATATATGTTGTTTACAGATGCATACAATTGACACATCGAGACAGCAGAGGAGAAAACTTCCAGCTCCACCAATAAAAGGTGCGCTTAAATTGTTACGTGAATTAGAGAGAGAGAGAGAGAGACCCTCTTTATAAGATTCAATATAATGTACTGGTCAGCAAAGTAGGGAAAAGTTTAAGTTACGAAGTGAACAGAGAAAGCCTAATAGACTGTCCCATCCTCCTCATTTTCCATGTACTTGCATTATATATAAAATACCCCTTTGTCACATTAAGAAGCATCACCACTTTCTCTTCAGTGAAAGTTGTGACAGTGACAAGTAAACAAGAGCAGAGGCAGAAGGCTGAGGAATGTTGAATACTTGCCCTGCAAGAGGGGTGCTGCTGCTCCAGTGTGGCTGGGGTTACTCTGTGAGACCCAAATGGTCATAGTGTTTTATTTACCAAAAACCAGTTGCCACCCTCCACAACCCACCACTTCCTTAATGTCTGTCTTTGCTGATTTCAGCCCTTATGAAGTGGCTCAGCTATGTTTCCGGTATGTCAGACAATGGCTGTGAAATGTCTTTATAAAATCAAGTGGGTGTTTTCTTTCATGGTTTTTTGTGGGTTTTTATTGTTTTTTTTTAACTCTGCAGTGCGTTGTCTCTGACAATTCTAGGGCTTGGTTCACTGCACTATTCTTTTGTAATTCCACTGATTGATATGGCCTCAAACTTTAATAAATTTGGAGTACCACAGCCTGCTGTTTTTAATTTAAATTAAATCCAGCTTTCCTCATACATCTTAGGGAAAGTTTTATCTCTCTAGAAGCTGTGACTCTTCAGAAGTATTTTTATATCTGCTGCAATCTCTTATGAGAAAAATCTCCCCTTTTGTATTTTACCTAGGTGAAAAAATAGATAGTTCTCCAGTTACCACTGTCAGAACGTTTAACAGAAACTTCATGCTTCAAGGATCTCTAACACAAAGAACTAAAGAAAGGAAAAGCACTGCCAAGGACTTAATGGTAAAAAAACATTTTCAAAACTCATTTAAAAGGTGTTAAATAGAGAGATAGCACTATCTGTGTAGGCAGCTATATTTCAGAATCTTCAGAAATCTTTTTTGTGATAGTTTGAGGAAAAAAAAATAGAGACTGCTGAGGCAACTCTACAACAAATATGACCAGTGTCCTGGAAGATGTCTGACTATATACCATAGAATAGCAGCTCCTGAATGTCAGCTTGTGATAATGTTGCCTGGCTGCCAGGTCTCCAGGAATGTGCCACCCTTATTTTTTAAAAGATAAATAAATTTGTCATCCCCTGCATTTCAGACTTCTGAACCAGACCCTCATAGAACCAGCTGCACATTGTAACTTGGCAGGTGAGAGTCACCTTGAATTTCACTAATTGTTGAGAAATGTTCAAAGGTTACCTAAGTGGAATTTAAGGGGTAGACAGGTCATAGATTGGTTCTGCAAGGTTTGAACAAGGAGGCTTCGCTCAGGACACCCAGGACAGCTGTCAGTCATTTCTTCTCCAGCAGCCATAGAGGGATAAGGAAAAAAGCTGACTGTCCCAAAGTAGTCTGCCACAGGATATGTGGGAAATATGTGGGGAGGTGAGAAGGGAAAGGACCTGGCTCTGTTCTTCAGCAAGCTTGTTTAGTCATTCACTCATGTTTTTTTCTTTCCTGTGTCTTTCTGTTCTAGGAACCTTCTATAGGATCTGCTGTGATGTACTAAACTTACACTTCCGTACTGCCAATAACACACTGCCTAAGGCTGTACACTAGAGTGCCTTTTCTTAACAGCCATTGTGTATGTCCAGCTGAAAATGGACCCTCAAGAACCCATAGAGCCTCAGTTATAGGGCTTCATTTGGATACCTCACTGAGAAAGCTGTCCAAGTCTTCAGCATTGTGGTCTGCTACAGGAAACTCTGCCTTAAAGTTCTCAGAGGACTCTAGACAGGATGCTGTTTCAAAAGCAAGGCTCCACATTTTAAGATGCACTTTTTCTCCCTATCAATTGTACTAAAGTATGTCGTCTTTAAACTGCAGTATGTTTTTGTACACTCAATCAGTCATAATTATAGGCCAATTAATCTGCCAAAGCAGACCTGTGATCCATATTTGCTGGCCTCTTTACTAGTCATGTGGGCATCTGTCTTGTCGAGCAGTAAGAACAACTGTGCAGTGTGTGCTGCTTTTCAGCTGCGTGGAGGGAGAGGAGAATCCGTGTACCTCGCTCTGCTCCCAGGGAGTCAGTGGAAGTCTTGGGAGGGTTAGGAGGAGGAGGAAGACTTCTCTGTTCGCTGAGAGTACATTTCGCAGATTGAATGTTCCAGCTCCAGAGCTAGGGATATTGCTCTAGGCAGCAGGGGTGTTGTGCTGAACCAGAAACTGGTGGCCACACATGTGGACCAGATGTCTGCTGAGTTACAGTCCCAGCATCTGGAAACATCTGAACACTGTTAAAGAAACCAACACCTTTGTATGTCTTGTTCTTCTTGGCAGCACTGTTCACTTGGTGGTGGCCAACCATGCTGTAGTTCAGAATAAATTCTGTCCAAACCTTTAAGACAGGAAAAGGAAGTGAAAGCACTGGGGGTGAGATCTCTGCTGACTGACTAGTGGTTGTAGGGTGGCTGCAGCTTGCAAGAGATTCCTTTCTGACTTTCACTGATGTTTCTGAGGAGGCAAATGTAGCCCAGACATCAGTTCCTATACTAGTCTGGAGCCCCCAGAGAGTAGCTGGGGCTTGTTGCTGGTGCCTCATGCACCCCACTTCCACTGGACCACTCTGAATTGGATTGTGAATAGTAATATTCCCTCTTTTGTTTCTTGAGACCCTTAACAGGTTAGTCAAACTAGAAGGCCCTTCGGCAGATGCCCAGGAGGGAGGATGCTGCTTGTGGGGTGTCCGTCTCACCCTTCTGTGGGAGAACATTGCCAATTTGTGGTATTTTTTGCTCTGAAGAATACAAAGAAGGTAGTCAGAGGAGGTGGTAAGCCAGTGAATCCCTTACCTTCCACACCAGTTGCAGAGCAGGTACCCAAGTGCAGATGGGGTTGATGTGAAATGTGCTGTGAAGGAAGGCATGGGCTGGCAAGTTTCCCCTCAGCATTAAGGAGTGGTGAACTTTCCCAGGAGCTGTGGGTACCAGGAAGGAGGAGAGTTCCTTCTCTCTCTGGGCTCCCAGTGAACACCCACGAGCAGAGTGCCACACATTACCTGCCATGCAGCAGGAAAGCAGTTCCCTGGGACACCAGGCCATGAAATGTCTGTGGTTGGGCAAATACAAGCGATACTGGGAAAATTTCCTGACTAGCTGGATTTAGCGGGGTGAGTGGGGAAGACAAGGAATGGCTGGATGGGTTGATTGGAAAAACAGTGCCAGTTGCAAATCTGCCATCCACATTTGACATCTAGCTTGTCAGTCCTCTGATGTCCAGCTGCATGTGAGGAACCCTTGGAATAAATTCAATCATCTTCCCACTTTTAAGTGTCACTCCATCCCTTCAAGGAATCTCCATCTGCCCAAGATCTGACCCAGTGTGTTTATTCTGGGTGAAATTAGGCCTTCTTTTACTCTCACACAATACTAGTTCTCTGAAATTGGTTTTCACAGATGTGAAGGAAGAATTTGGCCCACTCTGTTTAATATATAAATACATATATAAAACAAATAGATTTTATTTATATATGCAATCCAGTAAAGGAGATTAAACAGAGTAGGATGCCTAGTAATTTTTTTTTTGTTACTCAATTTCCTCCTCCATTGACTGTTCTCGTGTATGTATACAATACATTCCCAGGTTCTGGTTTATGCAGGTATGCGTGTTATGAAATGTCATTAATGGTGGTTGGTCTGCATATTCGTCTAATAAATAATAACTAATATCGTGTATGTAATATCAATACAGAAATGACTAATTTTAATAGAATAACTCTTTGGCTTTTTGTTCTGTTAGTGTGATTTAAACAAGCCAACAAAGTTTGGAGTAGGTTGTTTTCCTTAAGAGGCATGAAAAGCAACTATTATCGTGTTACAATGTTAAAATATTCAGTCTTCTTTGACAGACAAATGTGTACTGTGTAGGCATTGCAAAAAAAAAAAAAAAAACCTTAAAAAAAAATCCCACCTGCTCTAAGGCATTTGAATTTTTACAAATGTTTATCGTGCCAAATATGTGCAAAGATATAATTTACTGTTTTAAAAAATCATAGAAGTATATGTTATAGCACACAAAGAATTATTTTGTCATCAAGTGATTTCAATCTTTAGTGTTAATATTTATATTTAGATTAATTTTTATAAATGAAAATATTTTAATGGGTAAAATGAAGACTATATGACCTATTTGATTAAGTCTGAGTGAATATTAAGCTTGCCTTGTTGTTGTTATCTGCATACTCACCAAGAATTATTGTCAAGAGAAATTATAAAAGAGTAAAAGCGATTTATGAAAAGAGTGCCTTTTCAATGACTTGATTCATAAAGAAAACCAAAAAGTTCTTCTCTTTTGTTTGGATTTATGTGCACTTTGGCCCGGAAGCATGCAGAACCCACAGCCACACATGGTGCTGAGGCACTGCCTGTCCACAAGTGACACTGTCACACCCGGGACATGGGCATTTCCACAGAGGTGCCGGGGTTTGCCAAGGGCAAGGGGGCATGCTCGGTTCACACCTCCTCCTCCTCCTCCTCCTCTAGGGCTGGGGTGGGAGGAATCCTGTTAGGAACATTTGCTGGTGGGTCATCTCCAAACCGTGGAGTCTGCTGGGTGAAATACCATCTCAGGCACAGTTTCTCAGGCAGAATTTCTTGATTTCTCTCTGAGATTGCTACAAAAACTGAGCAAGAACCCTGCCAATAATCCTAGTCTCGCACTTCCAAAATTCTTTGCAATGAATGCGGATCAAAATATTTATCAGCATATCTTCTCCAGCATGAAAGCATTCAGTAAAATTAGTGTTTTAAGTAACACTTTGGGTCAGCAGATATGTTGTATTGGTGCCTTGATGGGGCTACCTAAAAACAGAGACTAGACAAAATTAAGAGAATAAAAGCGGGTATATTTACTGAAGGGCCTTCAGGTACATTTTGGGCAGTCAGAGCCCCAGGGGCTGCGCCCAGAATGGACAATGGGTCACGAATTTTTCATATTTATTATAAGTTTGGTCCATTTGCATATCAGGGTTAATTCTCCAATTACAGCTTCAGGTAATGAAGTGATTCACCCCAAGTTTGCTCCCCCCGTAACCCACTGTTGTTTACATTTCTCGAGGCCTGAGACAGTAAGGTGTCCTTGAGTTTCAGGCCTAGAGAGGATTTGTTTTGTCTGACCAGAATGGGAGAACAGTAGCTAACAGGCTATATGGAGTTTTTAGAATTATACACTAAAGAATTACAGGATATGAAAAATACAAAAGCTAAAATCCTAAGGCATCAGTATTATAAATGGTAGTAACTCCCTTATTATAATAAAAACCCATCCCTTGCTGACAGGCCATTTGCAAAAAGAGAAAGAAGAGTTAAAATGTCTTCAATGTTTAATTCAACCATTATTCAATTCTAGTAGTAATTCTCACAAAGCAAAATAAATGGAAGTCCATTCAACTTTATCCTTTGCAGAATGATTCATGGCCTGGATTTAACCATCAGCTATTACCTAAATTGTACACTATCTTTTTTTGATATAAGCCATAGATTAAACTGTATTATTCCTGCTAATAGTGATTAATCAAGATGAAATACATTGTAACTAACACTTCTTATAAAACTAGTTATATTAACATGAGTAAATATGGGTATTGAGCTGCATCTTCAGGCTTATTGATGTGCACTAATGTAGTAGATGGTACATGGCTTTTGATCCTCAAAGAGTGACTTTAGCTTGCTCAGACGGCGTACTTGGAAATAATGACATTGTTTTAAAGGGAATCAGTTCATTCAGGCCCTTGCCCCTTTTGGTTAATGGTGCATGATTATATGCAGTAGGCACAAAACTACTCCAAGGAGTTCAGTTAGCCAATTTTTTTCTTCAGCGGGGAGAAAATACTTATCTTTTATAGGAGCTCCTCTTTGTTCATGAATATATCTCTCCAGCAGTACAGGAAGAATCATGAAGGGCCAGTGGGTACTTCAGGGAGACATTCTTAGCAGTGAATGTTAACAATCTATAAAAGCTACACACAGAGAACCAGCATTTCATGTCATTAATGCAGGTACATTAAAAATTGGTAAGAGCCTTTTTTTTTTTCTTCCAACCATTGCTATTTATTTTTACATATCAACAGCCATTGGCTTTGAAATGTGACAGGAGGGTTTAAATGTAAATGATACATTTAACACTGCACAGTTTAAATCCCAGCCCAAAAGCTGTGTGGGTTTTGGATAAACCTAACAGTGAACCTAGCAGCAAACAGGATCAGGAGATTGATGGGGATGCACAATGAAGAAACATCTTTAAAAGCAGTGGTAGCACTCAGTGCTGATGTCCACGCATTGTCTTTTACTTACACCCTGAACATGTTTCTTTTTGAAGGTACTTGCACAAGAAGCAGAAAGAAGAGCAGCATGGGATTGTTAGGCAAAAGCAGAACTGTAGGTCTGAGGTGCAGGGGAGGGCACAATTCAAAGAACAGAGGTAGGGTTGCCACCTTGGGGAACAGAGATCACCAGTCATTGTCCTCTGTGTCCAATAATTTTTGCTCCCACAAAGCATTCAAGATGAAATCCAGATGTCTGCTCACAGGCCTCAGGCTGCTTCTCAGCTGCCTCTTCCCAAAGCGACCGATGGGGCGAACGCCACGGCCCACATACCAAAAAGGGTCGATCTCAGGACCTAGAATTCAAAGCAGTCAGTGAGGATGCACCACTGCACTTTGAGGCAGCGTATCCTGAACATCTTGGGGATGTTAGACAGCTTACTTGTAGCCCAGGAAAAAAAAAAGGGAAAGGCCACAGCCAGACACACAGCTTACTGGTGGGTGTAACTTTTGAGGGTTACTTGCCATGTGTAGAGCCCAAAGGAAGACGATTCAGATGCAAAAATAATTTTCATCCATCTGGGCTGCAACCTGCATTTCTAACATAAGCCAAAGGGCCCATCAAAATTTTCTGCAGTAGTTACCAGGTACACTATTTCTACAGGCTAACAAATCCACTGGATGGCAGAGGGGCTTCCTACATGAGAGATCAACATGAAAAGTTCATTCTTGTTCACTTAGGAAGTTGTTTTCATGGATGACTATTTTTTTCCTTTTAAAGCTCTAACACACGACTTATTTTTGTGGTCTAGTGCAGTTTTAGGGCAGGAGTGCACAGGGTTATAGTTGTATTAAAAGACTATAATATGAAAAAGATTATTTAAAAAGTATTAAAGACTATATATTAAAAGATATAGCAGCAGGGAAATTCCAAAACACACTGGAGATTATACCACCCTAAGGAAATGCCAAATCGTTCTAGAGCCAGACAGCTGTCAGGAACAGGAATAAATTACAATTTAAGTACATTATATATCATCGCAGTCACATGAAAGTCTCAATCAAGGCAGGAGGATTTTCCCCTGTGCATTTTGATGCTTGAACAGAGGAAAAAATTCACTTTGCCATTAAATTTCTCCATAAATACATCTTTTAAGTCTTTCAGAACAGTGTTTAACAGCCTTCCTACTCAACAAAACCCAAGAAACGTTCTTGTTTTTCACCTGTATACCTAAAACCTGAGGTTCCCAACATCTCTAGTCCTCTTTAATGGGGAGAGGTGTGGCACTGAGCCCACACACCTTACTCTCCACAACCCCTCTTTCCCACTTCACCTACAATTATCAGCCTATGCTCCTTGGGGGAAGATGAGATTTCTTGATGCGATTTTCTCAAAAATCTTTTGGATTGTGTGCTAGTTTTAACTGGGGATACATGGTATCATCCCTCACCTGGATATCCTCAGGTCTTCACAGCATCTCTGGAGACAGATACTTCAGCCACTTGTATTTGGACTTTCAGACAACTCGCAGTCCCAGACAGAATTGAAGATGTCTGTAATGTGAGCTTAAGGTTCTGGCCCTTGCTTTCTTTTTATTATATAGAAGTAGTTGTGTAGGTCTACAGAACACAGCTGAAAATTTGGTGCTTAAATATTTGATGTATATCACTTTACATTTTCTTGTCTGTCCTTTGCACATTAGTGTCTTCTCTGATATTTATCAAAAATAATGCTATTTGCCTTGGCTAATTAAGGGCTGTGAGAAAGACATGAGGTTTTGTATATGCACTGACAAGTGCAAATGGAAGCACAGGGCCTCACACCAAGGTTTCACCATAGAAATACCTGCATGATTTGCTGTTGAACTTTGCCTGACAGCCCAGCCCTGATCCGTCCGTGCAGCAGATACTGTGGGGTCACCATGTCAGGTGAGACTCATACTTACTTCTGTTGTCTATCTGATGTTTAAATGGCCTGCTCTGTCCCGAAGCAAAGCTGAGCAACACCAAGAGCATCACGATGTAGACAGTGACCAGCTTTAAGTGGTTTGGTGACCACTGAGCACGTGGTGTCCAGGAGATTGGATGCCACATGATGGAGCAGTGGTGGGAAGGCTGTAAGGAGAAGGGTGAACATGGGGAACACGTATGAGTTAAAGCTCTCAAGGTGAAGGAACGTGTCAACTGTAATGGTATGTTCCTGCCCATCAGATCCATTTCATGGCTCTAAGTTCTGTAGAACACTGATGCTGGGGATGTCCTGGGCATTTCTGTTTGAAGGCAAAGGCTATGAAGTGGGCCACCTACTGAGATAAAAACTGGAGACTTTTTCTCTCCAGCAGTGAAAACCTTCACAGGACACTCAAGTCCTGGACCTGAGCTCACTGCTGATTCTGTATGCCTCTCTGTATGACCACAGGTGTTGGCCACCAAAGTATGTTTTAGCCACTACCACCAGCACCCTTTCCTTGCTGGTAAAACATGTCTAACATTTGTGTTTTACACACTCTTTTTACAAATGCATTTCAGTATGAATGTCAATGCTCCTCCTGTGCCATCACACCCTTTTTTTTGCCAGCGTGCAAAATTATGATTTCCAGTTACAGTTTCCCCTGGTAGATGTCCCAGTCCTGTAAAGGCACCCAGATGCAACAGAATGAGAATTCCCTCCCAATTCCCACAGGACAGGCTGGGCAGAACAGAAGGTGCTGAGCTGGGAAAATTGCATTCAGGAAGGGGAGGGAGCCAGGCTCTGGTTACCACTGTCTCTGGCATTTTGTACAAGCTTCCTCGCAGCAGCTGTCATGCCAGGATAGTCTGTCTCGTGACATGCAAGGTCTGTCTCTACATTTGACATCCTGGAGCCTCTGCCTATAGAGCAGGAGCCTATTTGCTTAAGTATCATGTAAGTGACGTAGATATACAGGCACAGAGGCTGTAGGAAATCCTCTCAGCTGTGCCTACACAGGGGCTTCTCTTTGCGTATAGGTGGAATTTTTCCCCAGTTGCTGCCAAAATCTTAGCCTGCCTTCAGTACAGGCAGAGTAGGAATGAAAATCTTTGATGCAAGATGCTCCCAAACACACCAAACAGGCAACACAGCAAAAACACATGAAGAAGTTGGTTGTGTCTTTCACCAAAATGTAGTCAAAAGCTCCTTCACCCCTAGCATTCAGTAAAAGTTTCTCAAGGGCTTTTTCCCACACTGACAGTTGCTTACCAGGCAGCTTAGAGGAAAGTGATTTTAATTCATGATTTCAGAACTTCAGATTAACTTTTTCTAACTTGAATATCTCTCATGACAATCAGGACTAAATTATCTTACAATGCAGAACCACATGAGATGAATTCTGCCTTCAGTTTCAGCTGGGGTACCTCTCCTGTTGCTCCGTTTTCAGCAAAACCTTAGGTTCACTGAGACAAAAAGAAGGTGTTTTGAGGCATCTCTCTAGTGTGTTTACAGGGCTGCTGAGAGGTTTTCAGGTTACTTGCTCCCTGGTTTTCTGTCTTGGTTTTTTTTTTGGGAACTGAGTTACAGAAAGAAAGAGCTTGCCTTGAGCTCATTGTTGATGAAAGACAAAAATACAGGGAAAAGCTTTTAGCACACACTTTCCCCTAAGCACTGCTGTGTCTCAGTCCCCACCAGCTGGTCCTGTGCCTGAATCAGCCACTGCAGCCACTTTCTACAGCACTGATATGTATTGAATTTTTTGTTCATACCCTTGTCCTGGCTAGGGTTTCTGTGAAGAATATCACTCCCACTGCTCCTCAGTAAGTAACATGCCACCCCAAAATAATCAGGGGGCTCAGCAGCTCTAATCCTCCCTAATTTTTCCTACACCTAATTGTCCTACCACTGTTTATATGGGAAGAAACAGAGACTCAGGTACTGCCACAAACTTGACCCTGAGCATTCTAATACTCAGCTCCATCTTGTCACTAAGCAAAAATGCACAGTCCTTTCAAGAGTCATGTGGCTGAGAGATGGTCTGTGATCTCCTCAGATCCAGACCTACCTTAGCCCACAGACCTGCAGCTTTCTTCCAAAAGGAAAATTGAAAAAAAACAAGACCTCACCCAGTCAAGCTGTGTGCCTCCATTTTCAACTATTAAATAATCATAAAAATTTAAAAACCTGACTAGTTGCAACAAAACTTGACACAATTAAAAGTTTCAGGAAAAATTTTGCTTCTGGAGCAAAATTCAGTGCCACTGTCATTTGATCAACTTGCCACTTCTGCTTGGTGCCCAAGCAGAGTCTTTAAATTTTGGCTGAGTAACATCTGTGACAGCAGTCTGGCAACTTTAATCGATATGAGAGGGGAAAGTTAAAGCCACAAATGAAGTTGCAGTGAAGCAGCAGTATCACAGCTTGCCATGGCTCTGCCTCACAAGGAGCCAGAGACCAGCCTGGCTCTCCCTCTGGGCACACAGGGGCTCTTACCATACCAAACTCAAATCTGCTGCGGATCCATCAGATATAACCCTACCACTGTTGTCCTCGGAAGACAAGGTGCTATTAATTCTTGACACCCTAAACCAGTATCTTCCTTGAGATCAGCGGCTGTGTACACCCCCACGATGCAAACGTGTAAAGCTTTCCTGTTCGAAAGCAGCATTGGAAGCACCACCGAGGGATAAGAGCCCAGGCGAGCGCAGGCCCGGGACCAGGCTCGTTTCAGCGCCGAGAGGCGGGAGAGGTGCAGGGCTGTGCTGCGGAGTCCTGCCTGTGCTCTCCCTGCAGGGCACAGCACTGCCTGGGGGGTCAGCCACCCTGCCTCGCCACGGTCTGCTTCGCTAACAAAAACTGGGCAAAAGTTATTGAGCACAGGGCACAGCTCTGTATGTTAACGTTTTGGGCTAAAGCCCAAAAAGAAAAAAGGAAATTCAGCAAGAAAGAGCCTGGACAAGCGCTGAAGCAGATAGGGGAAGGCACTCACCTTTGTGCACCAAAGCTGCTTCTCAGGTAGTCGCTGCTCCAAGCAGAAGCAGGGCAGCTGATGGGGGCATGTGCCTTTTATACCGGAGGGAAGTGGACTTGAAGCAGGGAGGGGGAGTCAAGAGGTGGGCCAGCAGCACGTCAGCAGTACTAGTGAGCAGGATTTAAATTTACAAAAGGAGGGGTAGGAGAACGAAGGCTCTATTAGAAAGCCATTGATCAGGGCAGGGGGAAGGGAGCAGGAGCTGAGGGCGGCGCCAGGGGATTTTAGCGGGGGGCATGGCAGGACACATGACTGAGGCCCCCAGGCCCACCAGGAAGAGAGCAGAGGGAAGGGGGCTGCTGCCATGTCTCTGTGGGGGGGGGGGGGGGGGCACAGACAGATGGGAGCAGCTACACTTTCTGCAAAGGAGAGCCAAGGCCTCTGTGCTGCCCAGCTGAGATGCTCTGTCTGAAGAGCATATCTGCAGGGGGAAACACTCATGGCTGAGGATGAGTTGTGGGGAGAAAGAGGAGATGGACAGTGGAGAGCTATCAGAGCCAGCAAGCTGGAACAGTCAGTCCACACACTCCTTCCCCAGCCCTTGTTCCTCTTGCTGTTGTCCCATCTTTGTGTTTTGCTTAGGATCTTATGTGATGACAGCTCTTGTTTCATTCAGCCCCAGCCCAGAGCTGAGATCAACCCACCCATGCGTAAGTTTTAAGTCACGCTGCAACACAGCACACAAGTAGCTGATGAAATCAGTAGTGATTCAGTGCTTAAGCAGGCCCTCACCAGTTTTGTAGCAGAGAAAATTTCATCTGCATGAGGCCAATATCTCAAGCAATATGGTATTTTTACAATAGGTGTCTCTTCTGAGTGGTTATTTTTAACTCTGTCTCTTGACTAATGTGTCACCGCGGCCTTGCGGTTAGGGATCTTGCTGCTGTAGAAGCTAAGACCTTGTTTACTCTGGAGGTTTGCAGGGGAGAGCAGCTGAACTGGCAGGTGCTTCGCTCCTTGGGCACCATCCTGCAGAGAGGCTGAGATGTGAAGCATTACTGGGCTGACTGGGAGCTGCAGGCTTTCTCTTCACAGACCCATGTTCCTGCTCCACTCCTGGTGAGGTACCTGGAGGAACAATTTTAAGGCTGTGCTTTGAAAGGGGGCTCTGAGGCCTGACCCCATCCATAAACTGAGACTGCATAGGAAATGCTGCAATCCCATTAGGATGAAGAGGAAGTTCAATAGCAAATATGTTCAGTTTTTCTATAAAGACGCTTTCAGCTGGGAAAACCTCAAAGCACAAATAATGCTATTTCACTTTAGGCACCTCTCAAAAGAAATGAAATTATTTTATTTCCTAGTGGCAGTTTGTGGGGTACCTCTATGAGGAAGCATAGTGAAATGTTGCCTGGCCCTGCCCTTACTCACCATCCAAGCATCAAGTACCACTGGGAGAGTATGGTCTCTAATTTCAGGGATTTTTCATTTCTGTGTAATAGTTTGTTTTACGGGTACATGTATGAACAAAAATGGTAAAGAAGCCTGAGAAATACTCTTCTGTTCTCCAGTTTCCACCCAAAAACAGCTAAAAGAAGTGTCTTCCTCATCCAAGTTTTCAAGAGTTTACTCAGACTACTCAGGATCATAACTGCAAAATATGAAGAGCACTTCAAGTCTATGGTAGCACAAAAGGTCTTTCTACAGCTATCACAATCAATAATAGATATACATGCTTTTCTCAGAAACCTCCTTTTAGCGTGTTCCCTTTGAACCTTGCAAATACTCCCTACCTAAAAATCAATCTGCATCCAAGAACCAGGCAGTGGCTGTGCTTCTGCCATGCTAATTTTGTGTGCATGTGTGCTGAGGGTATTTTCTTAGTAAGTAAAACCCTTCATGGCTTCTCATTGTAGATCTTTTTCCTTACTGCTTTTCACATTTATTTTGACCAGAAAATGTGAGTATCCCTTCATGACCTCTAGTGGGCAATTGCTGGAGTAAATGTTTCTTTTCTTCAGGATAATGCAGGACTCTTTCTTGTTTTGTTGTTTTTGCTGGTGATCCTATCATCTTAAAAAAGAAGCAAAAGTTTTTTAATCGCATTTACTTTTTCTAGCCTTGCTGGCACTGCAATGTGAGCCTTTCCATAGTACAGATAATTTTCACCGATTGTCACCTACATGGAAGTTATCACATAGAACAAAATGATGCAATGTCTTCATGTTAAGAATGCTTGCTTACTGATAAAGGCTGCTTGCAAATAATAAGCCATACAAAATAAAATAAAAAGAAACCCCAACCACACACACACACAAATCATTATTAGGAGAGCCAGCATTTAAAATGCTCTAATATAATAATTTACCTTCATTCTGGTCCAAAGTTGACCTACTGCAGTACCTTGGTTTTGACAGTGGACAACAAAGAACATTTATGGAAAAGTCTAAAAACAGGGCAACATATTTTCACATTCCCCACTATACTCTTCTCATAGACCCTTGAGCCCTGTGGTCCAGAGACTTCCCAAACCAAATGTTTCTTTATGGTAGGTAGCCCTTGATGGGCTTCTTCTCTTTCACTGTTGCTTCCTGAACCCATGTAAATTCTCAGCATCCACAAAATTGTGTGCCAAGGACTTCACAGCTCTTTCTCTGCTACAAGAAGGATCATGGCTGTGCATCTGTTCTGGACACACTACTTGTCAGTTTCGAGAGCTTTCATTTTCACTTTCATTCAAGTATTTCCATTTTCGCTTTCAATCATCCTGACTCCATGAAAGGCTACTGTAAAATGTTCTCAGCAATGAAGAGTAATAAATTATGTGATAGTCTGTTTAAATGAGCCTCATCAGGCATTTCTCTTACCAAAGTAAACTTTACTCCATCCTCATTCACTGGATGTCATCATTTCTATCCATCAGACCAGAAATGAACCACCACAGTGCTATGTACAGTACTCAGATGATTTCACAGAAATCATCCTGGCTTCTCAGGGTCTTTTCAGGCAGCTGTGACTTTATTTCATTTTCTTACCCCATTCATAGCAGGTCTTATGCTTTGGCTGACAAAAGCAAGTCAGCTCATGCAGCACAGAAATGTGAAAGCCATTTAGACTTGGGAGGAACTGGGAAACAGCTGTCAGGGGAACGAGGGTTGTGAAAGACTGAATGGGAAAGATGATCTAGAGGACAGCTTGGTCTGTAGTGACGGTGCAGAGGTTTGTGTGTTAAAACTTCCATTCTTTTTCTGTTTCTGAGCGAGAGGCTGGGCACATGCCGTCTTCTTTGTAGAAGATCCTTGAGAAAAACTCCAGTCCTGCCTCACACACAATTAAAGACTCCTGCACATAAAATTCCTGTGTAAGTTATGAGCACGAACAGGGCTGAGCCAGCTTCTAGCTGGAGTGTCTCAGTGTCTCAGTGGGAAGGCTGACCAGGGATGCACCAGGGATGCAATTAAATCAAAAGGCAGTAGATACACAGATGTGAAGGGCTGTGAGGAAGAAAGCAACTTCCCAAGGTAAGGAGAGGTCAGGCTTCTGGGCAGGAAATGCTGAGGGGGATGAATGGAGATAATGGGAAGGTATTGCCTGGAGGATGGAGTGACCCAAGAGAACGAGGTCCAGGGAGCCTGATGCAGAGAAATATTCTTTGACAAGACAGCACCAGAGGCCAACAGTGAACTACAGTTCTGATGACAAATGCTACAATTTAGTTTTCTCAAAGAACTAATCCAAATCTTCTTTTTTCTGTTCTTCTTTTGCTGGTCAGAGCCTTCCAGAAACAGAAGGTGAAAAACCACAGAAGCAAAGACATTTGATGCAGTTGGATGGAGAAACAGAAACCNCATACCAGTCTGGGAATAATTTGCAAATGTCTTGAACTACTGCCTGACCTATGAATCTGCCTGCCCAGCCTTCTGTAGTGCGGTAGAGGTTCAGACGCATTAAATGAGTTTGGAGGACTCATGAAAAGTTGTATTCAAACCTATTCTGAAAACCATGTCAGTTCACTCCACTAGATGAAACTTCTAGTAACATTTATCTTTACAAAGAAACTGTTCTCTGCTAACATTCGGGTTCAGAGAACAGCCAGGACTGGCTTTAGTTTGGAGCTACTTTTTTTTTAGTTTGAGAAAGAGGACCATCTAGTGGTTAATGCCGAAATTATCATCTTGTTTGCAATCATTATTGAACCTCCCACATTTCAAATGAATGCATGTATATCTTGAAATCTGACCATGTACACAAGCTCAGCCAAACTACACATAACCCTGTAGCTCTTGAGTTAGGCTGGATATCCAGGTGTTTATCATCAGCACAGTTTCCAGTTTGCCCAGTCTCCCAGTCAGCACATGCTTATTGGGACAACCTGTTAGCAGCCAGGCAGCTCAAGCATAGGATACAGCTCAGGACTTCAGCCACGCTCCACAAGCCTTTCCTTAGCACACTCTGGAGGCTTTGCACCGGAGTTGGAGCTTGGATGGAAAAATACAAGTCAGGCTTGCCATGGTTACAGCCACCTTCAAAACTATTCTGCTGATGGGAGAGAGAGGATTTCTTCTGACACTTTTGCTATTCTTCTTCCCTGATAGAAAGCTACCAGGAAGCCTTCTGCACAGAGGTTTGGGATGTGCGGATTCCAAGTGGAGCTGGATATTGTAAGTAGACTCATGTAGTGAGAGCAGGGAGGATTAAAGTTCAAGAAAAAGAATCAAGGTTGGAAATATTTTTGCATATCTCTCAGGGATTCAGCACTTTGGCGTTATTTTCAGAATGCAAATGTTAGGCCGGCAAATACCAGCTTCTGGCACTGGAGTGGAGCAAAATTTGGGTATGGAGTAGTTGCACTGCTGGAATGCAGGATGGAAATTCGTGCTGCTATGTGCCATTTGCACGTTTCATGCACAATTGCTTTGTCAGGCAACTTAAACCACTCTTTGAACACCATGTACTTCAAGCAGTAATTCGTTCTTCCAGAGAACTGCTGTGTTGGAAAAATGGGCTGGGAATGGCACAGGAAACCCTTGTTTCCAGGCTGTTGTAGAGGACAGGTCAGCATGCAAGCCTGACATTTTCTGGTAAGGCAGGCTGCAGGGCCAGTTATAGAGATTTGCCTTAAGGAGCAAGGCCTAATTAAATTAAATTTGGGCTTTGTAAAAGCTCCTAAGGTATAAAACTCAAAATATCAGTGTGTTGCACCTGAAAATAGTAGTAGTATACATTAGAATTGTGTCTGTAGGAAGTGAAAAACAATATTGTTCATTCTGGTTATTACAGAGGGGCAGGTGCAGACAAAGGTGGCCTTTTACATGCACACAACCAAAGACAGATGTCATACAGAGTCCTAAACTAAAGCACAGGTTTAGCTCTACTGCGTGGGTCACTTTTATTTCCTGATGCGAGTCTTTCTTGTGCCATTCCCAGCCCATTTTTCCAACACATCAATTCTCTGGAAGAACAAAGTTTCTCCCACTGGTCTGGGTTACCCATTGCTCCTCAAGGGCACCTGAAGTGCTTCTGAGAATACCTAGTAAAGGTGAGGCTCTGCACTAAGGTGACATTTTTTACAAAAGCGTACTTTATGGCTTCAGTATGTCATATTTGTCATTTGTATGCCTGTGAGCCCCTGGTTTTAATCCCTGCAGTTTATCCAGTCATAAGTAACCTCTAATGGTTCATATACAGCTTGACAAATGAACTGAAATACAGTAAAAGGCAAGCAAGGGAATCTCTAATTGCTATTCATAACCAGGTCTTGCAACTATTACATTCAAATAGCTTGAAGCCGTGATCAAGTTAATTAGAGATGATGTTCTTTTCTGGCACTATAGTTGGCAGGTTATACATTAGTCATGGAAAGACAAGAGTCTCATTCCCAAAATATTGGTTAAACTCTATGTCTAATATTAGTGAATGAGATTAACTCCAGCCTCAGCTCTAGGACGATCTGAAATTTAACAGTTTTCGAAACCTGAAATTTAACAATTAAGCAACAACACCTCTTACCTTCACTTAGTTTTCAAACCTATTTTAATTGCTTCTACCTCTTTTGGTTGCTGCTGGGCCATGTCTACTTTGCCCACCTTCCTTCAGTCAGGTGTGACTGGAAGCCCCTCACAACCAGGACTTTCACAGGTCTATTGCCACAGGTGACTGCTCAAGAGCAATGGGGAGGACTCAGTCAGGTCAAAGGACCTCAGGACAACCATCCCATTGAGGGGCAATAGCAGGAGAAGCACATCACCAGCAGGATGCCACCTGCCTCTGTGCACAGACACCAAAGTTTGGTGCAATGTGCTGGCACAGACAGGATTTGTGTCAGACCTTAGTGACAGATGTAACATCGAGACCTGCAGCTTCCTCTGAGGAGGAGAGCAAAGGGAGAGCTCTTTGCATTGACACAGCCCCACAGAGGCCCCCGCCAATTCACACGGACATTGTGGAAAGCTGCCAAGAGAACAATGAGGGTGCTGGCCACCACCTTTATTTTAATTGCTGCGCAGTGCATGCCAAGCTGTGCAGTTGGGGGTTGTTTCCATTCCCTCAGCAGTTGCCAGAACTATTCATTGTTGTTTCATTTTAAGGATAATTAAGTCACATCTTCTTGGCTTATAAAGGAGCTTTGTTGCTTCCCAGACACCCAATCTCATTTGTCTATAAACTGTAGGATGAATTCCACAGATGCCCAATGAGCCCATAGGACTGGATTAACCCTGCCATAAGCATTTAGATGTGTAAAACTATTTTAAATGCATGAAGATTCAGAGAAAGCACAAGAACCAGAATACTCAGCTAAACCTGCAGACTCAGACTTGGGGGCTGTGTCTGAAGATCTACTGTTCCTTTCATCTATGGCCAGGCCTGTCCCCAGCCTTGTCCTCCTTGGTTGTCTCAGCACAACAGTTGCAGAACTATGCAAGTGGAGTGGATCTGAGGCTTTAATCTTTGAGTTTATTTTTAAATTCTGATCAGTCTGCTGATCTGGCTCATCCCAGTGCCCTACTGACACCAGTACTGGTGCAGCCAAGGTAACAAAAAACAGTGGCTGAGAGAAAAAATGGGTGATGGACCTGCTTTGCCACTGGGAAAAAGTCTCATGGGATGATGATGGGAGAGCAAAAGATACAACAAAATCTTGCAGAGAGTCATAGGATTAGCAAAAATATATCAGAGCCAAAACTTCTTCACATTAATACTAATGTAAGTTTTCTGTGAGAGGTGCTATTGATGTCCTGGGGTCATGTCCCTGAGGATGGGTGTCCTGAGCTGCCTCAGCCTTCCCAGGTTTCTCAATGTTTAGCTCTGCATCCTTAATCCACAGGCATTATCCAAATTGTGGCCTCAAGCTCTTGCCCCATCCTCCCATTACTGCCCCAACAGTGCCTTTTGCAGCTGCTTGGGAATGAGTTAAACAACCCTCCTCTACACCCCATAGTGCAGTGAAAGGTTTTGTCAATGATGGTAGCAAAGGGTAAGCAGAGGTTTTGTACCATGGTAAATGGCCTTGCTTTCCCCATGGGAAAAAGAAAAGCTTCCTTGCAAAGTGCCAGGACTAGAAACTTTCTTAGACCATTGCACACTGGCATTCATAAAACTACTGCAGTACTGATCCAGACCTTGGATCGCAGAAAAGAAATATCCCTTTGATATAAGAGGATGGAAGTTTAGCACAAAAGCCAAAAAAGAGAAAAAAATAAAAGAGAAATAGAGATTCTGCCACTTCTGCCAGTGGAATTAGCTTATTGTACATCTGCAAAGCCATTAATCACCTCATGAGGACTGGCAAGCATTGTAACACCTGCACACCTTTTTAAAGGCAAACTTTTCTCATTGCAGCCCCTACATTGCTGATATCCTCCCAAAACAGGGATGGTCAGTGATCCCCTGTCACACAGGAGTCCCATGAGGCCACATGCCAGCCATCTGTGGTGGCCCCTAAGAGACTGGGGAACAGCAGCTGCACCCACCTGAGAGGGTGCAAAGTTCACAGAATCACAGGATAATTAGGGTTGGACTGAACTCTCGAGATCATCTGGTCCAACCCTAAGGCAACTAAGGCAGGGTCACCTCGAGCAGGTGACCCAGGAACATGTCCAGGTGGGTTTGGAATGTCTCCAGAGACTGAGACTCCATAATCACCCTGGGCAGCCTGTTCAGTGCTCTGCCTCCCTCAATGTAAAGAACTTCTTCCTCATGCTGAGGTAGAACTTCTTATGTCTCCAAGCCATGCCCAAAGTGGAGGCACAGGCAGTCTGTGGGATGCTGACTACCTCCCTCACCACACTCAGCATTTAATGCAGCATTTTGTCCAGTGAGGGGGGCCTGAGAGAGGGGGGTTTCCAACATATTTTAGTGTGGAAAGGGCAAAGTGCTCTACCAATTTCAGATCAGCTTGAAAAGCACCGAAGCCAAAGGGATGTGAGTATGGAAGGGCCTCCATGGGGGTCACCCTTGCTGCGGCATATTGGTTCCTGAAGGCCAGAAGTATGGAGAATGAGGGGCTGCAGCAACACGCCAGCACTGCTGTCGGGGATCCACTGAGGAAAACATTGTTGTGAGAAAGGACATTGGGGTGCTGGAGTGGGTCCAGAGAAGGGCAATGAAGGTGGCGAAGGGCCTTGAGCACAAGTCCTAGGAGGAGCGGCTGAGGGAGCTGGGGGTGTTTAGCCTGGAAAGAGGAGGCTCAGGGGTGACTTTATCGCTCTCTACAACTGCCTAAAAGGAGGTTATGTCCAGGTGGGGGTCAGTCTCTTCTCCCAGGCAACCAGCAACAGGACAAGAGGATGCAGCTTTAGCCTGCACCAGGGAAGGTTTAGGTTGAACATCAGGACGAATTTCTTCACAGAAAGGCTGATTACACATTGGAATGGGCTGCCCAGAGAGGCGGCGGAGTCACCGTCTGAACGTGGCACTCAGTGGCACGGTCTCGTTGACATGTTGATGTTCGGTCACGGGCTGGACTCGATGACCTCAGAATTCTTTTCCAAACATACTAATTGCATGATTCTGTGCACCGGGCTCCTGAGGGACCGTCACGTGCGGGACGCCATTTTGTGCGGAGCGCGGCGGGCGGTGCCCGTTGGCGGTGCCGTGGGGCGGTGCGGGCGAGGGGCGGGGGGTTCCTCCGTCCTCCACGTTTTATTTCCGTTTGCGCTCCCTCCTCCTCTTACTCCTTCCTCTCACTCTCGCCCTGTGTCTCGGGTTCGCTCCCCGCGTCCCTCTGCTTTTGTTACCCCTCCCCTTGCTCCCTCCCTCCCCCACTGCGGAGCCGGAGACGTGACCCGAGCGGACTCGCTTCCCCGCATCTCCAGCCTCTCGCCGCAGAGTCGCATGTCCTCGATCCAGAACCTCCAATCCTTCGGTAAGAGCCGCCGGCACGCCGCTACCCGCGCAGCCACCCCCTCGGCAAACCCACCCATCGCCCCCGGCCCCCTCGCCCTGTCCCCGTCGTTCCCCTCGCCGTCCTGCCCCCGCGTTGCCGAGGGCCCCCCGCCCCCGCGGTGACATTGAGCGGGTGTCGCCGTGGCCGCGGTGCTCCGTGAGGCAGCGCCGGCGGCTCGTCCTTGTCCTCCCGCGCTGCCGGCCTCGGGACGTGCTCGGTGTGTGCGGCGGAGAGACCTCGGGCGGGAGGCTCAGCCCCTCGGTGCTCCCGTAGATGGTGCTGCCATGTTCTCGTCTCTGACACCCCGTATCAAGGGCTCGTATCCTTTGCTAAGGAAATAATCTCATCAGTTACAGTTGGTTTGCTGCCTCATCTTATCCTCAGCAATGTCCCAAAACGCTATACGAGCCCTGCAAAGGTTATTGTTTCTATAGAGTGAGCTACGTACATGGCAGATCATTTCTCTCCTGTCAGCAGGGAAGTTTAACCGTGCCCGGGCCAGCGTTTTCCTCCTCCCTTATCTATAAGCAGCAGAAGTGAGCAAGTTAGCACTTTGTACAGTACTGTCAGGATTTTGGTCGCAGTTTTGACTCTAATCTTCTGCACGCATAAGTCATGTGAGAAGGTTACGTTCAGTCATGGTTGGGGAGCTCACCCTGTGCTTGAGGAAGGTGCCGCCCAGAGGATTCGTTTGAAGGGATCCAGTGTTGACACCTACGGTGCTGGCTTGCCTACAGCCCTAAACTCTGCCAATTTATCTTGGCTTATCTCCAGCCTGGAGTCCTAAACTCTGCCAAGTGATCCTCATGCCCAAGTCCTCTTTTTCTTTCACTTTTTCTTTGACTAAAATTTTCTGTTGGTGTTTGCGCCCCATGTTGTGGGAGACAGTAAAATTCAGCATGGTTTAACAAATGCCCTAGTAGAAATTAAGGTGGTCAAGATTGCTAGTGCTGTACTTCTTTCCTGTTGTGCTTGAATCCTCATTATGCTTTCAATGCCTTTAAAGCTCGTGTCATTCTTGTTTCTACAAGGATCTGTCAGTCTGCAGCTGAACTACTTCTTTTTTGTGTTTCTGCTGAAGTTTTACTCATTTGGGGCTTTTCTTTCTAGTGGATGGCAAAACTTGATCAGCATTTTTAGATCTGAGTTTTGAATGGAAGTTTGGGAAACTGTAGCTTGCATGGCTATTGAACCTACACGGACTCTTAAAGATCATTCTGATTAGTACAGAAAAATTATTTGTGATCATTCTTAAAAAGTAATAAAGTACTTCATCCTTCAAGGTTTATTTGGAGCTACTGATTAGGAGACTTGTAGAGCTGTAAAATTTCTTGATGGAGTGTTAAATATGTTTTTGTGGAGTACAGAGAATAAGAAGTGTTAACCCAGAACCCCCCTTCTTTCTAAATGCCTTTCTGTTTTATCTGTCCTAGATAAATGCTAAGCTTGGAAGAATTTGAGAACTGACCTTTCTTTAGTCTAAGCCTAAATTCATTTTGTTCCATTTCTTGACTAAAGCTGCTGACTGGAGGAGTTGTGGTTTACAGGCAGCCTCTGACATCTGTTAGAGTGTATCTCTCTTTTATTTCTATTAGTAGCCAAGAGTTACATCCATGCCTTAAGATGCTGGTAGTGTGGTAGTTACCACAGTATAAGACTTCTGTTCTGGACCTGTAAGGGAGTGCGTGTTCTAGAGCTTTTCTATTTCTCTGTTCTTATCAGTTGATCTGATAAGAGATACAGTTGCTTTATTTCACTTTAAATGTATGCAGCTGTCTAAAACTTAGGTGCGTTTGATGTTCTCTCAGAACCATGTTTTCAGGTTCAGGATTTACAGTTTGCAAGAAACAATGAAGTAAACTGATACTGTAGCAGAAAATTGTTCATACCTGGGAAGGCATGGAAGAAACTGGGTGCCTGGTAGTTGAGAGGGCTGTCCTGAGTACGTAGAGTAATGAGACTTAATACAGCTGTAGAAAAAAGCACTTTGGTTTTAACAGCGTGTTCTTAAACAGGGATTAAACATCAAGATTATACCCTGAATGTCATCATAATTTTTTGTGAAGTGAGAATCTTCCTTCTTAGTTTTGAACTTGAGTGTTTTCCTTTGTGGGAATTACATGAATCTTTTTCTTCCTGCAGACCCCTTTGCTGATGCAACAAAGGGCGACGACTTACTCCCGGCGGGGACTGAGGATTACATTCATATAAGGATCCAGCAACGAAACGGAAGAAAGACACTAACAACTGTTCAGGGCATTGCAGATGATTATGACAAGAAGAAACTTGTGAAAGCTTTCAAAAAGGTAAAGTTGCTGATTTGATTTGATAATAATTATATGTAAGGGAGTAAGATAGCTTTTAATACTAAGTAGCAAAATATTTATTTCACTTAATTATTTCCAGTGCACATCACTTTCGTATTTGAGTCCTTTCCCTCTCTCAAAACACCTATCAGTGTCTAGTAACCCTGATTTTTGCTAAAAAGTTAAACATTTCTGTCTTGCAAAGAAGTAAATAAAACATAGTCTGAGTTTTTTAAAAAATTTCACAGATACATGGCTTTGTTGATGTGAGGAATAAAATCAGTTTAAAGTAGAGCTGGTTTTTATTCCTGCCTCTGTTACAGCTGGGTTGTTGCTCAAAATAGAGGCCTTTAGTTTTGCCAGGATAAAAATACTTATTTTAAAATAGTATGGCATTGAAAGGCTGTATCTTATGACTTTGTTTTTCATTCTTGCAATGACTATTGACCATTTCCTTCTGCACAGTAGCTGATCCTGTCATTGCTTGAATTTACCATCACCAGTTTAGTTTGCATATATATGTATAGCAGATATGTTCAATTTGCTCTCAGAGCCAGTAAAATAGATTTAACCTTTGCCTGGCTTGGCATCAAAATAGTAAGCAGCTTCTGAGACAAAGTTCTTCTGAAAAGACTGACTAAGCAAAATCATAATGTACGTCACATGTTATATAATATGAATGTCTCTCTCTTAGAAATTTGCTTGTAATGGCACTGTGATTGAGCATCCTGAATACGGTGAAGTTATCCAGCTGCAAGGTGACCAGAGGAAGAACATTTGCCAATTCCTCTTGGAGGTGAGGGACTGCAGATAAATATCTAAACCTCTCTGGAAGCAGTAGGGTGACAGGTGGTACTGATGCTAATTAACCAGCTAAAGATGGCCACTGTAGTTCCTTTGTATTTTCAAGCAAAAAGTAAAATGACACTTGCAGAATGAGAGCAAGCCTTTGGTAAGAATCAAAGCACTGTAGAATGCCTTTGCGCTGTTACAACACACCACTTGTTCTCTGGCTGTGCAACTCGAGCTCTGTGCTTGTAAAATCGAGTGTTCAATGCAAACCATAATCGTGAGACTGAAAAGACTGTAGAGGAAAGAGGCTTACTCAGATGCAAATGATGATGCAGAGTTGTTACACTGTCAAAGAATAAGTCGTAGGACTACAGAACAAATTAGACGTCCGATAAGATTTTCTTTTTGTGTAGTCAATTCTTCTGCTTGGCCCAGAAACATTCTGTAAACTAGAAAAATGTTTCATTGAGTGTATACACTGTATATACAGTTTCTTTAATCAAAGTGTAAGATTGTGGTAACTTGATATCGCTGTAATAGCCTAAGTATGTAAGCTTTACTAAAATACATTGTTTTTCTCCTTCAGATTGGCATTGTCAAGGAAGAACAACTGAAAGTTCATGGTTTCTAACATATCTGTACTCTTATGAAGAACCCTGCAGTATTGGTCTTACCTATCCTGGCTCTTCTGTGAAAATGAATATTTACAGTGAATGGACTTCCCTCTTACCTGAACATTTACAATTTGATTCAGATTTGCATGACTGCGTGAAACAGGTGGTGTGTAGACTAGAAACACATAAGAAAACTTCAGTAAGATGGTAATGAAGACGCTTGTGAACTTTAACACATTTCCAATGGAAATGTATTAGTGATGATTGTTCAGTTTAGTATTCTTCACCTGAGTTAAATGTGTGAGTTTTATTCAAACAGTGTGTGTTATTGCTTAAAAAGAAAGTTTATTCATATAATTTCTGGGATATTTGAAATGCTTTAGCCTGAGTTTTAAACTAGCACTGCAGCCTTGCTGAAGAGTGGCTGAACTGCTTTGTGGCAAGTGTAGCTCACTGCTGATTGAAGAAACTGGAAAATCTACATGATTAAATACTAGCTGATTAATCAGTAGATTAGCTTGATGTGATCTTACCCTGTAGCTGTAAGACTAAGAGCTTTAAAGCCTGTAGTATAGGTGTACCTTAGTAGCAGCATAATAAGACATCAGTTGTTTGCTGTGTAAGTAACTGGATCTTCTCTAAAATTTATTGCAGTGACTGTGAGGTATTAGCATGAAGTAAAGTTGGGGTAAAGCAAGCTGAGCTCCTCAAGGCAAAACATTTGGGCAAAAGTCCCAAGACATTTGAAGAAAGTGGATAGGATATTGTATCTCCTCTGTCACTGAGTAAGGGGAAAAGATATTGCGTTGGCTTCTGCCATGACTGTGCATTTAAAGCTGGCAAGCAGAGTGCTTGAATGAGCTGGTAGTGTTAGCTGCAGGAGTAGGGAAGGGAACATGCTCTGCACTAACCTTTTCCTTGTTATGAAAAGTTTTCCTAGGATTAATAGTTGACACAGAGGGTTTTGTAGTCATATATGGGTGTTACTACAAAAAGCTGATTTGGTTTACTTTTCTAGAAGGCAATTAATTCAGCATTACTGGAAGTTACAATAGGTTTGTTCCACCATGATTTTAAGCTAGTTTTAGTTAGCTGTAGGCATTTGATATTCTGCTTGTAGGATATGTCTCGTGAAGAATGAAATTAATTCATTTGGTGAAACAAGCAGATGTTGTCTTCCTTTTGAGGTAGACATGGAATTTTTTTCTGAAAGAATTCAAAACATGCTGAGCTGCAAAATCATAACAGTGGTGGGAAATGTTAAAAAATTTCATGTGATATCATGTATTCTCTGGAAAAAAAGAAAGACATTTTTTTACTGCTAAGACTTACTAGTAACTTAGCCAGAAAAAAAAAATTGATGAAATTGATAAAATAATTGTTTACTACCTAAGTAAACATCAAGAATAGGCAAAACTGTATTATTTAATATCACATGTACCTGTACTTTATTTCCTATTCGTATTTGCCTTTCTAAACAGAAATGTTTAATTTTAACTCATTTGAACTTTTTTTTTCTTTTTTTAGATTTTTGAGTTCAGAAATGAACCCTTAAGGCACTAGCAACAATTAGGGGAGCATTATATGATGATTTCTTTCTCCATCTGGTCTAGACAATTCCACTTGTAAAAATCCAGTCTCAGTTTCCACAAATTCTGCCTGATGTTACAGATCTTAACTGTTCCAGAGCCTGATGTTACAGATCTTAACTGTTCCAGAGAAAGGATGTTCCTGAAGACTCTGTACTGCTAAGGTGCAATACGTTCAGGAGGAGGGAATGCTTCATGCAAAACGTAAAATACCCACATACCAAATGGAAATCCAAAAATAAATCTTATGCAAGTCTTGCAGATGAGCGGAATAAAATCATTCTACTGCAAGTTTACCTAGTCCTGGTTCTTAAGTGCCAAAGTCATCAGTCTTTTGGGGGTACATAGCAATTAGTGATTTTCATTTTATCACATGCCAGAAAAACTGATGTTCTCACTTAAAGCTTGTTCTCCTGCCCAAGAAGGAAAAACAAGCAGTATCTTCTGTTGTATTACACAAGTACTTCTAGTGGGCTTTGAATTGAAGATTAACAAATGACTAGCAGGTCTCGTGTTACTGAGTCAGTCTTCATTTCAGATGGCATTCCATTAACTTTTACTACGTAAGCTTGAGTCATTTCTCTGTAGTCATTCTGCTTGGAATAAATAAGAAAAATCTTGGGTTTTCTTCTTCCTCATTTAAAAATCCTTTCTAATAGGAGGAACCTTGCCGTTGATAGGTGGCTTGGGTGGAGATGCTTGTGTTTTGACCTTTGAAGGGCAAAATTATAAGGAGATGGAATAAGACATCCTTCAAATAACATTTGAAGTTTCAAAGAGGTGAGATTTGTTGTGGCAACAAACCATTTAATCTTTCTAGAAGGAAAGTAGAAATTTTTGTCCTTGAGTGTTTTAAACTAAAACAGTATTTCTAAGATTTTAATTAGCCTTGTTACAAGCCCAAACCTCTTTGTATGTTCTAGATGAAAGGCTTCAACAATATCATGTTTCATCATCTTACTCTGAAACTTTTTTGTCAAAGCTAAACTTACTTGGAATACATATCCATGTTTTAAGAATGCTGAAAATGAAGGCTTTGGAAAAGAACTGTTTAAAGTGCTGCTAAAAAATCTCTTTTCAGAATGAAGGCAGGTTTCAATCTTTTTAACTATTCCAAAATAGGTTAAAAAATGTTAAGGTATGTGGCCCATAATTGTCAAGGCAGTAAAAAGGAGCTTATAATAGAAAACTCTTTTGAAATCCACTAGTAGGACTTGAGGCTGCCCAAGCTCAGACTGCAAAGAGCAGTGGTTTCTTTTTGTTGGAAAGTTGTGAAGTCTATGTCCTTCAGACCTGCAAATCAAGATTGTCTTCTTAGTGATACTTCACACTTTATCTCAAGGTGTTATTGGGTGCAGAAACATGTTTCAAATTCACAGCCCTGTGCAGAGGTTTATTAGGCTGTTCTTGCTAACTCTGAGCTAATACACTGGAGTAAGGTGTTGCATAAATGAGTTCATTAAATTGTCTGTTCTGAGTCTACATCTACTTAATGAAGCTATGAGCAATGAAACCCTTGCTTCCCAAATGCTGGTAGCAGTTCTTGTTTGCAGAATATGAGATTTAGTAATTTAAGTCTGTAAGCTGCCTACTTCCTCTTACTGTGTGAGCTATCAGGCCCTTGGCTGTCACCTATGGTCTGCTAAATCTCTGTTCCAGAGATGAGCGTGAGGAGCACAACTGTGGGCAGATAACTTTCTCGAGTGGCATAACCTTTGAAAAGAGGAATGCCCTGGCTGTGTGTGCATATTGCTCATTGCTTCAGTGGCTTTGCTTAAACCTTGATTCGTGAACTGCATTTTTGCACAGTCTAAGTTAAAAATGTTTTGGAGAGCTTCTTTGGAGGGGGAGGAGGGAACTAGTAAAAAAAAAACTGTCATAGGAAATATATTTTATATTTGAAATATCTTTTCATTAACTTAGATTCCTGGACTGCAAGACCTCTGTAATATTGTTTCTCTCTCACTCTGTATCTTTAAAAATAATGTCCTTGAGAGTTTGACATTTAAGGCTCTAAATACATCTAAGGCCATTAAAAACTTTAAAATGTGAAGAGTCATTGAAGCTTAAGTTTCAAATATTTGAAATAATAACAATTAGGCAGAACTCCTCATTTTTTCCTATACTGCCATCCTGCTTATAGTTGGTATGTAGTTGCCCTGAAGATGCATGAATTATTTACAGCCAGGCAGTAATCAGATACCCCTGCTGTAATGCCATATACTGTTTGTAGTTTTTAAAAATTTTATCTGATGTGCTGCACTCTTACAGGCTGTACTACTCTAATTTTGCAGTATAGGACATATACCTTGAGTTCCAGTCAGCAATTATCTTTTCCTTAATCCTTCTGCAAGGCTCTAGTGTATGGGATCCATGTGTTACACCTGTAAGTGGCTCAGTACTTCCTCACACTGTGTGAAACAAGATTGATATTTAGCCAGTTAAAGCAGGAGGCGTTTTTTATAGGTCGCTGTGGTACATAGTAGGGGTTACTGTCCCTTGTATCTGTTCAGTGTTGACTGGTGTCACTGAGCATTCCTCTAACTAATGTGCTGCTGCCACGGGGGAGAGGGAAGTGGGGTTAGAGGGTTGTGTGTATTTAAGTACTATGACTTTCTACATCCATACTCAGTCAGGAATCTGTCCGCTATGCATGGCAACGTGAAGGTTGTTTTCCAGTTGCCAGATCAAAAGCTCTTGAGATCATTAAGGGAAAAATGGCATAGTTGTTTATGTTTGCTATATAGATGTTTCGTGCCTACTGTTTCCCGTTTAGATTAAAAATACAAAAATCTCAAAAGAGGATTTGTACTTGGCTTGCCTTTTTTAAGTTTGCTACGTGCCTGTCATTGATCTCTTAATGAACAAATCTTAACCTGTATTGCAGTATTGCTCCAGACCTGAGACAACAAAGTCTTTTGAAATAAAGTGTGCCAGTATTATTTGATGTATGCTTTTCTAAAACAAATGGAATTTTATGCTGTTGTTAAGAAGGATTATATTTTTTTGGTGGAAGATAAAAGTAACATAATTTAATAGAGATGTGTGTGATCCTTGTAAAGTCAGCTTTGATTTCATACAGAAATGTTGTATTTCCTCCCTTAAATTTCTAATATAATCTATATTAACCAACTTAAAAATACTGTGACTTGTCCTGGAATATCGTAGCTCCAAGACAAGGTGATTGGCTTGCATTGGCTTGAGGTCTAAAACTTTGGATAGAAGAGGATCATCTAATTTCTTGAATAAGCAAAATGCACAGTATTTTAGGATGAAGCCAGAAATGTGCTCAAGTTTGGTTTCAGCTGTTTTAGAATATCTTGCATCTGTGAAATGTGACAGCACATTTCTGAAATGAATTTGGGGTCTGATTAAAAGTACTTGTGTATACAATAAATAGGGCTGTTTTTATTATTCTTTTTATTTTTATTTACAGGCCATCTTTGCTGTGATCATGTAAAAAAAAAAAAAAATCAACCCCCCCAAGTCAGAAACCCCATAGAACACATGATCCCGGCTCAGCTCTCCAAGTTATGAGTAGCTGAATCCAGCAGATGTGGTTCCAAGTGGAATGGTTGTGCCCCTCAATGAGAGGATTTATCTGTCGGTGGTGTTTGTAGTCCCTCTCACCGTCAGACAGGGGCACAGCTCCATTCCTACAGTACACTGAAACGAACCTTGGCTATCACAGGACAGCTGACCCTAGGGGAGGGGTGGTGCTGGGGCTGTTTAAGTTCTCCCACAAATAGAAGGTTGCTCTTTTAGGTGGACCCAGCAAATTACATAAATGCATTGATGTGTAACCGAACAATAAATCTGAGCTAAGAAGGGTTAAAATGGTCTACTCCCAAGATCCTGCTGGAAAGATCTATTGAAGGGCATCCCCTGTCCTAGAGGAAGCAGCCTTTAGCTACTCTCTGGCAGAGCAAGCTCTATGATGAGATGCCTCCTGGTGAGTGATGGGCTACACCCCAGTAAACAGACTGAACAGACATGGGTGTGAGCACACCTGTACCGGTAGCACCGGGGAAAGATGGCCCTGCAAACTGATACCTGTCACTATCTGACACTCCGTCTGTGACCTACACCTGCAACTCAGAGTGCACATCTGGATTAGAATTTGAAGGTACAGAGCAAAAGCACTGTCCAGGTTCCTTTAATGAATAGTAACCCATAAATGAATCTGCACATTATTTAAAATAAATTATGTGAGAGAATTCAGTATGAATTCCTTACATGCAATATTGAGCAGAGTATTTTGTGTGCTTACATGCCTTTCCTTTCAGTAACATTGTTGCAGTGACATGGAGAAACTTTCTGATTGTCCAGTAGTTGTCTTACTTCATGTCCCGGTTTGGGCCAATTTCAAGGAAAAAAATGTCCAAAAGGACGTCTCCCCAAAGCAAGCAGGGCACTGCCGCCCCTCCCCCACCAGGTTCAGGAAAAGAAAACTATTCCCCGGAGGAATGTGAAAGAGAGAAAAATAACTATTTATTAAACCAACACACATAGGAAAACAACAACAATGCCAAAGACCCCAAATCTCTCTCACTGTGGAGCAGCAACCCGGAAAATCCCAGAGTCCTCACTGCAGGGGGTGTGGTCTATCTCCTCTTCCTTGGAGCTGGGTCGACGTGGGTGCCCCACTCCAGGCCGGGGGAGGGTCCCCCGGTGGAGCCCAGACGCTCTGGTGATCTGAGCAAGTCCAGAGGAGAAGAAAACAAAGCCAAGTTTTCTCTCCGTCTCTCTCCGAGGAAAAAGGAGCCGAAAAGCTGGGTGGAAAAAAGCAGGCAGCGTGCTTCCTCCACACTTCTCCCCACACAGCTGAACGCAGAGGAGAGCGACCTTGAAGCACAGACTGTTTTGAAAAGTTTGCCTGGCTGCTTCTCTCTCCTCTCCCAGGCTCAGTTTAAAAGCACAGGACTGGTGTTTGGGCATAGAGCGATGGTAGGGGATACATGACATGGTCACCCCAAGACACTTCATTAAAAGTATTGTGAACTTTGTTCTGTTTGAAAGGAGCTGTACCTGGAATCTTCACCTGTCACTGCCATTTGTGCTAAGCTGTTTTTAAGGGCACTGAGGGGAGGGACGTCTCTTGGGGCCATCAAATTGTTTCATCTGTCCTGGTAGTAGAAATCAGTTCCAGTACTGATTTAAATCACCCTGAAACTAGATCATCCTCTGGTAACTCCATGGAAGATAGAAATCAGTTCTGGAAAGGTTGAGGGAAGGAGGTGTCTGCACCCTGCTTCCAAGTAGAGCAATGCAGAGCCCTTGAGGTTGCTGCCACCTGAATCCCGCCTGAATAAGCATCTGCTGCCTTATGTTTAAGCTGTGCAGAAGCACCTGTGTGATTCCCAGGTCTTGGCTGCTTCTCCTAGTGCTTCAGACTAATACACAGCTGGGTCTCAGCAGTAAATTTAAAGTACCAGAGCACTCTGGTTGTAGGATGTGATCTGGTCACACAGAAATGGACATTATTGTGTCCCTCCAGTCATTTAATTACTTTTTAGCTGTCTGATAAAAGTAGCATTCTAACTTCAGGGCAGTACCCTCTGAAGAGGGAAAATTGTCATTTGTTCACTGTGGAGATTTACAGGGATAACACAAATCATCAAGGCCAACGTTCACCTAAATCATAGGAGGTGATCTTGAGTCTCCTATTAGTTTCTAGTATCTTAGCTGTCTCAATTTGATTTCAGGCTACTTATATTCACATTGTGGTATGTTTTCAGGAGGAAGGCCTTCGGAATGCTTTAAAGGAAAGCTTAGCTGAAACAACTGAGTATGAAGAGACAACATAAGGATGTTCCAAGTGCGTGAGTTAGTTGTTATATTTCTGCAACGAGGCTTTTAAATTTGATGCCTGTCTTATATTCCCCTAAGAGGCATTTCCCTCCCAGAAGAGTTCCTGCTGCATTTACTTCAGTTCCCTAAATCAGTCCTGAAGCAGTGCTTCCTCCCAAGTCCCCGTGTGGAAGCTTTTCGAGAGCCTGCTGCAACTGGTGGTGCTCTGATGGGCACCAGGAAAATGCAAGTTTCCTGTGACTGCACCAGGACAGGCCACCAGCTCTGGCTGCTGAGTGGCACTACTGTCGGATAGAAACAACAGTGGTGGCAAAACCAGAAACAAAAGGTTTGGTTCTTTCTCTAGTGGTTTAGTGATCTGACAAAGTGGCTGCTGGGAGCAAAGGGATGGATTTTTTTTCCAGTTACTTTGCATACACTCATCAAGAGAAATTGCCCTGGATTTAGTAGCATTGGATAGACCATATTCTCAGGATTGTGTCTTGTAGTGCTGATACTGGCAAAGTATCCATTAACTTTTATTTTCGAAAATTTTACTTGACCTCTACTTTTGAATGGAATTTTTTCTGTTCCCTGAATTTGGGCCATAGGTGACACAGCTTCAACTGCTCAGACCAAAAGTTCTTGGAAAACCAGCAGCTTGCCTCTGTCCCCACTCTCTCCACACACTTTTGTCCATGTGAGCAGATTTAAATACTTTGGTTTTGGACATGTAGGCCTCTGATACATGTATAAACACTTGTCTTGATGTCTTCTGATAATATGTTCCACATTTCCTTCTGCCATCAAAGAGATGTATTTTTTTAGGTTCTGCAAAGGTCCAGGCATGAGTTAGCACAGAATTCTTTTTGTTGTTGGGCTGTGAATACTTAGAAAGTCTAGATTTAGAGAGGAAAATCCAGAGCAGATGTAGATTGTTCAGTCACACAAAGTCTGTTTTGAAAGAGTCAGTTTATAAATTTCTGCATCTTTCATGTGATGTATTACGCAGACACATAGTGGGTTTCTGTCTAATCCTGCTTGACTGTCCCTGGTTATGCTCTGAAGGAAGCCTGCCTGTGCTGCATAAAGAAATGAAGGCAACAGTGGGAAGACTTGCTACTGCTTCTGCTTTGATCCTGGAGGGATAAGCTGTTGAACACTGTGAACCGAAGTCTGTCATGAAGCCAAGCTGCAAAGCAGTGTAGATTGAGCCACCATTCCCTCTGCTCTACTGCCTCCATCCATCGGTTCTGCCTTGTCCTGCAGGTAAGGTCAGCAGATCAGGGCCCATATCTTTGTCCCGTGTAGGTGAAGCACCAAGCATGGTGACTCTTTGTAACCAGAGGACTGATATATAAATATGAGTAATTCAGTAGTGGTAGCAATGAGTAAATAATGGATACAGCCACTAAAACAACTTGTTTGCTCTTTTGACCTCAAAGTGGTTTTGTCCTCCTGATGACATTTTCCCTTTCATGTGTTTTGTTGTTAGTACTGATGTACCTTTATCTTGCTTGTATTCTTTTTACCAGAGCAAAATGTTGTGTCCATCAGTGCCATGTCTCTGTGAGCACTTTATGAAATTAATGCTAATGCATGTGAGTCAGGGAATGGACCTTGGGGCATCAATTCAATCCTGCAAAACATGCAATATTCTTTTCACCTGATCTTAATTACAATTGTTCCTCAAGCCTTTGGCTCATCAAAGAAGCAAGTTTTATCAGTTTGAAATATGTTTTAACAATGCCTATGTAAGCATCCAGCTTGCGATTTTCAGTCTCCATCCCTAGATGTCGCTGGAAGGCAGCGTATGCTGAAAATAGTGACTCTGAAGTCAGGAGAAATTGCTGTGGAATGTGGAAGTCAAAATTTGGTAAAATTCCCAGGTGGTTGCAGGCATGACCTATGTGCAACTATTCCCCAGATTTCCTCTGCCTGAGAGGTAGAGGATCTTAAACCCTGTTCCTTGATCTATCCCTTCTGTGTAGCGACTGCATTTCATTGATGACTCCTAGCTCAGTGCAGGAGTACCACAGAGCCCTGTGCAAGAGGTGTGAGGAGTAGTCCCAGTCCACCACCTCAGAGAGAAGAAAGAAATCTGCTGGGAGAGGCAGGAAATGACAGCTATGGCTTTGTTGCCTTTTCCTGGTCTTAAAATTAAAGCCAAACATGGTTAAGAGGAAGGGGTTTTACCTCGGTATTTATTTAAGGATCCTTAAAAGTGCACGTCTGGGTGGAATGCGCCAAAAAGCACACCGAAATGCACACACACGATAAATGGCATATACAATTTATAGGCCTTGCAAATTAGCATATCTATCTGAAATTCCAAAATGGGACACTTCCCCATCCTGTGGAATTTTCCCCTGGATGGGCCTATCTTAGTTTATAAAATATGTTCTAGAAGGAACCTTGGTTTCTAGGGTTCTCTGACCTTTAACTGCAAAGCTTTTGGGATGTTTGGTTTCTTGGTTTAACGGAATATTGGGTCTATGTTAGTTATCAAACTTAAAAAATTACAAGGTTAAAAGCACTAAGGATACATAAAAACTATAAAAAAAGGGTATATAAAAGGGGTATAAAAGAGGTATATGAAAAAGGCAAAACAATCATCATGGCATCAGCTTCATAACAGGCGAAAGACAGCTCGTGGCAAAGTGCCCCAGAAAGAGGCAGACCTGTCTTAGTGCATCTCCACAGTTTCCACCAACTAGTGCTGCCCCTCCTCAGACAGCAAGCCAGTGCTGGGGGGTGAATCATCAGTAAATTATTTGCTTTTGGGGCTTAAACAGTCACTCCTTCTCCACTTAGTTCTCTGCAGGCTGTGAGAAGGGATGGTCTTGGGTCTGGTGGAATGAGGTGGAGAAGAGCTCAGTTCCCGTGTGCATGGAGGCAATGAGAGTGACTGCATGCCAGACCCAGCTGTCTACAGAAAAGAGTTGTGAGGATCCAGCCATTCAAAGCCATTCAAAAACATGGCAGAATTCAAAGGAAAAACCTTTAGGAATCAGAAGTTTGTATATGATGATCCTCTCCGGTGCCGCTCCAGGCTGGCTGGTCCCATAAGGGTTTTTGAGTGGATCTGGGTACAGAAAATGTCCAGGGACCTGTTCCCTTCCCACAACTGTAAGAGTTTGAAACAGCCCATTAGAGATGAGCTCCTCAAATGCTTCAGCCATTTGAATTTCAGTGGAAATTTTTTCTTGAAAGGAGGCTGAAACCAGCTCTTAACATCTATAGGATCAAAACTATAACTGACTTTTATTAAAACTCTTACAGAAGAGAAAAATGCTCTGATTTGGTGAATACTCCTAGAACTTTTGCTAAGAAAGGATAAAAGTTGTCACCACATGATCTTTAAGGAAGTCAATTCCTTCCTGAGCTGAAATTGTACAAAGTGTGAAGTGTATTCAGCACTTGATTCAAACGTTGTTATGAGTCAGAAGCAGACTTTCTCTTGACGTTAGCAGGATTCAGGTAGATAAAGGGAGCTTGTAAAACTGAACTTTCCTTTTGTACTTTAACCTTTTTTATTATTCTTATCGTTATTAGGAGTGAAGAATCAGCTACAGTACAATGACTTACAAGATTATGTGATTAGAAAGTATGCTGTGCCCATGAGACCAGAGTTTCTGAAACTCTGGAGCCAGTTATATATGACTGGAGTTGACTTGCATCAAGTGAGAACCTGATTCATGGGCATGTGATTGCAGTCAATGCCAAGATACAGCTCCAGAGAAATGTGTTGGTAATTGAAACCCGTTTTCCTAAAATAATGTATGTCTTTCTGGTTAAAGCAGGGATGTATTCCCTGTCTTTGTAGTGGCATACAGGAGTGTAAGCCAGGATCAGGGACAGGAGAAAACAAATTGGCCTTTTGCCAGCACGTGCTGGAGTAATTCGGTTGGTTCCATCCTCACAGAACTGAGGGTACACTCCATGAGAGTAATGTGCTACCATGCAGCTGTAAGGGCTCATTCCTGCCCAAGGCCCTGCCTGATCTCATCATTGGTAAGACCTCAAACCACAAGTAGTACACATAAATAGCTCAGGTCCAGCAGCCTCCCTGCTGCCATCCTTGCAGCTGTATTACAGAACAAGCTCTAATCTAAAATGTAGCCTAACATCTTCAGCTCACATGTGGAGGGACTTGCTGGTACTCTGTGGGGAATCTTCCATATAAGTACACATACATAGCATTTCCTGCAATGTAAGAATGAATGATTTTATTTTTTTCCTGGTATTGTGGTATACTGGTTCTGTTAAGGATAGCTATATGGAAAGTCCCAGCTGCTGATGGAAATATTAGCCCTGAAGAAAGGGGACTTGTTGAGATGCCTTGTTGCTCCTTCCTTTTGGGGCTTGTAGAGTGGTTCAGGTCATTCTGCATTATGTCGCTCTCAGATCTGGCAACTGCAGCCTACTGCATGCTGTGATCCCATGGACACTTAGTTCTGTGGAATAATGACAGCTGCCTCATCACAGCCAGCAGGAAGCACCTCATTGTTCCTGGGGCAGGAGCACTGACCTCTCTAGCACAAAGTGCTAAAAAACATAACTTAAAAAGAGGAAAAAGAGAGGAGAGCAGCCAACAGCAGAAAACTGGCACTGAGCTCACACCAGTGAATCAGACACTGGTCCCAGCTGCATTCAGCCTGGTCTTGAGAAACAGTGGTCATTTCAGGTGAGTGGCTTCACAGTAGTATTTAACCTTCATATACATTAATTGAAGTATGTCACGTGTGATAGAGATTTAAGTCAGATAGTCTTATGTGATCTATGGTGGTCCAGTCCACATACCTTACTGTACAGGCATGGCAGGCTGACTCAGGCATGTAAATGTACCTAAGGGCTACAAAGTGATCTGCAGCTGAGCTTGCTCATACTTGTGCAGAGCTCAGATGAAGCATAAAGGGGTTTTCTAATTTCCCTAAGAAACTAAGAAAACACATGAAGGGAAAGCTTTAGGTTTAGCTGTTCCCCACAAAGATGTACATGTGAGATAGAGTCTGGCTGAGCTACTTCAGAGACAAAAAAGGTGGTCTATCAATAAAGCCAGGAAACAGGCTATGATTTTGTGACAGAGGAAGATCTACTAATTTTGTGCCACTGAAATTACTATAAGTTGTTTCTACTAAGGATAAACACACTAGTTACAATACTAGGAGCTGCTCCTCAGACCAAGAGCCCATGGTACTAGACACTGTACATTACAAGACACAACATTACAAGATAGTGCCTACTCCTCTCCAAATGACTTGAACAGTCAGCATTGTTTGTGGGTGTAGAAACAGAATTTCAGAACCACCAGGTTTGATGGTATAGGCCTTACATGGTTCCCAGCTGCCTCCAAATGTGAACTGGGAGGTGACAAAGTAAGTACAGACAAAATCCCGATTCAAGAGTCAGTCCCCTCCCACTGACTTCACTGGTGGCTATGCACACCCAGGCATGGATGCAGCCCACATGGTGTAAGAGTTGGCCCGAAGA